>CM062815.1:1022232173-1022672256 GCA_031772625.1 Pinus tabuliformis
ATAGTCCCTTTCCCAGCGGTAAGGCAACTATTAATTCAAAAGGAACTGGGTGAGAGAAGGGCCAATTGGGTCACAGCGCTTCAAGAGTATGACTTAGAAATAAAGCCAGCAAAGATTGTCAGGGGCCAAGGTTTTTGCAGGATATTGGCAGGAGCATCAAACATTCCTGAATCAAGCGATATGGATCAGACTGAATCAATCAATCAGATAAGTGTCACTGATTCTCAATCTCAATATGCAGATTTAATATTTTATTTGAAGAACGATTATGCTCCTCCAAATTTATCTTACAAAAATAAAAGGGCCATTAGGTTAAAAACAAAGAATTTCACTCTCATTGATGATGTGCTTTTTAGACAAAATTATGATTCTATCCTGTTAAGATGTCTTGAGAAACCTGAAGCTAAAAAGGTTTTGCAGGAGCTACATGATGGACCAGCAGGAGGACATTTTGGAGCAGACACAACAGCTCACAAAGTTATTCATGCTGGATATTATTGGCCTACTCTGTTTAGAGATGCTCATGAATACGTAAGAAAATGTTTCAATTGCCAAACTTCTAGTGGAAGACAACGGAAATCAGCTTTCCCTCTGCAACCTGTCAACATTGAACAGCCATTTGAACAATGGGGATTAGATATCATTGGGGAAATTACTCCACCATATTCCAAACAACATAGGTATATCCTCACTGCTACCGATTATTTTAACAAATGGGTGGAGGCTATTCCTTTGAAGGCAACAAATTCAGAGGCAATCATCGAGTTCATAGACCAATTCATCATTACCAGGTTTGGTGTCCCAAACGTTCTTGTTTTTTATAATGCTTCCTATTTCTCAGGAAATGCTATATATGATTTCGCTATTAAGAGGGGGTTCAAACTGAAGTATTCTGCTAATTATTATCCCTAGGGAAATGGTTTAGCTGAATCTACTAATAAGAATCTCATCAAAATCATTAAGCGAACTGTTGAACAGAATCATAGAAACTGGCACAAATCTTTAGTGTTTGCATTATGGGCTGATAGAATAACAAAAAAGTCTTCTATAGGTTCCTCTCCATTTAGTCTGGTATATGGAAAAGAAGCAGTATTGCCTACGAATCTTGTTCTACCCTCTTTAGCCCTAGTACAGTACATTGAAGAGACTCCTTCTTCCTCTATCCAACTTAGACATGACCAAATTCTCAAATTAGAAGAAGAAAGGGAAAAAGCCAGAATCACTCATGCCAAACATCAACAAATCATCAAAGCATCCTTTGACTCAACCTCATCCGGTTCCAAATAGTTTCAAGTTGGTGACTTAGTTCTCAAATGGGACAAGGCCCATGAAGATAAAGGTAAGCATACCAAATTTCAGAAAATGTGGCTTGGACCATTTCAGATCTGTGAGAAGATAGGCCATTCAACCTTCATATTGCAAGACTTATCAGGGTTGAAAGATTCTCTCCCTGTTAATGGCCTGATCCTGAAGAAATTCTTTAATTGAGAAGGTAATCCCTTCTCCTCTTTGTAGATTTATGTAGTTTGTAGGATCGGTAGGAAATAAAACTATAGAGTATCCCCATTGGCCTTTTGCTGTGTTTGAAGAAGCTATCTCACAAAAAATAATTAGAATATTTGCTTTTAGATAGTAGAACCCTCAATCAAAAGGAATAATTTTTAGGAAATTAGATATCCTTGTGTTCTGAAACTACAATCTAACTTTTGAAGACTCTTCTCAAGATGTAAAAGTTCTGTGAATCATTTTCTGTTTTCAAAACTGGTCTCCAAAGGTTATCCATTGTAAGATAGAAACTAACCCATTTTCAGAATCTTCAACTCTTCACCTGTCATCCATTTGCTCTTAAGGAGAAGATTGTTCACCCCATTCACTAAAGTTTATGGTTACTCAGAGTGTAATTCTAAAATATAAAAGATTAAAGATAAGAGGTCTTATTACAAGCCTGCTTACCATGTTCATAGGAAAATAGTTTGACTGACATTACCAATACTGCCTACCAAAATAGGGTAATGGCTTGAAATTTCAAGACAAGAGGTCTCATCACGAGCCAGCTTGTTCAGTTAAATTATTACCAGTGAATGGCATTGTCAACAGCTGGCCACCAAACCAAGACAATGGCTTTTTATCTTATCAATGACAAAGAAGAATAAACAGATGAAAAATAAAATATGAGAACATGTTTTAGATTCATTCTGTTAACTACACTCTTATGTGAATGGAAAAGTGGACAATACTATGGTTAAAAGGTATCCCTGTCGAGACTATAAACCTTTGCTGGCAACAGAGGCTCTACCTATGACAGAGGGGTTAATTATAAAAGCTGATTTGGGAAAGTTTTCTGTTTTATCATCATAAACCAATAAAGGCCTATTTTAAAAACTTAGAATGTATTTATTTTCTTGAAACCAAAAGGGAAGAAGTTAACAGAATGAGTTCACTTTGTTCAGAATGCATGAATATCCAGTTATATTAGAAGTTTTCCCTTCTGATTGAGTTTCTATTTTGGAAAAGCTTAAGTGTTTGTATTAGTTTCAGAGATAACTGGTTCTTCCAGCGAATCGCCAATTGTTGTGCTCTACAACAACCCCCCATTTCATAACATTTTCATTCACACAAAAAATTAATATATGGAATGGGTTCCTTTTAAAATTTAATTGGCATCAATGCTTTTGTGTTCAAAAAGGTATGATAATCAAATGAGTTTATGTATTTAAGCCTTTTTGAATAATAGTGTTCCAATAATAAAGCAATCTTTTGTTATTGCGATAAAGCGATCGCAAGATCGCATATCGCAATGACATGAGAAATACGTTAAAATGGCACCTTGTTCTCCACCGATGCGATATCGCTGTCGGCGATCGGCGATATTCCATGCACACCTAAAAAGGGCACATAACTCACGCCCCGACGCGACGCGATATCGGCGATCGGCTATCGGCGCTGCCTCATGTGGGAAAAAATGTTTTAAGTTATAAACCCCCGACCCAATGCGTTATCGCTATAGGCCGTCGGCAGAATCCCATACACTTTGATAAGGCGCTCGGGTCTTATCCCCGATGCGATGCAATATCGCAATCGGAAATCGACAAATCACTTTATATGCACTTTGTAATGTTTCCACGCGCTAGTCCGATGCGATGTCGCAATCGGCATTCGGCAGGATCTTTTCCTAATGATTGTGTAGCATTTATTCCCCGATGCGATGTGATATCGCTCATCGGCGGTCGCCATTCTCAAAAAGTCATCGCTTGAAGCCTTAAAGTTAATTTGATATCCGGTTGATAAAGCACAAATTTCAAAATTCCGTTAAATGCAGGGATAAGGTAATGCATGTGTATTTAAAACTTTGCCCCTTCGATTAACGAACACTTGCGTTTAACCGCCAAAATATCTGTTGCACGCTTAAGAGGGTCATTCAGCCGGATAACGGTGTAATAGTCATTTAATGGGTAGCAGGCCTTAAATCACCATTAATGCATCTGCAATATCTTCCCAGTGATTGGATCCGCAGCCACTTTTGAGAATTAATCTCACCACGCTTCAAATGATATATCTTTCCCGTTATGGATTGTCATTGTTATTTCCTTGTTACGATTTCTCTTGCATTTGTGTAGAATTCATCTGTTGAGAGAAGCCTGAGCATGATGGGGAAGAAATCCAAGAGGACCGCGAGCTCCACTGCTACATCTGTTGTAGGACAAGCGGCCGCGGATAAGAAGAAAGGCCTAATTTCAGACACTACGTGCACTGGTCTCACTAGGACTTCATGGCAGGGCACATATAATCTATTAGAGGCTGAGCAACCGGAAGTGACAGTGACAGAGGCTAGTGTGGATGTACTAAAGAAGTCCGATGCTACTCTCAAAGACTTGGCCGACTCCTTTCTTCACAGGATAGCAGCCAGAGAGCAGGTCCTTCCCTACACTGATGTAGTGCGCTGGGCAATCGAGGAAATTCCAATCATCGATAGAACGTTTCACACAAGGGATGGAAGGATTTTCGGGTCGTTCAAGCAAGAGCATCTAAGGCAAATGTATCATTTGCCCGAGCCAGAGAAAATCTATAACAAAGCCTTCGTGGAGAAATTTGCAGCTGAAAATGAAGTACAATCTGAACCCATCCGGGATTGGAGGCAGAATCCGGCCAAACACAAGCACGAAAGCTCGGGTAAGTACTCCGTCGATTCTTTGGCTTCTCCCTATTGCTATGCGGGGATTATGATGTGTAGGCTATGGGGGTTACATGACTTTGCTAATTTCGACATAGAAATGGTTCCCCTGATGGAAGCAGTTGTTAATAGTATAATCATGGATTGGGCCACCATTCTTTCTGATAAGTTGGCCGTAGCTGTTCGTGACTTTAGAGCCAAATCCAGAGTTACCGAAAGGAAAATCCCACCATTTTATTATAGTGCTTACATTATGGATACTTTGTGTTTTAATTCTGAGTTTCCTATCCTCGGTTGGAGGTGGACCACCCAAGACCCCTCACCCATTCATTTGTACCATCAGAAATTGTGGAAGTCCTCTTACAAGGACCATTTGTATCAAATTTGCAATGGTTTTATGGTTCCCATTCATTATTCCATTTTTGATCTGCCTATTCCCAAAATCTCCTATCTGGCTTCCTTCGACTTACCAGCTATAGCAGGTTGGTTTGGAGAAGAGCATTTTACCTATATTAGGGTTTTTGGGAGCCAGGCCAAGCCGCATGTTCTCCCTTTATATGTTCCAGACAAATTGTTGGCCCGAGAAATCTCCTACCAGATTATGGCCGAGAGTGTCACACAAACTCTCAAGAAAGAAAAGAAGAGGGGCTGGCCCTCTTTTCCCTTGAGAATTGGTGTTTTTACTCTGCATGATCTCAAGCATGCAGAAAAAGAGGCAACAAAGATGCAAGCTTTATCCCTGGCCACTATCCCAAGCAGACTCTATGATCCACATAAAACTGTCTACACTGCCCTAGAACAGGCCAAATTAACAAAAGTTGACCATCAAGAGGATATGTTTGATGACCTGTTCGTCGCCACCGATACAATAGGCCAGACCAAAGAGCTTTCTAGAATGAGATATAATGATGAGACGTTAACTGAGTTCAATAAACTTAGAGAGCAGAGGTTGCAAACTCTGCCTCTAGATTTATTGACAACAACCCCAGCGTCTTCCTCAAGCGAGCCTGTTCGGCAACAAACAAGCCAACCTCCTGTTATAACTATGGAACAAAAGAAACAACAGGAGGAAAGGCAAAAGAAGCTACAGGCAGAAAAGCAAAGAAAAGAGCAAGCTGAGAGGCAGAAGAAAGAGCAGATAGAAAAACAGCAAAAGGCGCAGAGCGATCAAGAACAGAGAAAGCAGAAAGAGATAGAGGAACAGAAAAAGAAGGAAGAAGAGGAGAAACAAAAGAAAGAACTGGTAGATAGGAAGAAAAAGGAATTGGCAGATAGGCAGAAAAGGGAGAAAGAAGAGAGACAAAGAAAAGAGTTAGAGGAGCAGCAGCAAAAAGGACTAGAGGAGCAGCAGAGGTTAGAACAAGAAAAAGAGCGGAGCAAATCCCAGACAGAACAACATAAACAGACCTCCATTGATCCGGAATTGCTTAAACAATGGAACCAATTCGATTCCATTATCAGTGGAAAGGAAGGCTCCAAAGACACAGACACCTCTAAGACAAGCGATGCACCAGATACCACTTCTTCTCAGGTTCTAAGCGGAACCAGCGGCCCACCCATTTCAAAGGATGTCGAGGTAATTACTATAGACCCTTCCAATCAAATTGTTCTCCCGGTGGAAGATATTCCTCCCCTGGATGTTTTTACAGCCCAAAGCATAAAGCCGTTGTTAAGCGCTCAAGGAAGAGATGAAGGCTTGATCAACCTTCTATCTTTCCTGAGCAAACAGTCACGGGAAATGTAGTATGGAAGGAAGAATTGGACCCCTCCGATGATCTAACAAAGCTGTCGCAGTATGCGGGAGCTTATTCTGCAGCAACTATTGACAAGGAATCGGAGGTAAGTTTTCTTTTGAAGACTAAGGACCAGGAGATTTGTGCATTACAGGCAGAAGTAACCGAGGCAAAAAGCAAGGCAGCGCAGGTAGAGGAACAGTTGCTGGCACAACAGCAAGAAAACAATTTATTAACCCAGCAACTGCAGACTGAAAAACAGAGAATCGACCAGAGCGCAATCCAAAAGCAGAACGAATTGTCAGAGGCATTGGCACAGTTGAAAGCGGCGAATGAGTTGATGATGAAATCAAAAGACGAGCAAATAGCTCGACTATTAGCGCAGCTTGAAGACATCAAGGGCACCCAGAAAGTGGAGGATTTCAGAGCAGAAGCAGCTCAAATAAATGGCGCATTAATATCTCAGATTAGACTCCTATGCCAGCAACTTACTGAGGCTGAGCCATTATGCGAAATATCTACAGCAGTATGTCAGCGGATAGAGCAAGCCAGAAATGAGCTAGATCAGGCCGAAGAAACCATAACCGGATATCTTGAGTGGCAAGATACTGATGTGGGGAAGGCAGCGAACTTGCCCAGAATCTATGAGACGTACAAGGACATACTCTTCATGGAATGGAACACTCAGATGATGAAAGCGGAAAGGGCAGCTTCAAGGTGTAAAATGATTGCCAGCAATATGATTGATTTAGTCAACAACACACTCTATTTGGCAAACATGATTTCCCAGTGCACACCTGGAAGCATAACAACAGCAAACATGATTGAACAAACAAGTTATCATGACTTGGAGGAAAAGGGAATGTTAATCGCTGGAGTAAATACTTTAACCTCCGAGGCATATTGGCTCTTTCTAATCAAACCACACACTCAAAGGTCGGCTCTCAAATGTTTAACAGATGCTCTCGGATGCCTGATCCCCGACATTCAGGATGCCACATATGATGCCCAGCTCACCTCGCATCTCAACACTCCACCGGAAGTAGAGCTAATGCTGGCGATATGTCAGCTAAGGTTTAAAGGCAAAGAGGCCACCTAATGAAGCATTGTCGCCGACTGCCAGATCACCAAGGAAGATGGAAGAAATATTTATTGATGCCAATTTAATAGCTTTTTAGTTTCTTAGATATTTAGATTAGCTTAGTATTTATAGACCCTTTCATTGTTTTGGAAAGGGTCGTAAAATTTTGTAATAGACTTAAAGGCTGAAGTTTGCACTACTGTGCTTCAACCTATATTCTTTTATGAAACTCGACCTATAGTTCTTAATTTAACAAGAAGGCTGTTTTATACAATTGCGCACTATTGTCTCTTGTTTGGAATGCTTTCTGGTTTGAAGGAAGGACTGTGACATAGCGATTAATATACTGGATTGTTAAGCAGCTTACATGGTACTTTTATCTGCATCTATGTTCTTTCCTCTTATATGAATTGCTGTGTTATTATTTTTGCTATTGTTGAATACATGTATGCGCTGTAACTGAAAATCTTCATTTCATTCCACTATTGGATGTTTTGTGATATGCCCTCTCTTTTAATCATGCATGTAGCAATGATATGAATGATAATGTGTAGTAATTCGTTATTATCGCTCTACATAAGTAATTATGCAGAGCAATCTTAAATGGTTTAAACATCTATGCTTTAGCGTTAGAGTCATCTATATGCCTGCCTTGAAGCACAGATTATCAAATGCTACGCTTTGAAAGATTGATAAGTCCCGGGATTAGATTATAGTTAATATATTTCGCCGATAGTTTTAGTTGTTCGCTTATCACCATCATACACCATAAGTCACTCATCCATCCCACTTTTATTCATTTTTGGGAAACTGGTCCCATTATCCCCAGTCGGAGCCACTATTCCAAATGGAAAAGGAGTTGTACTAAGGTCCGGACCGGGTGGTTTCCCCTATGTTGTCGCAGCGATTTTCGTCGCCTCAACACACCTGCATTGTGCACTTATCAGTTTCCTTTTCCATTTTGCCTTAGGATCGACCCCACCAAGTTATGGTGCGGAACCTTCTCATTGCTCAAAAGTGTCATGACTTGTGTGGTAGAGCCTACCTTATCATGGGTGCCCTAGTTAGTACCTCTTTGTTGCTTGGCACTCATGCTGATTTTTCATCCCTAGGCTCGGGAGTCCTCTTTAGTCCCGCCATGACTTATGCGTTGAAGACTCATTCCTCTTTGCTTCTTCGCTTCGTTCTGGCCTTATACCCTAGAGGCTCCTATGTGTGTCGAGTTGTACTTCTGCATTGCATGTTGACCATTTGCACCTTTTGGCCTAGAGCTGGCTTCACTTGGACTCGTGTTTAAGCCAACTTTTGACCATGACATCTACAAAATCAACCTTGCATACCTTTGGCTTCTGCAGCTTGACATACCCTGATCCGTGGAAGGAACATACCTATGAGTGTCACTGACCAGTTTTCACCTCCTTGCATTGAGCATAGGAATGTTCCTTTCCCAGGAACTAGATCATCTGTTTCACCGACACTCGTTATTTCCACTGTACCATAGCATTCTTTTATTCTTTTTCCGGCTTAACAGAAAAAGACAAAAAAATTAAATATTCCAAAAAAGAGCGGGAACAAGGACATTATTTCCATTTATTGTTGGCAGCTAGAGTCAGTCGTGTCACCCTTGAACAAAGCACTCAAAAAAAAGTCTCCTCCGCATGGGTGGGATTTAGTTTGACTTAGGTATGCCATAACCTTGTTATTGAGTCAGTTCTCCCCCGATTGGTTATCTCTTCCAATTATATGGAGGGTTCGTTCGTGCCTCCTGCATGGCGAACTTATACAGAGTCATCATATGCTACCACATAGTCACATTGAGTCGTGCTTTTGTTCAAGGGAAGTTAGCCTGAGTCGGCCTCTCTGCGGTGTCTCTTGACTCATTTTTCAGTCGGCCATCCCTGGTTGTCAGTATCATGTCTATCATCACATCAGCTATATTGGTCCTTTACTCGTGCTAGTTTGAGAAGGTCCCCATTGACTTCTTGCTGGCGGGTCTTTTCCTTATCGACGTCGACACCTTGCTCTGAGGACAGGCCTAGAGCCGCACCCTGACCCTATTTTCATTATTGATAGGTCACCTTGTGCTCAACATCGATCAGTATCATGGGTCTTTGACTGAGTGGTTTCCCTTGTGTTCGACATCAGCATACATTATCACACATTGGGATTCGTTCAGTACCTTGGTTTCCATTTGACCCTATTGGTGGATACCTCGCCTCTGTGTCAGCTTTCATTATTGGTTGGTTCAGAGGGTTTCTGCCGTGCGCTAGCCACATCTTGTGTACGCCGGAAACGTGCTCCGGTTGGGTTACTACATCTTTTTCGTCCAATTCCTTCCACATTATTGGCCTACGGGTTACACTCGCGTTAGATTGATGGAGGATGCCTTAATGCCTTCCTTCTAGCGGATCTTTCCCTATCGACTCCAACTCATTGCTCTGGGGCAAAGATCTAGAGTCCATTTGGCAGTACCTTGGGGTTTGCAGTCATTAGTGGCAGATCCTTCACTATCGACAGTGGGAAACCATCATTATCTCCTGATCGATAGATTCTTACAGGTGTTCGACTTCAGCTCATCTATTCACACTTGTTAGATTGTACTGGGTACCTTGACGCTCATTATCATTATCAGTGAGTAGTCTCGCGTTTGTTAACGGTATACATCAATGACCGGTAATAAAATGATTTCTCACATGGTCGACTTCAGATCATTTATTCCCATGGTGTAGAAATGTACCACGGCGGTCGGTGAAGACCTCAGGTTGTATCAGCATTCATTGGTTCACTTGACAGTTGCTCCTGTTGCTGCTAGTTGATACCACTCCACTTTATATGTTGCAGTCAGTCATGGCGACATTCTATATGCTGGCACCTGAGTTTGCAGTGTAGTACCATCCTATTCCATCATGTTAAATTGGTACCTTTTGGGATCAGTCTTTGATATCAGTGATCCGTTGCATCTTTCAGCACCATTGATAGTCTTATATGTGATATTCAGACATGTACTTGCTCCTTATCATCAGATGATCCATTATGTATCTTCCAGTCATTTATACTTGTATACTTAGTGGATCCGCTTGTACTTGATATGCGGACATGCTTTACTTTTTCTGAGCATGGGTATGCCCGCCTCAGACAGTGTTTCTTTCTGATCTCCTTTTTGTGGCTTGGCAGGCTGAATTCTGGTGAAGTCCTCCTCAGGTTTCTCGACAGACTTCCTTTCCATGTACTTACATAATATATTTCGGCCATCATGTTCCCCTTCTGACCTCATATATTAGGGGGCATCTGTTATAGCTCCAAATCTCACTCTTATGGTTTGTGATGCTGCACTCATGGCCTAGGGCAACCCCTCCTTCCAGACCCGGTCCTAAAATTTAAAAAACAGTGTTTTATCCCCTATACGCGACATTGCCCTGAGTTAAATGCGTGTACATGCGGGTCTGTGTATACCCAACCCGCGTGTATGTATTAAAACACTTAAAAAAATAAAGAATTCCTTATTTTCGGGTGGAGATCGTGGGTTTTACCTGCTGATCACCTGTTAGTGCCCGTGGCCCAACTGTTCCCAACCAACTCCTAACTAAAAAACTACTTTGGAGATGGTATAAAAAGACATCAAAGGGAAGGCCTAAGGGAGAGAGAGAAAAGAGAGCAAGATTATTATGCTGAGATTTTCCCCTTAGACCAAGTTTGAAGTCCTTGGTGCCTTCTGCACTTCCCCCATTTTGCATAGGAAACCCTATGTTTCCATGTGTATTGGTGATCATTCATTCTTTATATCACCATTGAGTAAGACTTGGTAGGAGCTCTTGTTGGAGGCTTGAGGCTGGAACGAATCCGGGAGGAAGCTTTTCTTGGAGCCTGCTGAAGGTGTTTCAGGTGAAATCTTTCCGTTATATGTACTTTACTTGCCCTTATATAAAGAAACACGTCTTGGTTCCCGAAACAATCTTTCTTTGTGCTTATGAGATTCTTGTCTTGAATTCTTATGCAAGTAGTTACTTAAAGATTTTTATAACTAACTTTATAGCATGAAGATGGTTTGTGTATAAGTATTTGTCCATGTACTGTTGTGTTCTTTGATTTGTTTGTTTTATAGGTCAAAGGAGAAGAAGGGAACTCCAAGAAGGGTTTGGACCCTAAAGGCCTTCTCGAATGTAGGACCTTAGGTACGTACCCTAAACATTAGAATTTTCTTATAGTAAGATAATGGCTGTGTGTGTGTTTCTTTGAATAAGCAATTTTCAGTCTGGTAGAGTCTTAACCCAAAGGACCCTAGGGGTACTTTCCCCTCAACCAGAAAGATTTGTCAAAGGTGATTGGGATGGTCATGATGTTTATGTGAGTGAGCAGGAAGATCATCCAAATAGGGTTGAATGATTTTTTTAATGTCATGAAAAGCATAAGACATCGCTCGTTGGAAAGTAACCCCAACATTTTTAAGGCCAAAAGGCAGGGACAATTTTAAGAACTGTCCTACATTTATATGTATAATAAATGGGCGAATCCTCATGATACATAGGAATAATGGAAGGTGATTTTATCAATAATATAACATGTATATATAATTTTTTTGGTGAATCTCTCACTAGATTATATTATCTTGTACAATCAAGGCGAATATTTCACGGAATTATAAAATTTTGTAAGAACTTGGCAAATCTCACTAAATAATAAAGACTTTGTAAAGGGCTAACACAATTCATAATGAGTGTTTCTTGTAATGACTTCAAGCCTTGTTAATAAATTCATAGAAATACAAAACAAGTATATTCCTAGGTCAAAACCCTAGCAATAGAAGGGTTTTAGGTTTCCATAATACTAGTAATAGAAGAATAAGGATGGGGTTTGTTCGTTTGTTTTTTCATGTTGGTATGCTGTCATGTTGCTATTATTTATAAACAATGAATGAATTCAATATAATTGGATAGGTACAAACCAATTCACCTTAGCTTTAAAATGTCTCATCTATTAATTTTATTCTTTCACATTTTTTATCTTCTAACAAATAATATAAAATAAAAAATGTTGAGTATTAAACTTGTTTTTCGTAAAATAATAAAGCCTTGATTATTAAAATTGTTTTTCGTTTCAACATATCATTCATGAATTAAAAATTTGTCATGTGTTTGTTAGATATTATTGCTCCATGCTTTTATTTATTGCTTACGTAGTTTTCATTCTTGATCTATCTCTACCTCAAGTGAAGAAGAGTTAATTAGGAAAACAATTCCATGTAGTGGCACTCATGACAAACTGAAACATGTAAATCCAGATGTTATCATGGTTGACAAAAGTAATATTGTTATGGGACCTTAATTCTAGAGCCTAGAGGAAATTAGTAAAACAAACTCATCCTCTTATTGTTTCTTTTGCAAGGATTGTCTCCTTGGGGTCATATGAATTCCTCTCTTTCTAATCATTCTAAACATTTTGTATTTTCCAACCAGGTTAAGTTATGGTATGTTCTATGCTTATAACAGTTTACTTCTTTTTCTTATTATATTCCACCGATTAGCAATCACATGTACATAAAGTAAAGTGCAGATAGAACATTAAACGATCGACAGAAAACAAGCCAAGACAAGAGACACAAGGTGTGGCGGCTAGCCAAGTTTTTGTATGGAAAGTGTAAAGTCTCTACATTTTGTGGTTGCGGAGCGTGAAGATGTAAAGTATCATAAAGGGTTTCTACCCTTCTATTATGTATGTTTTGTCGACTTTAGAAGACCTACCCGTGATCCGCGGACCACGGGATTGTATAAAAAGGAGAGTCTTAGAAAAGTCTAAGGAAAATTTGGAGTAATAGATGATGAATGTAATGGGTCATTAGTGAAAAGAGTGAAGATTCTTAGAGTAGAAGAGAGGCTCTGCAGTTGTGTGCATAGAGGACTAGGGTAGAATTCTGCAGCTGAGTGTGCAGACCCCTGCATCTGAGTGCGCAGGGTAGTTAGAGTCTGTAAGAAGATCTGAAGAATTAATAAATAAGACTATTCTGGAATTATCTATGTTTTGATCTATTTACTTCTGTTATGAATGAATGTGATTATGTGATGTTGAATAATGGGTTTATGATTTAATGCTATATTGATGCATGAATCTATATGTTTACATTGTTATCTGTCCGCAAATAATAATATTTGTTTACTTGAAGAATATCTTAATGCATGTTGAAGTTATCAGATACTAAGCCGATTTGGGTAAATACAGAGGTGAGGGTAATTACAAAAGTGTGTAAATAGATAAATCCCCTATTTAGGGTCCACAAACAACATTTGTCGACCTTAACGAAGGTGTAGAGGCCGATTAAGGGAAGTATATCGATAAGCCCTAAAGGGCTTATCGATCTGCGCAAAGGCAAAGTTAGGACACAAAACGACATCACTACCATCTTTGGGTGTGGAAACTTGGTTCTAGCATCCCCCCATACTGCTTTGGGTGAGACTTCAGTCCACGCTTCACGGATTGATGCCGAAAGGGTCAGTAGTGTAGGGATTTGTTTGGCTAATTAACGATGAACCTGGGTCAGGGCCGACTAAGCCAACATATATACCCCCTCATTGTATGAGCACATGAATTTTCACCTTGGCTCCTCCCGCAAGGCATTAGAGAGACCAATAAGTTATTTGAGGAGTAAGGAGTGGATCCAATGTCCCACTACTGGGGCTAGTGATATACAATGTAAATACATGTCTTAGAAATTTTTCTTAATAACAAAAGACTTTTAATTCCAGCACGTTCTTCGTGCATGACTTATTAATGTTTTTAATACTATTATGTGGACGTTTGTATTTGATGTTTTCTTTCACAAGTACTACGATAGTTGAACTATTTCAATTATTTTAGTGATTATCTTGTTGAGAATGTATTGTAATGGTTGTTATGTTTTCCCATCCTTGTGGACTATCCCGCACGATACTAGACAAATATTTCTTTACTTATTGCTTATAACGATCGTCACATTCACCGTGGACTATGTTGCTGGATGTTAGGCATACTTTCCCTTATTTGTTGGTTGTAATGACTATCATGTCCATTGTGGACTATTCCACTAGATGCTAGACATGTCCTTCTGGTTCATGTGTGTCTCTTCTTGGGTGGTACTATTACCTCTCACTTAGAGGCTCACTTTTCTCCCCCCTTTTGCAGTAAGAGAATCTAGACACAGTTGTGCTACACACACACCAGGCACACTCACCTTGATTCTTAAAGACACCATTGCATCACTCTTTTGTGTTGTTAGCTAGAGCGAAGGAAAATATTTAAGGATTCGACAACTGAGCCTTTATACTGGATGGGAATCCTACACCAAATAGTGTGAGGTCTGATTGGGACCTCATATCCAGGAGATCCCCTTGGTTGACGGATTTCGAGCACCATCAACAAAATGGCACTAGAAGGAGGGCGAGACGACAGGATGTGCCCATTGAGTCTCGTTTGAATCTCTTATTTAAAATGTCTCTTCCCCAAATCATAATCCTAGGATTTTTTTCTAAAGATTTGAATTGTACCATCCCTGCGGAAGTTATTCATACCCTATCTGAATTTAAGTTCGATGGTGAGGGTGAACCAACTTTTTGTGAACATCTGTTTCAGGTTGTTCGTCTTTGTCTTTCTCATAGAATATGTTCCAAAGATGTCATGTCTAGATTTCTCACCCTCACATATGAAGGTCATGTTAATCGTAGGTGTCATACATTACCCATAGGTTCTATTCATTCATTCGACCAACTTCCCAAGAAGCTTCATAAAGCCTTCGATAAGTATAACTACCGAGATGTTTGTGGAATAATGAATATTTTAATAATGAAGCCTAATGAATCATTTGATGATTTTTCTAATCAATTCCTTCACCTCTGTTATGAAATTCCTAAAAAACATTTGAAATAGGATTTCTTGAAACAAGAGTTTGAGCGCTTGGTTCTTGTCTCTTCACACGGTGAGCCTGAACCTCCTGATTTTTCTGCTTCCCCAACTCTTGCAAATTTCCATGACCCTCCTGATCAATCTACTCCACCAGCTGGTTCTTCACATTCTCTTGATTCTCAAGTTGCTAGCTCAAATTTCAATTAGGTACAAAGTAGTCACATTACGTGGGTAGAGGAGCATAAAGGTGAAGACGCTTTCAATATTTCCTCTCTTTTTTAGAATTTTTCATGTCAAGATATTACATTTCCATTCTTGAATGATTCTCAATCTACTAATCTATGTAGAGGATCTAATGCAATCAATTCTTTTAATCAAACCCCAACCTTGGGAAATGATTATTCCAATGATGATAACTCTATTTCTATATGATGCGATGAATTCCCAAGCACATCATATGATCTTTCGGTTCTGATGAAGATTTTAATTTATATCTAGAATCTACTTCCACCAAAGAATATGTTCATATCGAAAATTCCTCTTCACCTCACTAGCCGCTTATTCCAACCATTTTCAATACATCTACTTGTGATGGAGATACCTCATGCTCTCCAGTTTCTTCATTTGATGAGTTATCCCCTCGATTGAAATAAGGCGATGAGGCTGTACATGATGAAATTGAAAACAATCAAATCATAGAGAACCCTTCCCACCCCTCATCATATCTTCACTTGCATGAGGAGAACTCTTCAAATTAGTTGGCTCATGAGATCTCACTAGTTCATTTATCTTTGAATTTGCAATCAAAAGAGTCTTCCGATTTGAGCAATCTGGTTGTTGAAGTTGAAAAATCTAGTAAAATCTATGATAGAGATGGTTGCTATCTGATGAGAAATGGTATTACTAAAATCATCAATAGAATCTATCATCAAACCATGCATGATCTAGTTCAAGCTTCAAAATGTGATTCTACAATCCTAGGAAGTTATGGGACATGCCAGGGTTTCAAGGTACTTCAACTTCCGTTGATGGTTATGTCAGGATCTCACGACTCTGGTAAGCCCTCTAAACTAAGTCAAATCTGGTTTCTCTTGCACAATCCATCTCTTTGCATGGTTTCACTCAATGTAAATTTCCTTGTGAAAAATGTTTGGTATTCCGGGTGTGACCTTTCAAAATTTTGAGATTTTACTTCTAACTGGATTCAAGAATCTGTTATAGTTCATTCATCTTCATGAAAATCTCTCGCATCAAACTCGGGTTGGGAATATGCATCTCTCATATATTCATGGAATTGAAAAGTTGACCATCTCAAAGACTATCTTTGCTCTAAGGAATCAGGATTATCAAATTTATCCCTTAATGGTCAACTCCTCGGTCTTCTTGTGAATTTGATGTTGAAAATATGTCCTCTCATTGCACCAAAAATCCTCTTGAGTGATAATGAATGCAAAATTTGTCACACAAATCAAGTTCTTCTTTGTTCACCATGTCCCAACTGGTCTCATGCATTTGTGGTGCTAGAATCCTTTTTAAACTCTTTAGATGAATACAATGTTTGTACAATTTGTCACCAGTTGTGGGAAGGTGGTTTTTCATGTTTGGTTTGCAAGGAAGTCGGTTCGATTGTTCAGACCATTCGTGAGATTTTTCAAATCGATTTTTCTTTATTTATTGCAAAATGGGAATCTGATGCTTCAATCAACTCATCTGACCATTTCTCTACCTTTGGTGACTGTCATTCATCTTATCATTTTCCTATCAACACATCCAATGACAGTTGTTTCACACTCCTTGATATTCATTGTTCAACATCTCCCTATTCATATTTTTTTGAAGAAGGAGATGACTGTTGAGAATGATCAGATCTATTTTCCCTTACTAGATTCCCATCCTGACCCCGCTCCTCTAATTGAAAATTCATCTTTTCCTAGATTATGGGGTTTTCAAGAGGGCCATCATGAATTTATGATCCAATCAATGAATGGCTGGAACAATCTTACCAGAAAAGATCTATAGCAAACAACAAGCTTCAATCTTTCCTTGCGCTTGCTAAGCGGCTCGGTGGAGATGAAGACATGATGAGGCTCATCAATGGGTAAATTATATGGACATTAATACACCTCCAACTTACTAAAATCAACTTTTCTCATCATTCTTTACATGTTTTAATTATGTTTTTCTTAATGAGGAGAGTAAAGATGGGATGTCATGTCTAGTGGTCTAATGTCCGTTGATTGCAGGTTTTGGAGAAAATTTTGGCTAATTAAAGTGTAGGAACTCGAATGGATACAAGCAAGAGGGATTCTAGGAGACAGGATCTCCCTCCTTAACTCCTCACTCACTCAAATATTCCTCAATTAAATCTCATCAGATCGGAGTTGCAAGCAGCCGAGTCATGAAGTTCATTGGTAGCCAAGCTAGTGACAATTGAAGACCAATTGATCTTGAGATTGGATCCAAGACGCACTGAATTTAAGGAAGTCGTTGGTAACTTTAGTTGTATAAATGGAGAGGCCTAGGGCCTCATTAGGATTCAGATTTTTTGTTCAAGATAGCTAAGAAGTTTTTGAGTTGAAGCATTGTAACCAAGCACTCTTATGTATTTCTGGTTTCTTTAATGAAAATGAGCAACATTCCCTTGATCCAGCACTGAGTTGACTTAGAGGGTTGGAGCTCTTAGGTTAGGGCCCAACCCTAGCAGCAGAGATTCCTCTTGTTGTATATGTATGCTTAGGTTAGCTTCATAGTTAGAGTTCAACTGATTTTGGTGTTGTTAATTTGCAAAGAATTGGTAGATTTGATTAGTTTTCTTCCATTTGTGGATAGTTCTAACAGTGGAATTGTAGTGATAAGAATATATTCCAAAAAGGCTGATAGCAAGTGGTTTTCACCTCATTTCTCCCTTTCAGGGATCATGGTTTGAGGAATACTTCTCATGCTGCCCAAAAAGATAGAATTCTTGTTTTTTGTGCAATTTAGGGTTTTCTTGCTAATTAGGTCATTATCTTGCAGTTTCATAAATAAGTTGCAATTGGTATTTTCTAATTTCATAAGTTTTGTACTGATTTTATATTGCTTTCATATTGGTTCCAAGCCTTTCCATGCATGATCTTAGCAAGAAAATGGTGATAAATCTATTTTCTCTTACCCGAATAAACCTTTCTTATTTTTGATGAGCTTATATATGAATGCCAAGACTGATGTTTGTTGATTGTAGGAGTTTCTAAATTGCAGGGATACCTCATCTCATTAGCCTCAGCCTAACCATTGTTGGGTATACGACCAAAGTCCCACATTGACTAGAAGTGGGAAGGATCATGGGTATATAAGGATGGACAAATATCTCCATTGGTATGAGGCCTTTTGGGGTAAGTCCAAAAGCAAATCCATGAGGGCTTAGGCCCAAAGTGGACAATATCATACCATTGTGGAGATATGTGGTGTCCAGAGTCCTAACAAGTGGTATCAGAGCCATGACCCGAAGTTAGCAAAGTGGATGAATCCTCGGAATGCTGAACGAAGGTGGTGGGCCCCGGTAATATCACGATGGGATCCGTGGATGAGCTCGGTTAGACAGGCGGTGTGCTCTGGATTCTTCATGGACGAGTCCTCGTCCCAACACGGTGAAGAGGAGTTGACCTGGGAACAAGTGGTATCAGAGCCAGATTCGAAATTAGCCAAGTGGATGAATCCTCGGAATGTCGAATGAAGGTGGTGAGCCCTGGTAATATCACAATGAGATCCATGGATGAGCTCGGTTAGAGCAAGCTCTCGAGACAGGTGGTGCTACCATATAAGGCGTGTGCTTCCAACACATTGGAGCAGAGAATCTTGGTTGGTAGAAAGGGGAGAATCCTGCGGATGGATAATCGTTTGAGGGGAGGCTCGATGGTCCTTTGTTCGAGGGGAGGATTGTTGGGTATACGACCAAAGTCCCACATTGACTAGAAGTGGGAAGGATCATGGGTATATAAGGATGGACAAATATCTCCATTGGTATGAGGCCTTTTGGGGTAAGTCCAAAAGCAAATCCATGAGGGCTTAGGCCCAAAGTGGACAATATCATACCATTGTGGAGATATGTGGTGTCCAGAGTCCTTACAACCATATCCACCGATGATTTCCTGAACTCACTAAGGTCTCAATTCAAATTCTGGTATTATGAGGAACAATTGCCATCTCTGTTGAGAAAATCCAACCATCTCAAAGCTTTTGCTTGAGTCCTCAGTAAGTGCCTATCACTCCCATGCCTTATTCCCTCCTTATTCACCTTTTCCAAGCTCCACCCCACCTTCTAGACCACTCCCTAAGCTTTCGGCCTATTCCTATAGTAAAACAAGGGATCCTGTAGGTGAACTAGTACTTCTTGTAGACATCCTGTAGGAAAACCTGTAGTGGCCTGTTTTGAGCCCGAATCGAGAAAAATCATCACTAAAAGCCTGGATTAGGTCCCTACTTACCTTCCAAGTCATCTAAACCATTATACTACTTTTTGTTCACACTTGTCTCCCCTGCCAAAGAACCAAGTAAGATTAGCATTTACATTTTTCAAGCAAAAAGATAAAAATAAAAAGTTATTTTATATTTATTCTTGCACACAATAGATTAGCACTGTTTAGATTAGATTTCATGCTTAGACTAGTTAAAATATCACGTGTTAAAAGAGGGTTATTTTGCAAGAAAAGTATGTTAGCAAGTATATATAGGATTTCATGTTGTGTTGCAAGCATTTCTTTCAGTCTTTCCTTCATGCAATAGGCAACATTTCTTTTCTTACAATTAGGATAGATATCCCTTCTCCAAATTGGTAATCAGACTTCTTCTAGTCAATAGAAGGCTGGTTTGAGAAACCCTAGTGGTCCTATCACCCCAACTCAATAGTGACAAAGTGGTGAGCACCAGTATTGCAGCAATAATGTTGCAACTCCTGTGGCTTCCTACTTTACTTTTATCAACCCAGTAGTTCATAAAAAACTTGGAAGCGACGATGCAGTATGCACAAGTACTAGTTCTTACTGCAGGCTGTCACTTGGTCAGCTGGCACAAGATCACTAGGAGCTCAAGCCAACTTCTATGATTTCCAGAAGAAGCTTTATGTGTGATGAAAGAAAGGAAAGCTCACTCTACAGAGGCTACTCTACTTGCAGAAAGTGAAAGAAGACTGAAATGTGAAGTAACCCTAGCAAACCCTAATTAACCAACTAACCCTACTTTTGCAGAAAGAGAGATGAAAAACCATAAAATGAATGCCATTACCTACTTAGGAAGTAAACAACATCTATTCAAGCTATTTCTAGGAAGAAATGAGAAAAAAACATCTTTTTTGGATTTTTATGTATTTTATGTGAAATTGTTATGCATGTAATTTATTTGCTTGTGGATGTGGTAGCAATTAGGTGGCGATGGAGGGTGAATTTGGGATTTGCAGAGGTGTAGGAAGGTGTGGATGGGTCCTAGGAGGCCTTTGGTAACCTTCTGGAGGTTTTCCATGCAATCAGACTTCAAAAAGTCACCTACAGGAATTTCTAAAGGGGGCTGTAGGGGATCTATGGGAGGATCTACAGAAGGATGCAGAGAGCTGTTTTAGAGGTTTTAAAGGTGGAAAAATGGTGGGAAAGGGTAGCTGAAGACTAGAGGGATGTGTTAAGGTGTCCAAGGTTCATCAAGAAGGATTAGGAAAGAGAATGATGGTTGGATTTGTTCAAGGGACGAGAGGAAAGTTTATGAGAAAAACGCAACAAATTAGGGCAGATTTATGAGGGGTTGTGAATGACCTGTGGAGCATGTAGAAAAAGAGATGGTGATGGCTGATTTATTGACTTATTATGAGCAGAGATGTACTACAAAAGAGCTGCAAATCAAACACTGAAACTGAGCAAGAAAAGAAACTAGCTGCACCAAAAAAACAGAACTGTACCTCATATTAACCTAAATTCTAATCTAGGAAAATAAAATGTTGAACAATGCTACATGGAAAGGAAAGCATGAATGGAGATTTATTGCAGAAACAGAAATGAGTATGGCAAAATGGATTTGAAGCAAGGTATTAACCTCTAAATCAAACTATAACACTAGAAATTGCATGAAGAAGGCAAAACTGTGTTTTTGGTGGCAGCACGAGGGTCTTGACCTCAGCTCATGGTCCCAAAGGGAGGAAAGGAGGTCAAGGCTCTGTTGATGGCCATTTTGTATTTTTCTCTTACCACTATTTAACCTACTTCAGTAAACTGAAATGGAAATAGCTATGTAAATCACCAAAAAGCAACCTATTCTACTAAGGAATAAATCTATCTAACAACAACTAATTCATGAACTACAACAAGACATATAAATACAAAACAAGAGGTGTTGGGTAGCTTAGGTTGGGCCCTAACCCAAGAGCTTCATCCCTTTGGAATAACTCAGTGTTGGCTCAGAAAATATTTCATCTTCATTATCCAAATAATAATCACATTACATAAAATTGTCCACAAAAGTAAGCTCGAAATGAGTTGAGCAAACATTGCAACAAAAGTGAGAAAATTTGACTAACATCCAACAACCTACTAAGGCCCTAGGCTTCTCTATTTATATAGCTGGAGCTCCCAATATCTCTCCTAAAATCACGGAGGCTTGGCTCCTAGGACTTGAGATAAACAACAATTAACCTTCACTTGCTCGGCTGCCTCTTTGATGCATTGATGTGGCTTCTTGTGCTCCGAGATTTCAGAAGGACGACTCGAAGTAAGGAATCATCAATGAGGGGGACACCCTCCTATAAATCCTCTCCCTTGTCTTCCTTGAATATTGGCTGCCAAATTCTCATTAAACCTTTGACTTTGTCTCAAAATTGACCAAAAATCTGCATAAATCACACATCAGACTTCATGGCATAATGACTAACCCAACTCACTCTATTATCATCAATATAATAAAAAACATGCAATAAACTAATGAGAATGGTGGATTAAGCTAAGTTAGGAGGCCAAATGAGCCCATATAATTACCCATTTATGGGGCTCATCACAAGAGTACACTAATTACATCTATTTGTGTATACAACATTGTCAATTCCAAGTTTGTACGAACCCTAGGCTGATGAAGTAAATTGGGTAGCCCCAGGAGTTGTAGCATCCTTGTTGCAATATTGGTGGTCATCACTTTTTGGCGCCATTGTTGGGGAGGTGTTTGAGTAGATGTGATTTCTATGGTATTTCTTCCTTTTCTTATCCTTTTCGTTATGCAATTAGTTCCTTTCAGTAATTAGCTGCAATTCAATTTTGTTTTCTTTCAATTATGCAAGTAGTTTAAAACCAAAAAAGTAAAAAACACTCCTTTCATGCCTCGTAGGAATAGGGAAAACTTAGGAAAATTTCGACCAAATACCCCAACCACTTCAAACAACCAACCTTCCCTCTTCTTTGGTGGTTGTGAATTAGAGGACCCCTTAGGCCAACAACCATCGATTTTTGAAGAGCCTATAGGGGAAGAAGAAAAAACCATTCCAACTGACACAATGGCTGAAAATAGAAATGAAAGGGGATATAGGGAAAGAATTGAGGGTGCTTTTCTCATCAGAGAAACTAATGGAGATGCCAAGATGAAAAACATAAGCCCCTATACTCTTCCTCACTTCCATGGCCTCACCTGAGAAGATCCATATACTTTTTTGTTTGAATTTGTTGTCATATGAAGAACTTATGATTACACCTCTGATGATTAGAAGTTGAAATTATTCCCATCCACTCTCAAGGATGTAGCCCTGCACTGGTTTATGGGTTTACCTAGGGATAGTATCACCACTTGGGCTTAGATGCAACAAGCTTTCAACAACAAGTATGTGGACTACTACAGGTACAAAGATACCAAAGAGGAAATTTTTAGAATGACCCTGGGATGTGATGAGTCGTTAGAGGATTATGAGGAAAGATTTGAGCTCAGCTATAAAAGGGTCAGGTGCACACTTGATCCTCAGTCACTTAAGTTAGTCCTTCTCAAAGGGATCAAGGAAGACCTTCTAGAAACCCGATGATATCAAGACAGTTTCAAGAATCATTCTAGGGAATCTAGAAAGAAGGGTAGTGCTATTCAAAAAATGGCTAGTGCATCCTCTTCCAACGCATCCATAAAAAGTGAAATTGGGATTATGTTGGAAGACTTTAAGAGTGAAATGTTGCAAACCCTTTCTCTGCAAATAGATACTATGCAAATAAAATGGAAGCAGGAGGAAGAAGAGAGAGAATTAGCCATCTTCTGCCCTAGATGCACAAGAAGGCACCCTAGGAATGAATGTCCACTGAACCTTATAGAAATATTCTTGGTCTATGAGGAAAACCACTCCACAGACAAGTTCCCTTCTCTTCCTAGATTGAAAGTTGTGTCAGGGAACTGAAGGGGTGGTTGAACAACTCTGTTACATCAATCAAAGGAGGCCTCATAGACCTTGACCATACTAGGAGGGCATGCAAGGGTCATCCTATTCCTATTACAACCCTAATCAAAACACATCCATTCCCCCTTGGTGTCCCCCAGCTCATCCTTCCTTGTCTACACCTTCTCCCTGGTCTTTTGCACCTCAATACCATTCCCAATCAGCCAACAAACCATTTCAACCATATGCTTATCCACAACCTCAATGGAATGCACCACCCTAGGGGTGGAGGCCCCCATACAACCAAGCTCCAGCTTTATTGCCTTCACCCCCATCTCAACCACAACTCCTACACCCTATTCCACCTAAACAACCTCAGATGCCTGCCCAAGCAAACCCGAACCCGAAAAATAGGTAGGCACAACATGTTTATAGTGGAGAAGCATCCTACCCTGGCTATGCTATGAGAATTCATGAAATTAACCTTAGATCTAGGAGAGTTCTCCCGGATAACGAACCTCCATCTCCACCTAGGGATAATGTAGAGGAAAGAGAGGAAAGTGTGCCTCGAATGAATCCATCCCCCTTTCCTGAAAGGTTAACCCATCCAGTCTAGCACACCCCAGAAGAAACTAAACTTCTGGGTGAGTTGAAAACTATGTCTGCTAAAATTCTACTTCTCCAAGCTATCAAAGATGTCCCCATTTACAGCAAAATGATCAAATAGAAGTGTTTCAAACATTCAGGAAGGCAAAAAATTCACACCCCTACCATTAATGTCATTGGATAACTGTCTAAATTAATGCTAGGGTGGGTAATTTTCCCGAAGTATTTAGATCCTGGGAGCCCTGTAGTAGATGTACACATTGATGGCACCATTGTCCCCCATACCTTGATTGATCTTGGGGCTGCCATCAATGTAATGACTAAGGACACTATGCTCAATGTGAATCTCCAGGGATCATTAAGGAAGACCACGACAATATTGTAGCTTGTAGACCAATCCAAAGTAGCCCCTGAGTGGATTGTTGAGGAAGTGATGGTCTCCATTGATTCCTGGGAATACCCTGTGGACTTCTTAGTTCTCCAGCCTAAGACCAAATTCAATGGTTATCCTCTCATCCTTGGGAGGCCTTGGTTAGCCACTGCCTATGCCTACATAATCTGTAGGGCTGGAAATACGACTATAAAAAATGGGCATCTATCCAAGCAGTTGGTCCTATACCCTCCTGCTCAACCATCTCTAGAACATGACTTAAAGTTATGGATAGAAGAGTAGGAAGAAGATGAAGTCTACTCCTCCCAAATATATAGCCAAGAAACTACCATAGGAGGAGGACAATGTAATGAAGATGATTTTATTAAACACATCCTCCAAAATCAAACTCCCAACACCATGTCTCTAGAGGAAGTAGTGAAGGAAACCAAGGACAACCATCAGATTGATCTATGCTTAGCTGACTCAAACCCTACTCGTGTCAATACAATAGAATCCTACCCTAAAAGATCATTGAAAATCAACCCCTCTCTCTCTATACACCAAGAAGAAGAGTCATGTAATATGCTAAGAGAGAATTTGTATTCCTTTGCTTGGAATTACAAAGAAATGAAGGGAGTGCACCCCTCAGTGTTTACTCACCACATTTACATCAAGGAAGGTTGCAAACTAGTTTGAAAACCCCAAAGGAGAATGAATCCATGTCTTAAGGATATAGTCAAGGAAGAGCTACAGAAGCTACTAGATGTATGATTCATTTACCCTATCTTGGATAGTGAGTGGGTGTCTCCTCTAGTGTTGTGTCCAAAGAAAAATGGAAAGTGGAGGATTTGTGTCTATTACTAAGAGCTAAACAAGGCCACAAAAAAGGACCATTTTCCTCTACCTTTCATTAACTAACTGCTAGATGGTCTAGAAGGAAAGAAGTTCTTCTCTTTCTTGGATGGATTCAATGGGTAGAATCAAATCCAAATCAGCCCAGAGGACCAGGATAAAAGCACCTTCACCTGTCCTTGGGTTTCTTTCACTTATAGGGTCCTTCCTTTTGGTCTATGCAATGCCCCTGCCACTTTCCAGAGAGCAGTCCTGAGTATTTTTGTAGAGCTAGTCCATGATGCAGTAGAAATTTATATGGATGACTTCACACCCTATGGGTGTTATTTCTAGGAGGCTCTCTCTAACCTAGGAAAGGTGTGGTTAATTTTGGATGTAGGAACCAACAAAGGTGCAAAGAGCTATGCTGCAAAGAAGCGGAAGGAAGCCGCTCAAAACATTGTGCACACATTAACCGAACAAAAGAAGAAGGAGGCGGATAAGGCAACTAAAAAGAAGGCACGTATGGAGAAAGAGCATGCAACCAAATAAAAGGAAAATGAATAATGGAAGTATGCCGAGGAGAGTGGGAAGTCTACTTCCCACCACACTAAAGAACAAGAACTATCAACACAGGGAGGAGGCAGTGGTGAGGAGCAGAGAAATCCTTTCATCCTGAAGAAGCGTGGATAGGAATACACAGGTGGACAATGAAAGAAGCATAAGCCTGATAAGCAGACACATATTGATCCCATGGTACTAATAGAAGGCGATCTCCATGATATCAGGGACAAAATATGGGACACAACGGTGGAGGTGCTTCAACAATTTGAGCAGCAATACATGCAGACGTTGGGGAGCATCCAGAAGGATCTGCATGAACTGCAAATCCAGAAAAATAGGATTTAGGTGGGTGTCAAGCAGGCGAGTGGAGAAAAAGTGAGCCTAACATAGGCAAGCGATCCAGTAATAGAGATTGAACAGACTATGGATCTCAGAGTCATTGCTTTGCCATAGGGGTCAGTCCGTGTTGAATTCGATGAGGATCGCACTATGCTCAACACAGTGAAGGATATGGCACTGAACCTTAACGTGCTGCCACTCTAGACTCTTCATATGCTACATCAAGGGGTCTTAGATGAATTTAATATCAGAGAACAACATGAAATCACCATTGTCAGTGAGTTTAAAGTCAACAATGAGCATATTTTTGCAGAAAAAACTCAAGCGCTGAAGGAACAGGAGGAATTGTGGACACAACACTAGAACTTGGTAACAATAATTGAGCAGGCATGCAAGTCCCTCCCTCAGCTAAATATACTAGAGGATGCATAGGCCTCAACCAAAGTGAGGAAATTGGCTGCTGTAGTACGTGCTTCAAAGTAGAAAGTCAATAAGGTGACTTTCAATTTTCGGATGCAAATAGTTGAGCTGTAATTGAATTTGCAGCTGATCACACCACTAGAAGTTCGGGAACAAAGAGGCACATCTATAAAAGAGTCCATGGACCAACTAGATGTCACAGTTTAGGGTTGCGACCAACTATTCACCCATGCAAGGGGCCTATGGGATACATTGCAGGAGGATCCTACGCTGCAACAGTTGAACACATCGATCATGGAAGCACAACAACAATATGATGAGATCAATATGACAGTGTGAACGTTGGCACTAGTCCAGTGCTTCATGTGCTTGTATGAAGGCAAGGAAAAGTTGATACAAATCTAGAAGTTGTAGAAAAAGTAGTCCTTGCTAAGAGACCAGCTTCAACCTTGGATAGAGGTAGCCAGCCAACTTTCACAGAACATTCATGAGAAGCTGAAGGCCATGCAACAGACTGGTGGAGTAGGAAGATTCTCTCTGTGGACAGAGATAATCCCTTTAGCCTAGGGGAGAGGGTCTAGCCACAAACAAGACAATCTAATATAAGTTCCCAGATTGAGCATGGATAATATCCTACATCTTGTATCACTAATCCCTATTTGATGAAGTCCTTGGGACTTTGCTCCAGGGATTATCTCCTTACTTTCAATCAAGCACCTGAAACAATGAGACAAGAAACCAAAACAAACATGATAGCATACAAAATATTCAACCTACTTAAGAGGCTAAGGAGTATTAGGTTATCAACTAACATACGCAATTGATATAGGAAACAAAATATCAGTTGTATTATAAGGAAAGTACAACCTTTTCCTTAGCGTTGCAGGTTTCCTTCGATGTGTCCAGGTTCCAGCACCACTGTGAGCATCTCATGATTAACCCTAAAAAAAATGGAAGTTCAACGCTTCTTCCTCTCTTCTCCAAATCAAACAAACTACAATCTTATTCTCCCTTTACAAACACAAACTAGAAGGCTAAGGCTCTCAAGATGGCTAACAAAATTTGTCGATTATTCCATCCCTTTCATTAGCTAGATGAGGTTGGAAAAGAAGGAATTTACATAGTGTGAGAGAGGGGAAATAGATCCTCTTATGATGGGAGAGGCCTTATCCCTTTTGTTTTGTTCCATTTTAGTAGGGGAAAAGAGCCCAAACAGTCTCTCTTGGATCTATCTTGCTTAACCATTTACCAGACTTCTGTTCATGAAGCTTCTAGACTTGGAAGCTTCGAATCCATTTTTAAAAACTTTACAAAAGAGGGTTGACATAGGTCATGAATGGATTACCACTACTGTTCAGTTCTAGGCCTAGTGTTAGACTCTGCAAATGAGTGTAGGGAAGAAACAGAGTGATAGCGTCGGTCTTGAAAATTGAGTTTGAAGGAATATTCTTGGGAAATGATGTAAGAGGGAAATGTTCTGCATATGAAGAGGGATGTAAGGACACGTTCTTCATGACAAGGGAACAGATGAGGGTCACTGTAGAGGTCCTCGAGGATCGAGGAATGAAGAGTATAGGGACAGTGACAATATTTTGTGTAAAAGATGCACCCTAAAGCATGAAGGCCGAACAAGAGTGAGGGGTGAAATGCTTTATGAGTAGATGCATGGAACCGGAACTGTCATCGGAAAACCTACAAGAAAGCATAGATACATATACATCACTGAAATATCTGATACATGAATCGTGGTATGGACGCAACCATCCAGAAGAAGATCATGTAAATGGATCCAAGGTATGGGCGGAACCATCCAGCAAGAAGGACCATATCTAACCCAAGGTATGGTTGCAACCATCCAATAATGAGAAGGATCATATATACCGGACTCATGGTATGTTTGCAGCCATCCATCTGAAAGAGGCATTTATGTAAGCATGATCATGTCACATTGACTTGCCACCTATACTTTTGTAATCTGAGCCCAGGGTCTTGTGCTCCAACACGACCCAATCAAAGTACAAATTCTAGCATGTGAATAGATGTGTTGACATCGAACATGCTAGAAAATCGCTTGATTACTAGTCAATGATGTGAATTGTTAACAAGCATGAGAGAAACCACCAATAATGAAAATGGCTCTCAAGGTACCAGCAACACAATTCATGGAGTGTGAATAAGGAATTGATTTCGAAAACCCATGAAGTCACTCAATCGAAAGCCAATGAAAAAAAATTCTCATTGAGTGCGAAGAACTTGCCACTAGGGCATGCAAGCTCTAAGGTACTGGAAGGGAGTCTCTTGGGCAACTTCTTGCATAATGAGCTAAAGTTGACAGCAAGTGACCTTGTCGAAGGAAGGCCATGATGTATCCCACATCATTGAAATGAGACAAGGGGATACAATGATTATGGATGATACAAAGAATCAGGAACGGGTGTAGACTGTAGAAGGATTAACTCTTGAACATATCGGTGACATGATTCCAAAGTTTGGCAGCTTTTGGATCCATAGGATCGGAGGTCATGATGACATGGCAAAGATCATATGGAAAGGAAAAAGTGGAGGCCCGAACCCAGGAAGGTCAATGCTGCAGTGAGGATATCCGAACCCAACACGAAGCATAAGAGTGTCATGTTCAAGAGTGACAAGCTGTCGACACAACTGGTAAAAAAATTCCATTTTTCCCCACCATTTTTGGTAGGTACCCTAATTATTTTTCATCACAAGCTTGAAGGGGATAGCATATGCTTGTAATGTAATTCCATCCTTCAGATATATCCGAGCTAGTAAGATTAATGAGCCCTAGGAAGGAGAATCTCACATCTGCCATGGTGATGAATCCGATGTCATTAAATTTTTAACGAGTTCGACAAAGGAAAAACTCGATATATTTTGGATGTTTAGAGAGTTTGAAAAAGACACGAAAAAGAAAACTCTAAAAGGTCCATTTTCATAAAGTTGTCTCTCGATCCTGAAAAGGTAGCAAAAAAATACCTGAGAGAACCTCTTGACCATATCAGCCAAGGAGTATCCTTTTCATAAATAGTTTATCCCATCTTGAAAAAGGGGTAAATGTATACTAGGTAAACGAAATTTCAAAACCATTTATGAGGTCAAAATGACAAGAACTTAGCAATCTTTAGATGTTTTGAGAGTCGAAAAAGAGCTTAAAGTAGACTCCCCATTTTTATTTTCTTTAACGAGTCAAAAGGGAAAAGTACTTGGCAATATTTTCATTTTAGTTTTTTACAAGTTAGTAAAAGAGCTTAAATACAACTCAATTTTTGCATCATCACCAAAAAACCATCACCTATCGCTGCATAAGAAGAAAATGCATTATCCATTTCTAAGGAAAAGTGGCGAAAAATACTTTTTAAAACCCTAAAACAGAGCAAAAAGCTTATTAAAAGAGAAAAAAGTAAAACATTTTTACCATTTACCTTATTTACCTCATTTGGAGCAATTTTTACCCACTTGTGCCCTAAATCTTCAAGAGTGAATTGCTGCAGATCTAGGATGATGATCGTTGAACCGTCTGTTGTAGGTAAGAGCTGAGGCCCTAATCTTTACATTAATACCTATTTTTCAAGCATTTGACCATATTTTCAGGGTTTTTGAGGGATTTTTGGCAAAAAAAATTCACCCTCGTTGGTGTGAGATGCAGGCATAGGACTGCACCAATCGGGGGTTTTTAGCTTGGGGACTCGCACCATCGGCACACCTATTTTAAAAATAGTCACACCAGTGCAAAGAACTAAATTTTTTCAATTTTCGCCCAAATTCATTGCTTTAAATCAGAAATGTCCCTTACAAAAACTAATATTAAGTTAAATGTGGGGTGTTTGTAGGAAAATCAAGGCATGAAAAGATGGTGATTGAGTGGAAAGAACATGAGCATGAAAGAATAGAGTCAATGGCATTGGAAGATCCAAACTGTCTAGATGCATTGAGAAATTGTGGTCTCCTCAAATTCTTTCTTACACCGGGTCTACGGGCTCAACTTGAGCTACTAAAATACCTAATCTGTCTATGGGACGTTGGATGGGAGGTATTTATGATCCATGACCAAGAGATGGAGTTGGAGACTTTAGGCATTTACTTCATTATCGGGTTGTCCCGCAGTGGGTAACCAGTCCAATTGTATGGAGGTAGGCCTATTGGGGTGAGTGTAAACATGCTTCTTACCCAACATTTCCTGGGAGCCTGAAAATCGACATCATGACCATAAATGATCTTGTATTGAAGTTAATACTCTTAATCATCAACCAAGTGGTTGGGGCTCAAGCACTACACGATTCCAACAAATCTTAGTTCTAGTATGATGTGGATTGCATGGTGCCCAAGGTTTTCAATTGGGTGGAGGCCATGAAGGTAAACATGAAATGATAGCTATCCAAATGAAAAGTCAGGAACTTGAGGCAATTCAGATTTGGCTCTATCTTAGTGACCTTCTTCTTGGAACAGATCCCACTATTCCATTACTAGATGGTGGAGGTGATCCCTCTAGTGCCATGAGATCCATGGATGGTTCAATGGAGTGAGTTGATGCCTAGATCTGGAGGGGGCCAATAGATGTCCTACAGGCCTGCCTTCTTTGTATGGCTTAGACGACAATTGATCGTGGTGGAGGATTGGCCATACAATGGGACTAACTTCCATGGTGATCCTGACATACCACTCCCAGAGGGAGAAGACTATGATGATGGAGGTGAGCAAAACAATTTTGATTTTTGGTTTTTTATTGTTTTTTCATATATGTATTCATGACATCTTGATTTTGTAACTGCATATGTTGGACTAGAAAGACCAGTAGGGATGTCCCATAATAAGATGTCACTGTACATTACATCTGAACTGAATGCTTTGAGCTGCCCTGCATCCCATGTATTCTGTCACATCTAATCTCTCTTCTGTAGATTCATCTAGTTATATATATAAGTGAGATGTTCTACTGCAAGTGGGTTGCCATCAAGTACAATACATGCATCATAATTCCAACACTTATCATAAAAATACTATGGGTTTAAGAAGTACCTAGCAGGAAGAGGTGGATGCCACATGCCAGAAAGAAGCAGGGCTTAAAGCATGCATCCAACCTTGGCTCGAGGAAGCGTTCACGGTCACTGCCACAATTGAGGGGAAGTTGGCCCAGATGTAGGACACATATGCACAAAGGCAAGAGGGTACCTCTGACAATGATGCATCAGAGCGTCGTGCATAATTGATACAACAGAAAGTGGCAGAATGTGTGGCAGATATCCGAAAAGCACAAAATTTGCTGGATGGACTTCGAGAAAAGATCACTGCACTAGCTGAGTGACTCGAGACGAGTCACATTGATAGTGTTGGGGGCCTATTAGGTAGAAGATCCCCCCATAGTGGATTTTTGGTGCTTGTAGCCCGAATTTTGGTCAAAATTAATGTAAGACCCCGCAAAATGCAAGTGCGAAGTGCGAGAGTCTAGGGTAGTCCTCCCTAAAATATTGTAATTTAATTTAGAATGTGTCAGCCTACCCATGTTCCGCAGACCATGGGAATGTATAAATAGAGTGAGGCTCTAAGGGTTGAAAGTAGTTTTTGGTTAGTCTTGATCTTAAGTGTTATGGGTTTTTGAATGCGATACTCACTCTGAGTCTGTAAGTCTGAGTCTTGGGTGGTAATAGTAGAAGGAGGCTCTGTAGCTGTGTGCGCAGAGGCCTGGTAGAGTCCGCAGCTGTGTGCGTGGACCCCTACAGCTGAGTGTGCAGGGCGGAGTTGGGATTGTAATGGGACAGAAGTTAATAAAAGCTAAGTTGATTCTGAAATATTGTGCATCCATTCGCAAATCTGTATGTTTATGCTTCTGTTATATGTTTATGCATCTTTTTACAGTTTATGGTTATGCACATTGGTTATAAATGTTGAATGATTAATAAAGATTACTGGGCCCACAAAATTAAGTCATATCTATAATAATAACACAGTAAGGTTAGAGGATCTAGATAGCACCCCTTTGCGTTCTGTACAGAGCTACTCGAAGGTCAAACGGTTGCGTGGAGCTACACTAGTGCACAGGATCTATTTGTAACCATTTTAGATCTCATCAAGACATCCCTAGGGTGCGGAAACCTGGTTCCAACACCCTCCCATACTACCTCGGGTGAGCTGTTAGTCCACACTCCGCGGACTGTTGGTGAAAGGGCCAGTAGTTTCAAGATTTGTTTGGCTAAAACACTTCTAAACCTGGGTCAGGCCCCAACAAGCCAACAATTAGGCATGAATATCATATTTTAGATATGCACATGTATTCTTTCTTACAGATTTTCCGATGATGGACTCTGGTTCCCCACATCTACTTGTAAAGCATTTCACCCCTCACTCTAGTTTAACCTTCACGCTTTAGGGGTTATCTGTTACACAACATTTTGTCACTGTCCATGTACTCCCCATTCCATGATCTCAGAGGACCTCTATAGTGACCCTCATGTGTTTTCCCATCATGAAGAAACTCCCATTATGTCCCTCTTCATGAGCAAAAAATTTCCCTTTTACATCATTTCCCAAGAATCTTCCTTTTACCCCAGTTTAGAAGACCAACGCTAATGACCAGTTCATCCCCTACACCGTTCTCTAGAGTTTAACACTAGGACTAGCACTGATCAGCACTACTGAGCCTTTTCTCAGTGACGCCAATCCTCTTTTGGAAATTTTTTTAAATATGGAGTCGAAGCTTCTAGGTCTAGAAGCTTTGTAACGGAAGTCCGCTAAATGGTTGGCCTAGATGGAGTCGAGAAAGTTAGTTTGGGTTCCCGTCCCCTATTAGGATGGAACAAACCCAAGAGATAAGGCCTTTCCCATGATAAGACGAACCATCTCCCTCCGTCAAAGCTATATAAGCCCCTCCTTTGCCAAGTTGAACTAGTTTTTTGGATGTAGTTTCAGTCTTAGTATTTTTGGAGCTTGAATAACTAGTAAGATATTATAGCTTGTAGCACTCTAGTTTATGTTTGAGGGATAATAGTGTGTTTGGTTTCATTTGAGACTAAAGGGAAGAAGCCTTAAAACTTCCATTGTTGGGGCTATCCATGAGATGCTAGCAGAAGTGTGGGAACTCAGATACGTTGGAGGAGACCAGCAACGTCAAGGCATTGGTTGTAATCTCTTTCTAAACTTATATGAATACACCTATTGATTTATTTCCTACATTAAAGTGTTATCTTACATTTGATGGCTTAATGTTCCTTGACCTGTTAAGTAGGCTGAATGCAATTTGTATGCTATCACGTTTGTTGTTGTTGTTTGTTTGCTTGTTTCAAGTATTCGAAGGAAGGAAATGAAAAGTAGCTGGAGTAAGGAAGCAAGATCATCACCACACATAATAGAGTTCTAAGAGGTAGGTGCTCTTATTTGATTCTAGCTTAAGGAAGTTTTCCATAGATTGTTTGTTTGTGGCTAGATCTGTGCTCTCGAGCTAAAGGAATTGTCTTTGTCCACATCGAGAATTTACCTAAACCACAATATGTAGGCATCGCTTCGACCCATTGGGTGAAGTAATCCATGGCAATGATAATATAACAATGCCCCCCGGACGAAAGAAGGCTACATGTCATAAAATCAATGCTCCATTTGGAAAGGGACCAATGGTAATAATGGGGTGAAGGAGAGCGGGTGGGGTGCACATTTTCCGCTGATAAATCTGGAACTAGTGGCATTTGTGGAAACCAAGAATGCAATCCTTAAAGATGGAGGGCTAGAAGTAACCAGCACAGAGGATCTTTTGAGCAGTGGCATAGCAAGACAGGTGACCACCACATGGTCCAGAATGGCTGTCATTTAAGACTCTTTTAGCCTCTTCACGAGTTAAACATCAGCGAAGAATTGAATCAACACCAATGCAATATAAAGTATTCCAAATGATGTGGTAAGGTTGGGATTGATGCCGAATGCATAGTGATCATCCTTGGACAACGCAGACCGGAAGGTAGAATTTTGGAGATACACGATGATATCACTGCACCAAGGATTGAGAGTGCTAATCATAAAGAGAGTCTCATCGAGTAACTACTCATCAATACCAGTAGGGAGAGACGCAAAGGGAAAAGAGCAAATCAACTCAAAAAATACAATTTATTTCCTTGATTTGGCAGTAGTGAACACCAAATCGAATTCCTGGAGGATGAAAATCCACTTGGAATATTTTCCCCCAAGCAACTGACGAGTTAGAATATAAATCATGGGGTTGTAATCAGAAATCACGGTTGTAGTGCAGAGGAGAATATAATACCGAAAACATTGAACAACCTAAACAACAGCCAAAGCCAATTTCTCGACATGAGCATAATGGGTCTCAACATTGAGGAGATTGTGACTAAGGTAATAAATGACATGTTCATGACCTTTGTCGTTGTCTTCCACCAGGACCATAGTAATAGTGCTAGAAGATGCGGTTAGATAGAGGAAATAATCACGATGATAGTTTGGAGGGTGTAATAAAGGAGCATTAATGAGGACAACTTTCAAGTCATCAAAATACTTTTGGGTAGTTTCATCCCAATGAAACGGAGTTCCTTGCTTAACCAATCGAGTGAACCCTGAAGCTAGCTTAGCATAGTTAGGCAAAAAGTGACAAAGGAAATTTGCTTTCCCTTGCAGACTCTGTAATTGATGCAATGAAGAGGGAGGGGGTAGATTAACAATAACCTCAACTTTGAGAGGATCAAGACAAATACCATCCTTCAAAACAATAAAATCGAGAAGTCATCCAGACTCAACGCAGAAGACACACTTATGCGGATTAAGCCAAATGTTATAGTGTCTACAATGAAGAAAGATTTGTCGAAGGTGATTGGGATGGTCATGATGTTTATTTGAGTGAGCAGGAAGATCATCCAAATAGGGTTGAATGATTTTTTTAATGTCATGAAAAGCATAAGACATCGCTCGTTGGAAACTAACCCCAACATTCTTAAGGCCAAAAGATAGGGACGATTTTAAGAACTGTCCTAAATTTATATGTATAATAAATGGGTGAATCCTCATGATACATAGGAATAATGGAAGGTGATTTTATCAATAATATAATATGTATATATAACTTTTTTGGTGAATCTCTCACTAGATTATATTATCTTGTACAATCAAGGCGAATATTTCACAGAATTATAAAATTTTGTAAGAACTTGGCAAATCTCACTAAATAATAAAGACTTTGTAAAGGGCTAACACAATTCATAATGAGTATTTCTTGTAATGATTTCAAGCCTTGTTAATAAATTCATAGAAACAAAAAAAGTATATTCCTAGGTCAAAACCCTAGCAATAGAAGGGTTTTAGGTTTCCATAATACCAGTAATAGAAGAATAAGGATGGGGTTTGTTTGTTTGTTTTTTCATGTTGGTATGTCGTCATGTTGCTATTATTTATAAACAGTGAATGAATTCAATATAATTGGATAGGTACAAACCAATTCACCTTAGCTTTAAAATGTCTCATCTATTAATTTTATTCTTTCACATTTTTTATCTTCTAACAAATAATATAAAATAAAAAATGTTGAGTATTAAACTTGTTTTCGTAAAATAATAAAGCCTTGATTATTAAAATTGTTTTTCGTTTCAACATATCATTCATGAATTAAAAATTCGTCATGTGTTTGTTAGATATTATTGCTCCATGCTTTTATTTATTGCTTACGTAGTTTTCATTCTTGATCTATCTCTACCTCAAGTGAAGAAGAGTTAATTAGGAAAACAATTCCATGTAGTGGCACTCATGACAAACTGAAACATGTAAATCCAGATGTTATCATGGTTGAAAATAGTAATATTTCTATGGGACCTTAATTCTAGAGCCTAGAGGAAAGTAGAAAAACAAACTCATCCTCTTATTGTTTCTTTTGCAAGGATTGTCTCCTTGGGGTCATATGAATTCCTCTCTTTCTAATCATTCTAAACATTTTGTATTTTCCAACCATGTTAAGTTATGGTATGTTCTATGCTTATAACAGTTTACTTCTTTTTCTTATTATATTCCAGCGATTAGCAATCACATGTACATAAAGTAAAGTGCAGATAGAACATTAAACGATCGACAGAAAACAAGCCAAGACAAGAGACACAAGATGTGGCGGCTAGCGAGGGACAAACCCCACAATGTGTGGGGAAACCCTTTGATCAAATCTTCTTCTATCTTCAATAATTCAGCAGAGAGAAATAGTACAATAAATCTGATTCATATCAGCAGTAGAAAACCCTAGATCAGTAGCATCAGCATTATCGGCTTCATTATCAAACTAGGGCAGACCATATCTCACAAACTGACAGTCAGATTGACTTCATTCCACCACCAAAAGTTTCAGCTTCCAGAGGAGGTTCAGATGAACCTACAGCGCAGTTCAGATGAGGAGATCTTCTAGGCCACGAAAGTCAATCTTTGCTTCTGAAGTTGCAGCTTCAAATTCAACAACTTCCGGCTTCACATGTGTGAGAGAGAGAGACCCATTTCAGCACAGTAGAGAAGAGACTCATATCTGCGCAGTAGAGAGAGAGAGAGAGATGTGATGAGATGAGTGAGTCTAAATGAGGAAAAGTCCTCTTATATTTATACACAACGTTGGTGGGTGAATAGATGCGACTGTTGGGCTTCTGAGCCTACATGAGTTGTAGGTCGGCTTGATAATAATTCCATAATCAAAATAAATTCATATCTCCGTGAATACTTATCGGAATTGGATGATATTTATATCAATCCTACACCTCTCGACGAGAGGAATCTAATAAAAATATTATTAGCCATGAATAAGATGACCCACATGAAGTTTTTCCCTGGTTGCCAATTTTAACACTCCCTCTCAACCATGGAGAACTTCATCTGCAATCAGTCTATCGATCGTTACTATTCATCCATCAAATGTACTGCCTTGTACAGCCTGACCCTTGCCCTGCTCTGCTCTATTTTTCCTGTTCTACTTTGTCTTGTTCTGCCCTGCACTGATCTGTACTGTTTTGTTCTGTTCTTCTCTGCTCTTGCATTGTTCTGTTCTACTCTACTTTTGTCCGAATTATGAAGAAGAAGAAATGATCGAGGATGTATCATACTGACTCAAAGTCAGTCTCAGAGTATGTACCACTGGTCCCAGACCAGTCTCAACCAACCCAAAGTCAGCGTCATAGTGAGTACAACTCCAATGGTCCCAGACCAATATCATCCTCCACTAACTCAAAGTCAGTCTCAGAGTATGTACCACTGATCCCAGACCAGTCTCAACCGACCCAAAATTAGCATCATAGTATGGTACAACTCCTACCACTGGTCCCAGACCAGTATCATTGATCCCAGATCAATGGAGGTCATCCTAGCGTAGGGAGTACGGTAGTTACAACGATGCGTCCATCAGTACTACTATGGTCCCTAACTTCATTTCCTTGCTCATTGATCAGATGAGAGGTACTTCCCATGAGTCCCAGACTACATGGGTAGGATGCCTCGACAGGAGAACTAATCAATCCTGTCCACACAGGAGAACACATCAATCTTGCTACAATTGCCATGGAGAACACATCAATCCAGGCCTCACAGGAGAACACATCAATCCAGGCCTCACAGGAGAACACATCAATCCTGCTACAATCACCGTGGAGAACACATCAATCCAGGCCTCACAGGAGAACACATCAATCCTGCTACAATCGCTGTGGAGAACACATCAATCCAAGCCTCACAGGAGAACACATCAATCTTGCTACAGTTGCCGTGGAGAACACATCAATCCAGGCTACCATGGAGAACACATCAATCCAGGCCTCATAGGAGAACTAATCATCCTGCTACACAGGAGAGCGAATCATCCTGTTCCACAAGAGAGCGAATCATCTTGTCCTACAAGAGAGCGAATCATCTTGTTCCAGTGCACACCACCAGGGGAGGGTGAGTCACCATGTGGTCGTATGTTGCTCCAGTAATAACCGCAAGCCCTCAGAGCTCCCAGAGCTCAATGTATGCAACAAGCAGGACCCTTGTACAAGGGTTTCTTGCTGACTCCAAGTCGTTTGGGAAAATCATAGATTAGATCTTTCCCCAGGGCTTTGACAAGGTGTATCAACCTGTACATCACCTTAATGCGATGGAGCATCCTTGCTCATCAAATTACCATATCCCAGATGATGTCTATCTACTAGAGCAATCGACGAATACGGGATTCCTCAATAATCGAATCCCACCTCTGGTTGTTATAGAGAATCACAGTGGTATCCAATGCAAATCCAAACAGCTCACTCAAGAGCTTTCACAACCAGACTGCCTCACATGAGGTCATGCTAGCAACAATATATCCTACTTTGGCGGTGTTCAAAGCCACCGAATTCTGCTTCCTGCTCATCCGGGATATTGAAGCCGATCCCAAGGTGAAACGACACCCGGAAGTGCTCTTACGGTCCACCACACTTCCTGCCCAATCAACATCAGTATATCCAAGTAGTCTCACATCTCCAGCAGTGTATCTTAATCCATGAGAGATTGTGTCCTGAAGACATCTCAGAAGATTCCTGGCATCAATTCAGTGAGGCTCAACCAAATATGAGCTCACAATGCTAACTGCAAAACATATGTTCGGATGGAGGTTCACCAAGAACATCAATGCGAATGAGTTTTTGAAACTCAGAGGCATTTCCCAAATCTGGTTCGACATCACTACCACATAACTTCTAAAAGTTAAGATCCTTGAGGTAGTCACAGGCTTGCAGTCCATCATACCGAATCTTTCCAATATCTTTACCACATATTTTCCTTGAGATAGGAAAAATTCCCTTGGCTTCGGCCATACTTCAAGTCCTTGGTCCTTTATTTCAAATTCAGAAGCCAGCTCCCTCTTACATTTGTGAATGAGAGGGTCTACACCTATTAGAAAGAGGTCATCCACATACAACACCAGTATGAGAGGCTTTTCATCTTCCACCTTAAAGTAAAGGTTAGGAACGACTTCACTCCTAGTGAATCCAAACTTCATCAAGTAGCTATCGATCCTCTCATACCATGCTTGGGGTGCTTGCTTCAGCCCATAGAGAGCCTTCTTCAACCTGCATACATGAGATTTTCAATCACAAATCTCAAATCCTTCGGGTTTCTCCACGTAGACCTCTTATTTGATCAAACCGTGCAAGAATGCAGTCTTGACATCCATCTGATGTAGGTTCTATCCTTGTGAAGTGGCAAGGGCTATGATCAAGCGGATGGTTGTATATCTGGAAACAGGTGCAAATATCACATCATAGTCTATACCTTCCTTCTGGGAGAAACCATGAGCAACAAAACGAGCCTTATACTTTTCCATACTTCCATTTGCTGCATGCTTTATCTTGTAAAGCCATTTTGAAGTAACAATTGTCTTGTCTAGGGTCTGGGAACTACTTCCCAGACATCATTCTCCATAATAGACTCATATTCTATGGTCATAGCATCCTTCCATAGTGAATGCTTGATGACATCTGAGAATGATGAAGGTTCATTTTGTATGATCATGCTCATGATGGTCAGGAATCCCTGATACCTGTTAAGTTCCTTACTTTGATGGAAGGTTCCTCAGGGTGCATCATGTCCTTCAGCATCATCAAGTATCCCCCTAAGCCATGAAGGCCTCTTCCTAGAAGAGGAAGGCTCATGTGGATGAGGATCAATCGGATCCATGGGTTCTTCTACATCAGGCATTGATTCATCGTCCTTTTCTTTCGGTTCCCTCGTGTCGGCTTCTTGAGAGCTCCTCAAAGTCGGAAGATTGATCACCTTGCTGAGAGCCATATCTTCATCAAAGGTGACATCATGACTAATTATGACTTCCCTTTGACCGGCTACATAGATTCTATAGCCTTTAGTATTTTCACCATAGCCCACGAAAATTCCCTTCTTTCCAGATGCTCCCAATTTATTTCTTTTCTCTTTCGGCACATGAAAGTATACAGGGCTTCCAAAAATTTTAAAATGAGAAACATCAGGTTTCTTACCGGTGAATTTTTCTTCAGGAGTCTTGGAACCCAATGCTTGATGAGGGCATCGATTTTGTACATATACGGCAATGTTTGCAGCTTCAGCCCATAGAAACTTTGGAAGTCTTTGATCATGTAGCATGGCCCGGACAGCTTCCATCATCACGTGGTTCTTCCTTCCCACCACACCATTCTGCTCAGGAGTATGTGGTGTAGAAGTCTCCCTCTTAATTCCAACCTCATGTATGCCTGAGTAAACCAATTGTAATATATCGGAGGTCTTGCTTTGGCTTGAGGGGAATGGTCCCCTTTTGAGCTTTCCTTTGGCACATCCAGGACATACACCTTCTTTCTCTACATGGAATTCAAGCATCCCTCTTACCATCTATCTTGCATCGGGTAGAGCTTTGTAATGAAGGTGGGCAAACCTCCGATGCCAAAGTTCGGACTAAAGAGTTGTGTCACAAGACATGACACCTAGCGGACTTCCATCGACCTGATATAATGAATCAACACTAAACCCAAAAGGCATCTTTAACATTATTTTTCCATATACATACCTTGCCATTGCTGAAGGTTACCTTGTAGCCTCTGTCTTCCATTGCCAAGATGGACACTAGGTTCCTTTTGAGGTCAGGTGCATTTAATACATCCTAGAATTTCTAGCCTTCTTGAGTGCTTGTCCTCTTCCTTGATTCCCAGCTCTCCTCTTACCTTTGCTGTTGAATTTGTCATTCCTTTGATTTTCCATCAGAGGGATTTTGATCATCGTCCTGGTGTGAGTCCTTTCTTCTCTTTGCATGAGAAGAAAAGGCAGCATGAGGACCTTTAGGCATGGGCATTTCTTGCACTTCTTCCCTTGTTTCTTCTTGAATGCATCTAGCCATTAATTCCTCGAAACCAAGAATTACATTATAGTTCAGAAGAGTAGTCCTGAACACGTACCATTCGGATGGTAATCCTCCAAGAGTCATGAGTGCCATTTCCCTGTCAGTAATAGTTTCCCCAATAGATAGGAGATCGTTCTTGATCTCAATGATTCTTAAGAAGTATGCTTGCATACTTTCATCTTTACCCTTCTTGATTTCCCTCAACTTATTTCTAAGAAACAAAACTTGATTTGCATCATTAACTTTAAATAAACTCACCAGTCTGTCATAGATTTCCTTGGAGGTGTCTAGATCAAAGATGTAGGTCACCAAGCGCTTGTCGATAGAGTCCCGGATGATCTTCTTTGTTTTGACTTCTCCATTTTTCCATTTGTTTCAGGCAGCAGCACATGCATTTGATGAAGGCTCAACAATATTGCCTCTTACATGGTCCAGCACTCCTTGATCTTCAAGGGTTAGATCGATAGACATCTTCCATCCGTGATAGTCAGATTTCTCACGGAGCTTGTCTTCGGCATGAAAGAGTGTTGAGGACCCCATAGTTCTTTTAGGATGGCCTTGCCAATCTTCTCTTCAATGATTGCTCTTGCTCTTGCTTGGGCTTTGTCTTCACCTTAGCTCTGATACCATGTTAAGTTATGGTATGTTCTATGCTTATAACAGTTTACTTCTTTTTCTTATTATATTCCATCGATTAGCAATCACATGTACATAAAGTAAAGTGCAGATAGAACATTAAACGATCGACAGAAAACAAGCCAAGACAAGAGACACAAGATGTGGTGGCTAGCGAGGGAAAAACCCCACAATGTGTGGGGAAAACCTTTGATCAAATCTTCTTTTATCTTCAATAATTCAGCAGAGAGAAATAGTACAATAAATCTGATTCATATCAACAATAGCAAACCCTAGATCAGCAACATCAACATTATCGGCTTCATTATCAAACTAGGGCAGACCATATCTCACAAACCGACAGTCGGATTGACTTCATTCCACCACCAAAAGTTTCGGCTTCCAGAGGAGGTTCAGATGAACCTACAGTGTAGTTCAGATGAGGAGATCTTCTTGGCCACGCAAGTCAAGCTTTGCTTCTGCAGTTGCAGCTTCAAATTCAACAGCTTCCGCCTTCACATGTGTGAGAGAGAGAGACCCATTTCAACGCAGTAGAGAAGAGACTCATATCTGCGCAGTAGAGAGAGAGAGATGTGATGAGATGAGTGAGTCTAAATGAGGAAAAGTCCTCTTATATTTATACACAACGTTGGTGGGTGAATAGATGCGACTGTTGGGCTTCTGAGCCTACATGAGTTGTAGGTCGGCTTGATAATAATTCCATAATCAAAATAAATTCATATCTCCATGAATACTTATCGGAATTGGATGATCTTTATATCAATCCTACACCTCTCGACGAGAGGAATCTAATAAAAATATTATTAGCCATGAATAAGATGACCCACATGAAGTTTTTCCCTGGTTTCCAATTTTAACAAACCAACACTAAATATCAATGTTGACTATGTAACTAGCTATTCAACCATTTTTTTTTTTCTCTCATACATGCAATCCCTATTTGTGCATTGCTTTCCAATGAAATTTTAATGCACTTGATTATAATTTAAAAATTAAGCAAGAAAAAACCATTTTGTAAAGTGCACAAGGGATTAACTATTACTTGTTTTATTTATACTAGGTTCATGGAATGTCTAGTTAAGCAATCGTTGCATAATTCATGTCAACTAGAAATCCTTATATCATAGATTTATGACATTGATGATAAAATTTTGATCGATTGATCTTAGTTTTAAAGAAAAAATCATATTGCAATTCCCACTAAGGAAGTGGGGAGCACTTAATAAGGAATGATGATAGATTCACCATCTTTATATATCAATAGGTGTCTATCTCATTAAGTGTGCAACTTTTTAAAAACTAAATTAATAATCACCATTGCAACTTCACCTTTCTTTTGTGCTTCTTTCTTTCTAGTTGCCAAAGGTGGCCATCAAATTCACAACAAGACTAATGTGTGACCACTTAAAAATTTATTTCCATTGTTGCCTAGTAATTCAAATGTGGTATGTATGACTAATGTGTAATCATATAAAAATTCATTTAAAATATATACAAGTCCAAGAGGTTAACTCAACTAGTTGTTTCCAATATTGTTGGACATTTGGCTAGTTCTATGCCAATAGGTACCAAAATCAAATCTTCCTAGATGAAACACATTAATCAATGTTACAAGTTTATTAGTCATATCATCCACAAATATCGTGGTGTCACTTGGATATGTTCATGTGAATTTCCTAAAAAAAATGAAATATATATCCAATTCCAAATTAGAAAATACTTGTATACATCCACTATACATCATTGATGCCATGATTCACTCTATTGTTTAACCCATTTTAATATTTCCTTTCTTGGCCTTTTTGTCTAAGCTTTAAATTGCATTGTGATTCATCTAGAACAATATTATTTTCCACTTCAATACCATTAAGAAAATACTTCACTTAATAAAATTAATGAGATTACTACCATTCTATTTTATATTTTTCAAGAAAATGAGCATGCATACCTAACCTATCTTGACACTTGGTCCTTAAAGAATACAATTTTTCCATAAGTTCCCATTCCTTTATTTGGCATCTAGTTGTCCAAAAACACCCTCACCACCCAAAAAGGTGAACACAGGTGTGGTGAGATTGCACTTTTCATTGTAATGCTCACCTTCTCTTGAGCTTTAGAGGCAACATGTTTTTTAGCTTTCATGATATGGAAGGTTCATTTTGTTTGAAATTTCGACAAAAATAAGGTCTTCTACAAATAGACTATTGAATTATTTTAGTTAAAATTTTAAGTAAAAATTCATAAACATTCTTAAAAGTGTATTAGTCTTTCATAGGCTTGCACATGGTCCTTGTTCTCCCTCCTTTTAAAAATGATCTACCCATCCCAACTTTAAGTCTCTCTGTTAAGATGTTAAAATTTATAACATTAGATGAAAATGATATTTTCATAGAACAGGAATACAAGTAGAATTAGTATTAACTTTATTTTCCTCTTTAATAACTTCATATCAAGAGTATAAATTACAATGACCTTAAATGAACTATAACTTATTGCATTAAATTATTAAAGAATATTAAGATATATATATATATATATATATATATATATATATATATATATATATATATATATATATATATATATATATATATATATAGATATATATATATATATATATAGATATATATATATATATACATATACATATACATATACACATACATACATACATACATACATACATACATATATATATATATATATATATAGATATATATATATATATATATATTTAATTTGTGGAAAAAACCTGTGAACAGTTTATGAAACCAACGTTTCAGACTAACTTAGTGAGTCCATCATCAGGGCAATGTGATTTGTCTTTTGAGAAGAGAAAGTGTGAAATCATGGAGCTGTTAATAGTTAAATGAGAAATTATTTGATGTTTTCTTTTATTGTCGACTTATTAAATGATTAACTGGTTATTTATTTTTGTATTTTTTTTTATTTTTTTATTTTTTTATCTAGCTCTGGAAATTCTCAGCTTCTCAAAATTTAGGGCATTGTTCATTATGTCCCTTCCATGGTGGGACTTAATGGTGTTAAAGAGAGAGTCCATATAGGTTGGTAGAATTTTTTTAAATTTGTGGAAAAAACCTGTGAACAGTTTATGAAACCAACGTTTCGGACTAACTTAGTGAGTCCATCATTAGGGCAATGTGATTTGTCTTTTGAGAAGAGAGAGCGTGAAATCATGGAGTTATTAATAGTTAAATGAGAATTTATTTGATGTATTCTTTTATTGTCGACTTATTAAATGACTAACTGGTTATTAAATTTTTTTTAATTTTTTTTTGCCGCTAGTGAATATGATATGAGATATGCAAACATGCTTCCTTAGCTAAGGCTGAGAATTAATAACTAGGGAAGTGATCCTTTTAACTGTGCATGAAAAAACTAAATAAAGCAAAGAGTTTTGCAACTCTAGTGCCAGAAATGAATCCACTGCCTAAGGTAAGTGCTTTGCCTAGAACAAGATATTAAGGACTCATAAACTTTGTTGCTTCCTTCAAGAGAGGTGTATTCCAAAAAAAACTAAGCTATCATGCACTATCCTCCAAATTCACTCACCTGTAACAAAAATCTTGTGCACATAAAAAAGACAAGAGACCAATATCCAACAGAATTCACTAACCAACCAAAGACCCGTGTGCTCAAACAATGAGATAATAAGGGAATGTCAACTTGGGTGGAATATTTCACCACCAAAATTGACAAGAGATAGAAGGGGTCAAAAACTATCAGACCTAATGCTCAAGAACAAATGAATTAATCCACACTTGGTGATCCAAAATGAATTCAATCCTTCTTTATTTATTTACTTTACAAAGGGGTTTCATATTCTTAAGTGATTGAGTAAACCTTACTCCAAACCCCAAATTTTGGTTTTTAAGCCTAGTTTCCCAAAAAAGTTCCCAACAACGGGTATTTTTGGGTCTTTTCCCCTTTATGGAGGACTATAATCTATGAGGATGGATAGGATATTGTGTCCCATTCGTCCTCAATTTGTAGAGGATGTTACATGGCACATAATAAAAGAAACAATGCTTTAATTTAGGAGGTAATAAATAAATTTTTATTTCTTTCCACATAGGACATACATCGTACAAAAATGATCATGGGGTACAAATACTACAAAAGGCCTAAATCTTACTAGCATTGTCATAGTCCAAGAATAAAAACCCTTTCAAGTGAAACAAGGTCAGTACCACATACTACAAGCACAAATGACAAATTCAAAAAAAATATACTTATTCAATGAAACAATGACGAATCATATTAGCACGCTTTAAATTTAATAGCTCTTGAGTTGCAGTGTCAATCAAAATTTCTCAAGTTGGATCATAATTAAGTACTCAATGTTGTTTTGGGTCTAATTTGGGGAAAAGGAGGAGCTCTTGGTGACAATGGGATGATCAGGCTTTTCAGAAGGGAGCTCTGCTATACTTTTCAACATACAAGTCATTCATTCTAGTAGACTAGATATAGAGAAGCCTTTAATAAGAACCTTTCAAAGATCAATTTGGAGGAAAATCCATTTTCAAATCTTAAACATAGTTCTAGATTCAAACAAGAGTAGTAATTTTTCAAAACAATTATTAATTCCCAAGAAATTGGAACCAAGCTAACATGTTGACCATTTATTCTTCTACTGGAAAAGGAAGCATTTATGAAAAGTCCTTGGCCCTTTGATCCAGTATTTGATGTAAATATCTTGATTAGAAATGTAATAAGAGATGTAATTTATATTAAGGAAAAGGGAAAAGTAGAGGGCCAGTTAATAATTATCTCTAACAAACTCTCAATAGAATCCTAACATATTTGAAATGGAAAAGGATAACTTCATCGTTATTTTTTGCTTTAGAAACTTTACTAATTTCCATGATTGAAGCATGTATTCATTCCTTGAAAGAAGCTCAAAAATGCTTTTGATATTGGTTGAAGCAAAGAAAATGTGCAAAGTTCAATCACATAGAGTTATGAAAAAAAAGTATGTGGAGCTTGATGCTACATATCCACTATTACCCCACTTTCTGTATGAGTTACAGGAGATAAAAATAACAAGATACAAGAGATACAAAGTAGATACTATTGTTATTCAAATTTAATAAAAAATATTACTATGTCTTCCTCGACATAAAAGAAACATCTTCCATAAAATATTTTCTCCATGAACCTGATTTAAAATGAATATCTTCCGTTGATGCACCCAACCACAAATAGAAATGATGTCGATGGGCCAATTTCAGTTTAGAAAATTCACAATTAGTTTCAATTGTAAGATCTCCTATTTTCAGTTCAGATTTCAGTTACAAGCAGTGAAACAGGACTCGCCGATCAATCACGATTAATCACAAGTTGGAATCTGCTTGCTCTCCAAATGATCCAATCTAAATATTTTCAAGTCTAACTCACATTGGCCAAGTTTAACTCGTGGTAAATGCAAGATTTACTTGAGACTTGCCGATTAAAACAATTTCCTGCGATTGCTTCCAATTTATTCAATTTTCAGCCTTGACTTGACGAGCACGAGTTTTTCAAGTTTAGGTATGCCACATTGCTAAAAACTAAACGTCAGTCGTTCCAAAATTTATTTCTCATTTCTCAAGCCCAAAACTCATACGTCGAGACCTTCAGTAATCAATCACTACTCACTATTACATAGTCTAGACTCAATATCAGGGAACCGCCAAGGTGAGCCTAAGTCCAAACTCCATATCGGGCAGTCTCCAATGTGTGCTCTATCCATACTCCATATCGACCCTTGGGCAGTCACGCGTCACTGTCAACATGTGTTACCTTTAGGCTTATATGCTTCACTATTCAACAATCGAGGTACATTGGCACTTGTCTCAAATAATAGGTATATTACTATATTGAAGTTTCAATGTTGTTTTCAATGGAAAGTTTCAAGTTTCACTGTTCAGCAATCGAATGTTCGACGTATTCCTTTGGTTATGACTTTTCGACCCTATAAATGAGGTTTAAATGGATTTAAAAAATGCACTAAGAAATGGTTTCATACTGACCATCGACCAAGTCATAAAGCATTCCTTCCTTGGTCGATGACTTGCTGACTTCAAAGGCTTTAACCATGCATCCACAACTTTGGGTATTTTTGTTTTTCTAGAATCTGTTATTGCTATATTAGTGTAGAGCATTGGGAAGGTATGTTTTAATAAATGATTTAGTGATGTTTTAAGCAATAGTTGTAATCTTTTCTTTATTATAAAGTAGGGGAAATGCAAAGACAACGAGTCTAAAATGATCCAATCACTAACAGTTGTCTTCTCTACGCAGGAAAAGGTAAAAGCAGGAAGGCGCAATGCGAAACGGGGATTTGACGAGAAGATAACGGCTGTCCCTCCAATTCTAAATAAGGTTCAGACCAGGTCGAGTAAATCAAGGGAGATCAGTCCGAAACGAGATGAAGGACTGCCAGTTCGGAATTACAGGCCGAGTAAAGGAAAGCGTTAATAGTTTAGCGGATCCCTCAGGATCTTCGATCCTAAGGGATCGCTACGATCAATCATTTTGTCGACCGATGAACTCCGCCGTTAATTGTATAAAAGGAGGGTAGCATTGAAACTAGGGGATGACTTTTGTATCTTTAACTTTCTGTTCATGAATTTTATTATCAGTTGAACTCAGACTATTGAGTCTCTCTGAGACTTAGTTTTGCACTCTCATTGATGCGTTAATATAATATCTCGGTGTTAATTTCTCCGTGCGTCTGAAGTAGTTTACGGCAGTGCGCCATTGGAAGCTTTGGGCCCGGCTCCAACGGACACTGGCTGATTGTACCATTACAATTCTGCTTTGTGTGGTTTGTTTCTCATAATCTGTTATGGTTACATGTTGTTTCATATTTATTCATCTGTAGCTTCCCTGTTATAAATCTCTGTAATAAAGGATTCTTCGCATACTGTTGATCTGAGTTGTTTGCACTAATTACAGAATTCATAAGTGGAATATTTCAGCTACAGGTGATTGGGGTTAATGGATTGTTGGTGACTATTGCAGATCGTGTACATATGATTGACGTTTCCTGTCTTTAATGATTTGCTGTTCCATTTGATATATATATGATTGACGTTTCCTGTCTTTGATAATTTGCTATTCCATTTGATCAAGCTACAAACCTGTATAAATGATTGCTTTCCTTTTTGTATGCAAGTGTGTGCCAAGGATTGGAAGTGTAGACCTCGCGAGAGTTAGTTTCTTTATTGCCGTTCCATTTATTGCCGTTCCATTTACTGCCGTTCCTTTTATTGCTGTTCCATTTCTGAAGTTGCTGTTTCATTCTGTTTTCTTGCTGTTCCTTTCGCTTGCGTTTATTGAAGTGGCATGAGGGGAGGTTCAAGACTGTTGTGAGATACAGCAGACGCTATAATGCTCCCAGATCATGATCCATACTCCTTCATCAGTTTCTAGGGGGATAGGTTATTAATTCCATACCCTCGACCGACGAAGTTGCTGCGTGTGTGATTTCTTTATGCAAAAGTAATTTAGCATTAGCATCCGTTTACTCTTGTATTCTTTAGATCTATACTACGAAGCATTATCCTGACAAATAGCCTCAAATTAAGATGTCCCTTACAATAACAAAACACTCTCGGATTGACTTGTAATGTGAGATAACTAGAGGTGAAAAAGACCCTTGTTACAGCTCCACATTTTGGCGCCGTTGCCGGGGAAGGGGCATAGCCATTTGTTTTTTTTAACAGGGTAGTGTGTGAATCTGTTAGGGGAGAACTGGATTTTAAAAACGGAAGGTAAGAACCTGCGTGCGGAGCATGTAAAAGCCCTGCTCCACCGTCCGCTTTCCTAGCAGAATTGATTTAGTAATTTAATTGGAGTGCATGACTAAGCAGAAAAAGCCAGAAAAGAATCAAAAGCCTCCATCCAAAATCGAAAAAGCCAAGGGGTCGGCGACCCTTGGACGAAAGACCTTTATAGACGAAATTTACAAGAAAGCCGGATCTCCGCCATCAGTAGGTTATAAGAAAGTAAACTCTAAACAACCTGCTAGTTCCCTTCAGGCCTCAGAATTACCATCTGAAGCCTTTGCGGAGGTGCACAGTCAGACAGAGGAGCAGGACTTTCAAGAATTTGACAATTCGACTCCTGGACCAGTGCACGAAGGAAATTTTAGTAACCTTTGCGAAGGAGAAGGAGAAACAGGGGAAATCGAGGAACCTAGATCTCCTATTGAACTAAACCAACCTTTAAATAGTCCGGATAAAGGAAGCGCTGCAAAAATCCTTGTTGAGGGAATTCATTCACCTCAGACCGTAGGGGCCATCATTATCCCTGATAAAGGGAGTGCTGTAAAAACAGTTCCTGCTAAGATTACCCCTCCTCAACCAAGGAATACTCTATTGGAAATTCCTGAAGATTACTGGCATATATTTGATTCCATGGCGCAGAATCAGCCAAATACCCAAACCTCTACTTTGCAATATCCCATAGTAGATTCTGCTGCGAATGCACCAATGAAGGCAATTCCGCTTCAACATATTCCGACGTTTCATGGACTCACATCAGAAGACCCTGATGTGTTTCTATTTGAATTTGATGTGTTATGCAGGGGATACGATTACACCACTGATCCCCAGAAGCTAAAACTGTTTCCCTCTACCTTGAAGGGAGCAGCTCTGAGATGGTTCATGGGTCTAGGTGGTGGAGTCATAAACAATTGGGACGAAATGAAAGCGGCCTTCTTAAAAAAATATCAGGAGTATTGTAGATCAAGAGAACTAAAGGATGAAATATTTCAAATGTCTGCCAGACCAAATGAAACTTTAGAAGAATATGTAGAATGTTTCCAATATAACTTGCAGAGATCTCCATATGCATCGTTACCTCTGCCCGATAACGCGTTGAAAACTGCATTAATTAGAGGTATGAAGGAGCAATGGATTGAAACATTGAATATTATGGGAAAAGGAGACATTTATCAGGAAAATTTTGCTGACATCATTGATCTGTGTATCAGGAGCTCAAGAGGCAGCACACGGATAAAACCAGCAGAATATGATCGCTTCACTAGAGACAATCGAACATCAACAGAAGGAGTATCACGAGTGGAACTTGGAAATCTGTTAGAGAATTTTAAAACTGATATCATGGGGACATTAACAACACAGCTTGATATTGTGCAAGCTAAACAGAAGCAAGCAGAAGCGGAACAGAATCTGGCAATTTTCTGCCCACGATGCAGGAAGAAACATAGCCAGAAAGAATGCCTGCTCGATACAGTTCAAATATGTACTATTTGTACCAAGGACCATCCGACTGAAAGCTGTCCCTCGCTCCCTGGTTTAAAGGCGGTGTACAAAGAAGCAGAAGAGGAACCAGAATCAGCATACTTTATCAACCAGCATCGTCAATGGCAACCTAGGCAACCTGGTATGTTTCAAGATCCCTCCTCTTCTTTTCAATCTCCGCAATTTAATGCTCAGCAACAGAATATGTGGCAAAATCAGTCTCAGCACCCGTTTTCAAATTGGCCGCCTCAAATGTTTCCTACTCCGAACCCTTGGATGAACCAAGCTGGTTGGCCAAACTTTCCTTATCCTCCGCCATATTGGCCAAATAGTTCATATCCTCCGCAGTGGACCCCTTCCACTTCACAAAGTTCACCCTGGCAGAGCAACTGGCCAAGATCGACATATCAAACGCCAGGATCAATTCCGCTCCCTCAACCAACTCTGCCAGCCTTGCAACAAAATCCCCAGCCCAACCTAAGACCGCAGCTCCCAGCCCAACCCAACCCGAACCCAAATAATCAGCCAGTTCAATCTCTTCAAATTATAGAATCTTCCGAGATTGAATCTGCTCTACAGGAGTGCAATGATCTTCAGTTGAGATCTGGGCGAATAATAGAAACTGAGGGACATAGAACCGCTCATATTGAAAACCAGTTACCGATAGAACAGCCGTCACAACAAGAAGAAGTAAGTAAAGACCAAGTTCATCAGCAAGTACTTACATCTTCTCCACCTTTCCCAGAACGACTGGCCATTCCAAGACAAATGCAATATCCGGATTTTGATATTCTGGGAGAACTCCAAAACTTGTATATAAGAATTCCATTCCTTCAGGCTATACAGGACATCCCCATATATGCAAAAACCATAAAAGACCTGTGTAGCAGAAAAACAAAAATAAATATAACCCCTAACCCTAGAGTCCAGGTAGTCGGCACCTTATCCGACCTCTTATCAGGGAAAGAAACACCAATTAAATATGAGGATCCTGGAAACCCAATTGTCACTGTTCAAGTCTGTGGGCAGACCCTGACCAACGTTTTAGTAGATCTAGGGGCTGCGATTAACATCCTGACAACATCAACCCGCCAGAAGCTTGGAATCACATCGGTAGAGCCTACTTCCACTTTACTAGAACTAGCTGACCGATCAGTAATAAGACCAGAAGGCACCTTGTATGATGTCATGGTTTCAGTGGACTCTTGGGAATACCCGACCGATTTTCTGGTGATTAATCCCAAAACCCGACTAGATGGACATCCGCTAATTCTAGGTAGACCATGGCTCACTACTGCTGACGCCTACATTGGATGCCGGCAGGGAAACATGACCATAACCAGAGGACCGGATATCAAAAATTTAATCTTGTACCCGCCAGCCCAGCCAAGCATCACACCTCATATATCGATGACCAATCTGCGCCCTGCCTCATATATTACTGATAATATTAGACCACCATTAACAGTTCAGGAAGTGCTAGATTTTAAAGATCAAACGGAAGATGATGCCATCAATAAATTCATTAATCAAACAGAGTCCACATCGTATACACAATGCTTTATGATAAAAGCGGCATTTGATAACGAATTAGAGGAAGATCCTCTAAAAGATGACAATGACCCAAATATACCTGTAACCTCTGTTGCTAACAGCAAAGTAATACAAATTGAACCAGGCAAAGCTTTAAACATTAACGCTAATCTGACACCTGAACAAGAGACCAAACTCATCCAGCTCCTACGAAAGTATCAGGAGGCATTTGCTTGGGACTATCCCGATATGAAGGGGATTGATCCCCAGCTATGTACACATCGTATCTATATCGAGAAAGATGCAAGACCAGTTCGCCAACCACAGAGAAGACTCAATCCCCATTTAAAAGATGTTGTAAAAGATGAGCTGCAGAAATTATTAGACGTTAATTTTATTTATCCTATTTCTGACAGCAAATGGGTCTCCCCACTTGTGGTAGTACCTAAAAAGAACGGGAAATGGAGGATCTGCGTTGATTACAGAGAATTAAACAAAGCTACACAAAAAGATCACTTCCCTCTCCCTTTCATAGACCAGGTATTGGACACCTTAGCAGGCAAGAAATTTTTTTCTTTCTTGGATGGCTTCAGCGGATATAACCAGATTCAGATCGCCCCTGAAGACCAGGACAAGACTACCTTTACTTGCCCCTGGGGAACGTTCGCATACCGAGTCTTACCCTTTGGATTATGTAATGCTCCGGCCACATTCCAACGGGTTGTTCTTAGCATCTTCGCAGATTTAATTAATGATGGATTGGAAGTCTATATGGATGATTTCACACCATATGGAGATGACTTTGATCCAGCCCTGGACACTCTCGAAAAAGTTCTAGAGCGTTGCATTACTACCAGGCTTTGCTTGAGTCACGAAAAATGTTACATGATGATGACAGAAGGACTCATTCTGGGACATCACATCTCAGCAGCTGGCATTCAGGTAGACCCGGCTAAAATTCAAATACTCATGCTTATCCCAACCCCCACTAATCAAACAGAGGTACGCAGTTTTCTTGGTTTTTCTGGGTATTATAAACGATTTATACAACATTACTCACGTATTGCCGCACCTCTACATGCATTAACTGGAAATGTTGATTTTTTGTGGACAGAAAAATGTGATCGAGCCTTCACAGAGTTAAAAAAGTTGCTATCTACAGCTCCAGTTCTCAGAGGACCTAATTGGAACTTACCATTCCAAATTTCAACCGACACCTCAGACATAGCAATCGGTGCAGTGTTGGGCCAAGAAGAAGAGAAAAGACCATACGCTATCTATTACATCAGCAAAAATTTGGCTCCGGCTGAATTAAATTACACTGTTACCGAAAAAGAATTTTTAGCTGTGATACATGCTATTAATAAATTTAGACACTATATTACAGGCTATCCCATTATTTTGTTTACAGACCATTCTGCTATTAGGTATTTAGCAAATAAGCCTGTTACAAATGGAAGAATAACCAGGTGGTTGATCTTGTTGCAGGAATTCGACATTACAATCAGAGACCGACCAGGGAAGGAGAACCCTGTAGCTGATTTTCTTTCACGAATACCAAAAGCAGTTGAAACAGCAGCAGTTGAGGACCAATTCCCAGATGAACACTTATTTGCAGTCGCTGTTCAGACTCCCTGGTACGCTGATGTGGCTAATTATCTTGCAGTGGGTAAGCTTCCAAAACATTTAACTCCCAACGAATGGAAACAGATCGTTGCGAAAAGCAATCGATTTTCGTGGGTTGGGGGCTATCTATTTCACACAGGCGCAGATATGGAAATCAGAAGATGTATTCGAGAAGACGAAATCTTTGATATCTTGAAAGCCTGCCATGACGGGCCATGTGGAGGACATTTCGCTGAACGAAGGACAGCACACAAAGTATTACAAACAGGATATTACTGGCCTACAATCTTCAAAGATGCCAAAAAATTTGTCCAGGCCTGTGATAGTTGTCAGCGTGTAGGACGACCTGGCCCAGCAGACGAAGTGCCTTTGCGGCCTCAATTGGTGATCGAACCTTTCGAACGCTGGGCTCTGGACTTTGTCGGACCCATCAACCCCCCATCAAACCAAAAAACTTACATTTTGGTGGCAACTGAATATGTTACCAAATGGGTTGAGGCGGAGGCATTACCCAGAGCTACAGAGGAGTCAGTAATTCAGTTCTTGTTCCATTTGTTTGTACGTTATGGTCTCCCAAGGGAAGTGGTTACAGATGGAGGACCACAATTTGTGGGACATAAATTAGCTACAACACTCAATAACCATCACATACATCACAAAATTACTACCCCATACCATCCGCAGGCAAATGGGCAAGTCGAGAACAGTAATAAGATAATAGAGTCCATCTTGACAAAAACTGTTGCCTCACACTGCCGCGATTGGGCCGCCCGACTATCGGAGGCACTGTGGGCTTATCGAACCACATGGAGAAGTACCACTGGCTATTCACCATATCACTTAGTGTTTGGAAAGCAACCCATTTTTCCTATAGAATTTGAGATCCAAACCCTGCGAACTGCCCAAGAAGTCGGATTAGATTTAAGTGAAGCACAGAAAAATCGATTACAGCAAATTAATGAGTTGGACGAAACAAGGCTCGCTGCATTACAGAATATAGCACTCATCCAGCAGCAGCGAGCCAAATGGCATGATGTGCTCATCAAAAATAAGATATTTCACGAAGGAGACTGGGCTCTGTTATATGATTCTAGATTTCAGGATTTCCCGGGGAAGCTTCAGACTCGATGGTTGGGACCATACGAGATTCGAAAAGTCCATGACAATGGGACCCTTACTTTGATTACAATCGATGGATCTGGATATACATTTAAGGTAAACGACCACCGAGTTCGTCTGTATCGCAAACCGCTCACTCGGGAATCATTTTGCCAGCAGTTACGCCAAGATACTAACATCAAGATTATGGGAGAGGAAGCAAAAACTCCCTCCCCTATAGATTCGTAAGAATTTCATTCTTTATTACCACATTTTGTATATAAGATTGTAAATTTTGTATATATGTTTCAACTGTGTGTTTTGCTGTTCCTTTTCAAAAGGAACAGCACTTGTGTGTTTTGCTGTTCCTTTTCAAAAGGAACAGCACTGGTGTGTTTTGTTGTTCCTTTTCAAAAGGAACAGCACTGGTGTGTTTTGTTGTTCCTTTTCAAAAGGAACAACACTTGTGTGTCTTGCTGTTCCTTTTCAAAAGGAACAGCACTTGCGTGTTTTTGCTGTTCCTTTTCAAAAGGAACAGCACTTGTGTGTTTTGCTGTTCCTTTTCAAAAGGAACAGCACTTGCGTGTTTTGCTGTTCCTTTTCAAAAGGAACAGCACTTGTGTGTTTTGCTGTTCCTTTTCAAAAGGAACAGCACTTGCGTGTTTTGCTGTTCCTTTTCAAAAGGAACAGCAAAAGCGTGTTTTGCTGTTCCTTTTCAAAAGGAACAGCACTTGTGTGTTTTGCTGTTCCTTTTCAAAAGGAACGGCACCCTTGAGTTTTGCTGTTCCTTTCCAAAAGGAACAACACTTTTTGAATTTTTGCTGTTCCTTTCCAAAAGGAACAACACTTTTGAATTTTTGCTGTTCCTTTTCAAAAGGAACAACACTTTTGAATTTTCTTATTCCGTTTAAGGAGCAACATTTGTGTGTTTTTTTCAATATTTTTTTAGTAAGCAACATTTGAGTGCTTTTGTTATCTTAGGACATTGCATCAAAAAGAACCCTCCCACCCTCCCTTGTAAGAAAGAAATAGTATGCCCTCGTCCTTTCTATAAGAAGAAAACATTGTCCCGAGGCCATAAGTAGCAGCTATATATTTATGCAACAAATATAAAAGGCATGATATATCAAGATCAGCACATCATAAATCACTATCTATAACAGCCCTAGTATTGATGCAACAAAGGAAGAAACCATACACTCATCATTCTTTTAGCCATAAGTCTCACTTCCTCTGCCCTGTTGGAAAACTTTATCATGTTACGTTCCTACAATTTTCTTTATTATTACTTGGAAATAAGAATAGAAAATTTATATCTTCCTATTGGGATAACAAGACTTCTTCCGCCATTCCCACTCTTAAGGAGGGCTGAACCACCCTTATGTGTAACTATACAAGAGAAAAAGTCTATCTCAAAAGAAAAAGCAGCAGAACCAAAAGAAATTATTTGTCAAATGCAGGATAGGGGGTTTCATTAAGAACCAGCCTACTATGATCATAAGATTGGAAGCGAAGTGGCATTCCCATTATGGCCACCACACCAGGGATATGGTCCAACAGGTTCATTATATAAACAAACCTTGGAACAGGGGGTCTCATCACGAGCCAGCCTGCCCACGTTTCGCGCCTCTCTGGTGAATGGCGTCATGGTTATCTGGTTACCAAGCCAGCATGATGGCCTGCATGTTGACAAGAATTGCTCTTCAAAACTACACAAAGGACTATGGTTCCGGGGTGAAATAAACAACTCTGCCACGGTTATAAACACCGGTCGGCAGCAGAGCTCTGTTAATGGTATCGGAGTCAAAACATATACACCAATTTGGATCTTATTAAATCTTTCTTTCTATCCTTGTAATAATTATATCTTACACCTTAATGGATACGTCACATGACCATTTATCATTACCAATTATGGCAAAGGCATTGACTATGACAATCTCAGACTTTCCATGAGTGCTAGACGTCCTATCCTTATGTTCTGCATCACATCACGAAGGCTTACGTTAAACGCGATCTATCTGTCGCATCGATCTCGGTATTTCTTTGTCTAATCTGAAACATGGCAAAATTTTAAAAGCTGCTCTATTATGACTCGGTGATGGAATGACCGCCTTCTTCTATTTGACGGCTGGGGCAGCCTATCATTTCGCGTGGGGGGGAGGTGACTTCATTACTCCGCCGGCCACGTGTTAACACATCATTCGGAAATGATATGATACAGAGGTACGATATGCGTTAACGGCATGACAATGCTATTTTTTGAAAAAAGTTGTTATTTATGATCAATTATTCATGCATGCTCTGTATCTTTTCTTTTTGCCGCAATTACGTTCTTTGCATTGCTGTTCCATCTAGACCCTGAAACAGAACCATGGGGGGAAAGTCTATCAGAAGCGAGCCGAGCGAGCTCATAGTTTCCGAAGCCGCTCGGAAGATCTTAGAGAAAGCAGGGTGGTTAACTTATTTTGGCCGCCTGCGCAAATCAAACGAAAAAGTGGCCATGGAATTCCTGCAGAATTTGCAGGAAGAACACTCAGTGGTAGGTGGGAAGCAGATAGCAGTCACGAGGGAAATAATCGCGGAAGTAACCGGATTACCAGACTTAGGTCCAATATGGACAACAAAGAAAGAAAGACTGCAAAAGATCGTAGAACTCTTCCAAGATGAAGGGCAGGAGCTGACAGTGAAGGGAAAAGGAGTGCTGCCGGCAACACTGGGAGAACCTTGGAGCGAACTGGCAAAGGTAGTACAGAGCTACATCACCTGCGAAGGACGAATTGCATGATGGAATGGCAGGGGAAGAAAACCCCCCTGTCATCGACAAAGAAAATGTGAATACCAATCAGGAACAAGCCGTTCCTAAAACACCAGAAGGAAATCCATCCGCTAATGGCGGGGTGGATAAAAATGTTTGTCGGGAACAGGACGTTCCTCGAATGATGGAAGAAACCCTCGATGAAAGAGGAGCAGAACTGAGGGCCGCCCATGTGCCCACAGCCGAGGCAAAAGAAATTAAGAAGTTGAGAAGAAAACAGCAGAAATTGCTGACCATTATAGCCCAGCTTCGGCGGAAAATTCGAAGTCTGAAAGCCAGTTTGAGAATAAAGAGGACTGTGAGAAGAAAAAGAAGGGCAAATACAGTTGGGTCCTCTCAGAGAGGAAGACAAAGCACCTATAGGCATCTAGTAGGTCGATACTCTGCTAGCAAGCCTGCAGCTGTTCCAATTAATACTGAGGAACAAAATGCTATTCCATCTGGAACAGAGCACTAGAATGCCGTTCCTATTGACATAGAGGAGCAGGCTGATATTCCAAACAGCCCATTAGAACCAACTGCCGTTCCAATTAAATTTGAGCCACAAGACGACATCCCAGTTACAGAAGGACCACCGCACCCCTTTGTACATGTCAAGAAGGAAGGGGAAAATAGAGCAGTTCACACTGAGACACCACCTTTAAGGAGAATTAAGCGACGAAATGTAAAGGTCCAAGCGAAACTTCCGGCCTCCAGGGAATTATGGGAAAGGGATCCAAAAACCAAGGCCTTACGCCGCGAGATAAGTCAGGCCCAACAAGAGGCTGAACAGCTACGGGAACAAATGATCCCTCGAGAGAAATATGAGGAGCTGCAACAGGAGGTTGAGCAGAGGATTCCTCGAGAAAAATATGAAGAGCTGCAGCAGGAAGTTGAGCAGAGGATTCCTCGAGAAAAATACGAAGAATTGCAGCAGAGGGCTGAGCAGTTAGAGCAACAAAGGATCCCTCTGGAAAAACATGAAGAACTGCAACAGCAGCTGAGAAACATGAGTGAATCGGAGAGTCGGGCTTTTGAAGGATGGCAGAAGGAGCAGGAAAAGGTTGCCAAGGTAACACGTCGACTAGATGTTGTTATTAAACAATTGGACACTGTATGTTCGTTGTATGATGATGTTTTGACTTGCAGGGCCCCCGCGAAGAATTATGCTTTATTCCTCCTTGAAAGATACTTAAGATTGAAAATAAAAGCTGTCAGGGCAGGTGCCCCCATTCAGATTAACACTGTTAATGATTTTATTGATTGTTGCAAACATTATGGGGTTAAGGTCCAATGATTATTATGCGAATTTTATTTGCACAATATGGTGCTTGAGCAGGAAACTGATCTAAACCCTGGCCCCTTTGTGGGGGATATACAGCTGCAAGCCTTTGTTTCATTTGGGGTCAACCAGTTAAAATGGCTCAGGGCTTACAATGCCTTTCAGAGGCAGGAGCACAGCCTGGATCTATGGGTCAGGGCTGAGCCTCGAGATCCAGTTCGCCTATGGCAATCACATAAAAGCCTTATGAGAAACCCTGGCGTTATGAAACTACTAGGACCCATGCACGAGGAGTTGATCCGAAATAGCTTAGAATACTTCCTGGTTATTAAAGATTCCGCCTTGGAGGCTGCCCAAATTCCGTTATCGGATTTCCACCCCAAGCATCCAGCTCAGGGAGCCCTTCAGATATGAGAACTTTGAGCTGGCTGCTGAACGATTGCCTTTTTATGGCCAGTGCATTCTGCACGCTGGACCATCATGGTTAGGATATCGGTTCTGTAGCCCAATTATCTGGCACCCTGCACCAGGGTACCAGGCCTCGTATGATATGCCTGCAGATTAGTTGCATTATTTCTTTGATAATCTGGTTGCCTATCATGGTTGCAGACCCCCTCATGAAGTACCCTCTCCAGCCTATTCTCTTACTGCTCTCCATGTTAATTATAACGGTTTCATGAGGCCATGAAACAGAGTAAGTCGGGGGGTGTGTAGAGCATTGGGAAGGTATGTTTTAATAAATGATTTAGTGATGTTTTAAGCAATAGTTGTAATCTTTTCTTTATTATAAAGTAGGGGAAATGCAAAGACAACGAGTCTAAAATGATCCAATCACTAACAGTTGTCTTCTCTACGCAGGAAAAGGTAAAAGCAGGAAGGCGCAATGCGAAACGGGGATTTGACGAGAAGATAACGACTGTCCCTCCAATTCTAAATAAGGTTCAGACCAGGTCGAGTAAATCAAGGGAGATCAGTCTGAAACGAGATGAAGGACTGCCAGTTCGGAATTACAGGCCGAGTAAAGGAAAGCGTTAATAGTTTAGCGGATCCCTCAGGATCTTCGATCCTGAGGGATCGCTACGATCAATCGTTTTGTCGACCGATGAACTCCTCCGTTAATTGTATAAAAGGAGGGTAGCATTGAAACTAGGGGATGACTTTTGTATCTTTAACTTTCTGTTCATGAATTTTATTATCAGTTGAACTCAGACTATTGAGTCTCTCTGAGACTTAGTTTTGTACTCTCATTGATGCGTTAATATAATATCTCAGTGTTAATTTCTCCGTGCGTCTGAAGTAGTTTACGGCAGTGCGCCATTGGAAGCTTTGGGCCCGGCTCCAACGGACACTGGCTGATTGTACCATTACAATTCTGCTTTGTGTGGTTTGTTTCTCATAATCTATTATGGTTACATGTTTTTTCATATTTATTCATCTGTAGCTTCCCTGTTATAAATCTCTGTAATAAAGGATTCTTCGCATACTGTTGATCTGAGTTGTTTGCACTAATTACAGAATTCATAAGTGGAATATTTCAGCTACAGGTGATTGGGGTTAATGGATTGTTGGTGACTATTGCAGATCGTGTACATATGATTGACGTTTCCTGTCTTTAATGATTTGCTGTTCCATTTGATATATATATGATTGACGTTTCCTGTCTTTGATAATTTGTTGTTCCATTTGATCAAGCTACAAACCTGTATAAATGATTGCTTTCCTTTTTGTATGCAAGTGTGTGCCAAGGATTGGAAGTGTAGACCTCGCGAGAGTTAGTTTCTTTATTGCCGTTCCATTTATTGCCGTTCCATTTACTGCCGTTCCTTTTATTGCTGTTCCATTTCTGAAGTTGCTGTTTCATTCTGTTTTCTTGTTGTTCCTTTCGCTTGCGTTTATTGAAGTGGCATGAGAGGAGGTTCAAGACTGTTGTGAGATACAGCAGACGCTATAATGCTCCCAGATCATGATCCATACTCCTTCATCAGTTTCTAGGGGGATAGGTTATTAATTCCATACCCTCGACCGACGAAGTTGCTGCATGTGTGATTTCTTTATGCAAAAGTAATTTAGCATTAGCATCCGTTTACTCTTGTATTCTTTAGATCTATACTACGAAGCATTATCCTGACAAATAGCCTCAAATTAAGATGTCCCTTACAATAACAAAACGCTCCCGGATTGACTTGTAATGTGAGATAACTAGAGGTGAAAAAGACCCTTGTTACAGCTCCACAATTGGTTCAGTTGTATTATGCTAAATGAACTTGCAAATTCAAGATTACAATGCAATATATGTTGATAATATTTCCTTTAGGTAGCATTTCCTCATATATACATAATTGTGTTTCAAGGTCATAATGATATATTAGGTCGAAATGTGCTTGTGTTGCTTGACAGAATCCTCTTTGATCCTTAACAAAACCTCATATCCTTTAAAACCAACCCTATTTTTTGTGAAGTTATATATGGCATTTTTAATTTTTAATTTTTATTGTATTTTACAGGATCCAAATTAAATAGAAGGCACAACTCCAAATCTAAACAGAAGCCACAATTTAAACACAAGTCCAAAACAACAACAATGCCGAGGGAGAAGGACTTTGCTTGGGCTTATTATGACAAGATTCTTGGAGACCCTAAGCTCTTTTGTAAATTTTGTAAAGCAGAATGTAGTGGAGGAATTTATAGATTCAAGTACCACCATGCACAAATACCCAGCCATGATATAGGTCTCTGCAAAAATGTTAACGAAAATGTCAAACACCAAGCAACCTTGGGCATTGCTATGTTGAGTCAGCATAATGCAAAGAAAGAAAAGAAAAAAACAAAAATAGGAACTCCTGGAGTTGAAAATTTTTCTTCCACTACCCCATTATCATCTCCCTCTGTTGAATCCTCGATGCAGTTCCCAAGTTTCCCACACATGCCTCCAAGTCCAAGTCAAACTCAAGGCCAAATGAATCCTCCTGCATTCAACATTGGAGGTGGAAACATAAACACCTTTTTTTCTCCCCGCACAAAACCCGATTCCCAACCTACCTTGGATACCACTAGTTGGAAAAAAAATATCCATAGTCAGGCAAGGAAGGCCATTGCTAACTTTTGGTATTATTCTAACATACCTTTCCACTGTGCCATAAGTCCTTATTGGCAAGATATGATTGATGTTGTTGTTGTTGCAGGTCCAGGGTTCAAAGTTCCTTCACTAGAGAGCATTAGGACAAATTTGCTATAAGAAAGTGTTGAAGATGTCATGCTTTTGCTATCTGAGTTTTGTTCATCATGGGTAGAAACAGAGTGATGGATGGACAGATCATAGGAATAGAACTTTAATATATCTCCTTGTATCTTGTCCAATAGGTACAATGTTTCTCAAATTAGTGGATGCCTCAGACAAGGTTAAGACTACACAACTTATTTGTGAAATGATGGATGAAGCCATTCAAGAAGTGGGAAAAGAACATGTTGTACAATTTGTCACTGACAATGCAACTAATTATATGGCTGCTGGTAGACTTTTTGAGATTAGGCACCCCACTATTTTCTGGGCCTATTGTGTTGCCCATTGTATAGATTTAATGCTTGAGGACATTGGTAAGCTTCATTGGATACATGAGGTTGTGGAGAAGAAAAATCCATAACCAAATACCTATACAACCACACTATTGTCCTCAACACCATGAGAAAATACACTCACGGTAAATAAATTGTTCAACCTGCAGTGACTAGATTTGCAACAAATTTCATATCTTTGCAATTTGTGGTTGAGTAAAAGATAAATCTGAAGAGGATGTCCTTGGGACCTAAGTGGCTGGCATCTAAACAAGTCCATAGGTAACACGACCATGGGGTGTGGGACCGTAGGTAACAGTAAGAGAAAGTGCGGAACCAGAGCTTTATTGGTTTTTAAGGTCTTTCTCTCATTTTCAAAGCTTGACATGAAGAGCTGAGGTTTGAGACTTGCTAAGGAGGACAGTATGAATGATGATAGACCCATACTGACTGCAAATAGTCATGGTGACAATATTTTGTGTAACATATCTCCTAACTGTCTAACGTAAAAATCATTACAGAATATTACGCTGGAAGGTAAAAGACACCTCATTATGAAGAAAATAAAATAACAGGAAGTAAGAGAAATTAGAAAACTAATGATGGTTTCTTGTTGTTCGGATATGTAGCTTGATTATTGATGAGTTTTCTCTCTAGATGTTCTGATAATATTTAAACTATTTTAACACAACAAACTACATTTTAACAAAACTCTGTGTGTGGACTTGGGCCCACGTATGTATCGGAAATGTTCTAATTGGCTAAAACATAAAGAAACCCTTATGTACCACATATATATCAGGAATGCACAATTGGCAGAAACACAAAGAAACCCGACCAATCACCATTCCTTTGGATTTTCGGTCATCCGCCACTAATTCTAGTTATTCTGCTAAAACAACAACATTGGTTGATTATGCGGAATATGTCTTACCATGGAACTGAAAGGACTTCAGACTCTAGTTCATAATCTGATTGCATCCGCCTTTTCCACGTATGTTTTCCTTCCCTACGGACCCGATATGGAAACAAACTACAATTTAAATATTTCTCGGGTCTGAAATTTAAAATAAATTTCATGCACTTTTCGACGTGATATCCGTCGGATCTCATCCTTTCCTGATGAGTGGCTATGATTAATCCAGACTTCAACAGATTAAATCACATTCTATAAGCCATCACATCCATTTTTCGAATTAAACCCCACCGTTGTTAACCACGTGATTGCCATCAGATCTGCATTCTTCAATTGGACAACCCTGATCAACTAAGGTGTTAACCCGATTTTATAACTTCTCGCGTACGATTTCCGATTAAAATTCATTCTTGTTATCTACGCAAATACCATCAGATCTACTGCCTGTCGATCAAACGAATTAGATCTTCTCATGGGTTTATCACATTCAAAATCCGTCAATAAAGTAAAACAACTCATTTCTTTTAAATTTCCGCATTTTCTCTTTTTTCCATTATAACATAATATTTGATTTTTTTTCCTTTTTGCAATAAAACTAAAAATAAAATTAAAGGACAATGAATGCTACAACAGGGGGAATGGTTGGATTTGAATTCAAAGGTCCCTATAAATTTCAAGTGGTTTTCCAGTGAAAAACACTTGGCATTTTGAAAATTTAGTTGTTGCACTTTCAAGTGTATATGGACTGTGCGAACTTTGAGGCTTTGAGAGCAAGTTCAGCATTTGAGAGATTGTCGAAGGAGACACAGGACCTCCTCAATAAAATGATGTCAACACCCGAGGAATCAGCACAGGAAATTGAGGTAGTAGAAGATGCCCTGGAGAGTGCTGCAGTGATAGTTGAAGTCCCTAAATCACTCAGAACACCAAGACCAAAGAAGGATAAGCAGACTATGATCCTAGTGCACATCTCACCAAGAAACCCACAGAGGACCAAGCTCACTTTGCAGGAAAAGGGGAAGGCCATTAATCTGGAGGTAGACGAGGAAGAATCTAAAGAAATCTTGGTAGATGAGGAGGATTTGGAAATGGAAGTTGAAACCCAGGGTGCGGACCCTATTACCAGGTTACCCAAATATGTTCCTCTGCGCAAGGGCAAAGCCAAGGTGCCAAAGGACATAGACGAGAGCAAGAGCTCCCTGCAAACTCCGTTGCTCCTAGATGACATTGTTTTTGAGGGGCCGCACTTAGGGTGGGTTCCTGTACTAAAGTTTGAAGATTAGGACCTCGCAGATCACAAGAAATTCCTGCATTTAGCGACTGAGCAACTAATGCATGGATGGATTGACGCAACTACTGGAATGATTGAATTGGAGCCGTAGACATGGCTCAAGGGTGTAGACAAATCCGGGTTGCTCAACCTGCTCTGGGTGCCACATTACCACCATGCCCCAGTGACCATCTTCATCATCAGGCAGCTGCTTTGCTTGGTGTGTTGGGTGTGGGATCCCCCCAACGCAAGGTTTGGGGATTGAAGCCCAAGTTTTGACTAAATCCGATGTAAAGACTCCACGATTTGTGGGCATGGAGCACGAAGTTGTAATAAAGTCATTAATTTTGTAATGTAGTGTTGGCTTGAGAGTTCTACCCATGGTTCGTGGACCATGGGATTGTATAAATAGAGTGAGGCTCTAAGTGTAAAGAGACAATAAAGTGATCCATGGAAGATCTAATGATGAAGCATTGAGTCGAAAGTGTAAAGTCATGTTTTTGGGTCGTAGAGTAGGAGAAGGCTCTACAGCTGATTGTGCAGAGGCCTAATAGTCTGCAGCTGAGTGCGCAGAGGCCTAATAGTCCACAACTGAGTGCGTGGACCCCTGCAACTGAGTGCGTAGGGTGGGTTGGGTCTGTAACTGATTGAAGTATTAATAAAGAGAAGTGTTACATTATTTATCTGTATTCTTTTCCTATTTTATGCATTGAAGTATATTGGGTATGAATTGCAAGTTTACTATTTATTTGCTGCACGAACTTATATGAATGTGTTGAATAAGTGAATATAATATAAAGTATCTGTTTATGTGAAGATAACTAATTGTTATAAGAAGATAAGTAAGAACTACGATGAAACTTGGGGAAATAGTACAGATCACTGCTTTAGCAGCACAAAATCTCCTCAGCCCCTGGTTAGGGCTATGCGAAGTCGAGTATAATAGGGCACGAAGGCCTCGCGGGTTAGGAAAGTGCGCGAAGTGACTTGCACGAAGGTATTCACAGTTGGACTAAATCAACCCCTCAGACATCTCAAGGCTACAAAAACTTGGTTCCAACATTCCCCCATACTACTTCTGGTGAGACCTCAGTCTGTGCTTTGCGGGCTATTGCCGAAAGGGCCAGTAATACAGGGATTTGTTTGGCTAAATAACTCCGAACTTGGGCTAGGACCCTCAAGCCAACAAATGGTTTCGCTGCCAGGACCAGAATATGCATAGAGATGTCTGATGTCGTATCATTGGAATCCAACTAAGAAAGAAATTGAAGGTTGGTTGGACAAGAGAATTCATGAGTTCGCGGTGCAGGAGAACAGGAATCCGCGACTATCAAGGAAAGAGTGGTTCGACTGCTACCTGTACACAGAGATCCATGAAATTTTCTTTGCATCTTTCCCTACTGAGTGGTACGAGTGGATCACGAAGCTAGAAGATATCCAAGGAAGGTGGAAGCTTGACAATCCTATTGTGTCGACCCCAGAGTTGGTGCGCAGATTGGAAGCATCAGAGGATAAGATCACATGCACTATTGATCACTGGCTTGATTGAATTATAGGAGGATTCATTACTGAGATTGTGGTAGATACTTCAATTAGCTATACCGAGGCTGAGAAACGCTTTATCAAAGGACCACAAGGTAAGTACATAAAGTATCTGAATACTTGGATTAAAATGTTATTGTGTGAAAAGAGGGTTATGCAATAACATTGATGTCCAGAGCCACGTGAAGTGGAAAAACCTATAGAAAAGAAGGAAGTAAGGGACTAGAGAATAGCCCTTTGATTTCACCTCTGTGAGGAGACAAGGAAGAGCTCACGAAGGTCTCACCGTAAAGTGCGATCAATTTGATAAGGCAAAGGATTCCACGCATACCACCCCCACCCACACCACCACCATCTTTGCCACCTTCACCTCCATCTTCACTCGTACTGCCTCTGCCACTACCACGATTCAATATGGTAAGTGTGATAAAGTTTCCTGTGTTTAAGGGAGTAGGAAATGAAGATCCATACCAGTTTTGGTTTGTAATAAGATCCGTATGGGAAGCGCAGAGGGTTATAGATGATAATATAAAGAAAGTGAAGCTGGTCAGCGCTTTGCAGGATTGTGCACTGACCTGGTATATTAAGCATTCTAATGACAATCCGAATGTGGGGATTGCAGATATCCAAATTGCCCTGAATAGATAATTTAGCAGGCCAAAGTTAGAGACTGAAGTGCACAATTCGTGAAGCTAATATGACTTTGATAGATGGAAAACACTGCGAGTGGCTTATAGCATCACTAACACCGCATTTGAGGAATACACTGTGACAATAGAGGTTTATGACTCAGGCAAAGGCCTTGGAGATTGCGATGAGGCTGCATGAGACCCTGATATAGGATCCTAACTTGGGAGTTCAATAGATCCACGTGTAGTTGAAAAACTTATGCCTTGAGATGCAGAGTCTGAAATAGGACAGGACAGCTCGCCCGGAAGTGCACAAAGAAGTATGGTGTACAAAATGAAAGGGTGAGAGTCATGACAAGGACCACTGCCCGGTGTTCACAAATTACCTCACAGGAGGAGGACTGATGCTGTTAAGACCAGAGGCACAAGTAGGACCTAGTGTGACACCTTCCTTGTGTGCAATTTGTCAAATAGGAGGAAAGCATGCTACAGATAACTGCCATTTGTTACAGAAGTACACACAGAATTCACAACAGTTGTTAGTAATTTTTGTAAATTGGTTGGACACGATGAGCACACCTGTAGAAGCTATGAGCTGATAATGGATAGAACTCCCACCTACAGGGTTTAGGCCGAAACATGGCCCCTTGACCAGAACGCAGTAGGGGCGCGAACCAGATTTCAGGGGCGCAGATGAGGCTGAGGGGGAGGAGGACCTGGAAGAGGTTGCAGGCAACTGATATGCTACAATTGCGGAGGACCAGGACATTATGCCCATGATTGTATGAATCCAACGTGTCCATCATGTCTGTATTATACCTTGTTTGGTCATGAGAGGGACGATTGTCCTACTCTAATAGCTAGGCTGCGCAACAAGGGAGCGTTCCAACCTCCCCCGACTCAAAACCTGCAGATGATGAGGTTTGAGCCGCATGAGGAAGATCCAAATGTCAACATTATGCTCTGAAGTTGAATTACGATGGGAGACGATAAAGGCAAATGACCCGAAGATAGTACTTGGGTTCGCAAGGCTCTGATGAAAGAAGCAAAGTTTGATTTGAAGCACGCTAAGGTAACCTTCATTAAAGCTAAGAAGAAATTAGTTGATGGCTCCACTTCAGGAAGAAAATATAGATCGGAACCGGAAATGGACCAATATATGCTTACGAAATTCCTAGAAACATGGATGAAGCTACTGCGTGACAATAAGGTTGTAAAGGGATTGTAGGAACTCATTAACAGGTGCACTGGGACCACACCAAGAGAGCTGCATGTAGTCCAGAAGATTGGAAAGCATGCGACAAGGATGGGAAGAGAAATGAGGTTGACCACGCAGATTGGAGAATATGAGATGGACCAGGTAATTCTAGATTTAGGATAGGATGCAAACGTTCTGCCGAAGCAGACATGGGAGTGGATGGGAAGACCTACACTGCAATGGTCTCCTATCTAGCTGCGAATGGTGAACTAGTAAAATATAATACCTATGGTGAGACTGCAGGGAAACACTGAGGATATCGAAGGAGCAAGCACGCTAGAAGACTTTGAAGTGATAGAGATCGTTGATGATAGCAATCCCTACCCCATTCTCTTAGGAATCAATTGGGCCACTAACATGAATGGGGTGATTAATTTGAAGAAGCACAAGATGACTTTTGAGAAAAAGTCTCTGCGCATAGTCGTACCTTTGGACCCTGTAGAAGGATCGTGCTACACAGAGCCAGTGCACGAATATGAAAGCGATGACGATTTGGATTGCAACTACAAGATAACTGCATGGAAGCAAGATTGGGTAAATCCCACCATGGATGGATGAATCTCATGGGAGCACGAAATCTCCCATACATCGGATCCAGATGAAGAGATAGAGCGATGGTAGAACCAATTACACAAGGTAACCACGCTAAACTATAACATGATGACAAGATCGTTGCACTGCATATCGATAGAAATGAGAGATTTGCCTACTTATGATGGATTAGGTGAGGTAGATGGATAGATTTGAAAGTGAGGTGTCAGAAAAGCAATGTTTCTAGGCTTTGAAGTGGGTACTGTGCACTAGACCCACGAGGTGGTGGGGTACGCACCAAGGAAGCCTTGAGGACTGGTGCGAATGCAGAAGAATGATGCGCATGTGTTTTGGGAAGCCTTAGATGCAACTAACAGACAAGTATGATGGATGGGATGATCCATGCGCACACCTGGCCAAGTCGACAAAGGTCTATGGAGAAGAGCCACAATCTGAGTGGGTGCACCTGTTCTATCATACCCTAGATGTTATACCCATGAACTGGTATACAGAGATGGAGCTCTCCCATGGGACGAGTGAATGGGATATCCTGTGCGAAGGGTTCCTGTTAACCTTCACTTTTGAGGAATCTTTGTGGGACACCGTTGATGACGCACTACAAGCGGTAAAAGAAACTATATTTAGGATACCACAATAGCTGATAGAATAGATTCAACCTGAATGGGCTACTCAGTTGAGCTGCATGCTGGAGTGTTATAATGTAAATGCGGAAGAAGACAACGAGGATCTACAGAAAATTAACATTCCAGAATAGAAGGCCATCGTGAGGTTCAAGGACCACTGATTGAAGACCCTAACATAACTGTGTCGGTAACGACAAAGTAGGTGAACATCGGTACGGAGGCCGAACCTAAGTATGCAACACTCGACAACTATTGGGATGATGCGACAGTGGATAAGGTCGATGAGTTACTCCGCGAGTACCAGGACGTATTCCCAAACAAGATCACAGACTTAAAAGGAATCATTGGAGATTTAGGAATGATGAAGATCACATTAAAGCTCGACGTGAAGCCAGTTAAGTAGAGGCCTTACCGCTTGAATTTTAAATACAAGGAGAAGGTCCATGTAGAACTAGACAAAATGCTCGCAGCAAGAATCATTGAGCTAGTGGAAGAATCTGATTGGGTAAGCCCTATGGTGGTGCAGGAAAAGAAGCAGAAGGGTGAGATAAGAATATGCATGGACCTCAGAAAATTGAATGACACATGTGTGCATGACCCATTCCCAACTCCGTTCACAGATGAAGTATTGGAAAATGTTGGTGGGCAAGAAGCATATTCTTTCATGGATGGGTTCTCAAGGTACCACCAAATCAAAATCACGACGGAAAGATAGGAGCAAGACAACCTTCACGACTGAGTGGGGATTCTTTCAATACATTGTTATGCTATTTGGGTTGAAGAATGCATCGGACATCTTTTTGCGCATAGTTGTTGCAGCATTCAAGGAATATATCCACAAGTTCCTGGAGGTTTATCTTGATGACTGGACTGTATTTAGGTTGGTTAAGCACCACGTAGTGAGCTTATGCTTGATGCTGGATACCTTCCAAAGACACCAAATCATGTTGAACCTCAAGAAGTGTACGTTCCTCGTTCCTTTTGGGAACCTATTGGGATAGGTGGTTTGCAGACAGGGACTGATGGTAGACCCCTCGAAGATTGCAGTGATTCTAAGTTTGGAAGCGCCGCGAAGTGTGAAACAGTTGCGTGCTACCCTGGGACATACGGGGTACTACATGAATTTCATTAAAAGTTATGCCCAAATCATCGCGCCGATGGAGAAGCTATTGAAAAAAAATGTCACGTTCTCCTGGAATGATGACTATAAGAAAAGCTAAGATGTTTTAAAAGAAAATATGGCCTCTACGATGATCCTGGTCTTCCCAAAATGGGACGAGGAGTTTCATGTCCATGTTGATGCATCATGTATAGTGCTGGGAGAAGTACTAACATAGGAGGGTGGAGAGGAATTGGGTATCCCTATTGCACTCGCGAGTCACAGATTGTCTAAAGCAGAAAAAAAATATTCCACCATTGAACACGAGGGATTGGCTATGGTGTACACGCTCCAAAAATATCAACACTATTTGCTAGGGTACACTTCAAGATTTATACAGATCATTCCGCATTAAAATACTTGGTCAATAAGCCTATGTTTGGGGCACACATATGCAGGTGACTTTTATTGTTCCAAGAATATGATTTTGAGGTCATTGTGAAGCCTGGGCGATTGAACGTGGGACCGATCACCTGTCGCGCATTGAGACAGGAGAGGAACCTACTAGTCTGGAGGAAGGATTACCTGACACACAACTCTTTGTTGTCTGCATAGTAGATGGACACTTTGAAGATATAATCCACTTTCTCATGACTGGAACTGCATCGAAAGAGTACTCCGTCCAGCAGAGGAAGGAACTAGTGATGCACACGACAAATTTTTCTATCATTATGGGGAACTTATATAAGATGGGTAATGATGAGATACTATGAAGGTATGTACCTGAATTTAAATGAATCCATATCCTCATGGACACGCATGGGGGCGTTGCAGGAGGGCACTATGCAGGGAGAGTGATTACGCAAAAGATTCTCTATGTAGGGTTATGGTGGCTGACCCTTCATCAAGATTCAAAATCACATTGCAAGGCCTGTGATGTATGTCAAAGAGTAGGTAAACCATCGAGGAGGGTCGAGATGCATTTGAATCCAAAAATGACACTGCAACCCTTTGAAAAGTGGGCGATCGACTTCATAGGACCTATCAAACCTCAGGGAAAAACGGGCGTGAGATACATTATCACTCCGATGGAGTACCTGACTCATTAGGTAGAAGCATAGCTGGTAAAATATTGTATGACCACCACGGCTACGAAGTTTCTGTTTGAACACGTATTGAAATGATTTGGATGTCCAAAGATCTTGACGAGCGATTGTGGTACACATTTCCTGAATGAACAATTAGCGTGTAGACATAAGAGTTTCAAGTGTATCATCAGAAAGTCACACTATATTACCCACAAGCCAATAAGACAGTAGAAGCATTTAACAAAATATTGGAGACTGTGCTGACCAAAGTATGCAACGTGCAACGAAGTGATTGGGACTTGTGTTTACCTGCAGTATTATGGGCTTATAGGATGACATGCAAGAAACTGATGGGATAGACACCTTTCTGGTTGGTCTATAAAGTGGAAGCTATAATGCCAATGGAGTATATCGTGTCTAGTCTACGCATAGTAGCGCTCATAGGTATGGCAGACCGTGGAGCCTTGGAGGAGAGGCTCATGAAATTGGAGGAACTCGAAGAGGAATGGTTTTTGGCTAGATTCCATGAGAAGGTACAAAGGCAGCACAAAATGGCCTGGCACAATCAACATATTAAGTTGTGCACCTCCAAGGTGAACGATTTTGTGTTACTATATGATAGTAAATTTGATAAATTCCTGGGAAAGTTCAGAATGAATTGGCTAGGACCATATTTTATTAAGGAGGTCACACATGAAGGCGTGGTGTAGTTCGTAAAACTAAATGCAGAACCTTTCCCAAGCAAAGTGAATGGCAGTCGGTTGAAGCCATACACAGGTGGCCCGACTATCTGATTAGCCAACAAAAGCACAGTCTTAGTGCTCCAAGTAGCTAAAAGGAGGCGTGGGACTATAAACAGATGCAACGACATAGGAATAGATACAAGGGGGCAATTCAGATACCACGTTCTATGAACTGCGTGTCCAAGAAATACAATAGGCAACCGCTCAATGCACTGCCAACCTTGCAGCAGTCCGAGCAGAGTTGGAAGGTCTCCATGTGAAGATCTCCGCATCGACAAAGTGACTCGAGGGTGAGTCATGATGTTTGTGTTATGGGCTTGTTGGTAACAGGATCCCCCCAAGGCAAGTTTTGGAGCTCGAAGCCCAAGTTTTCACTAAGTCCAATGTAAAGACCCCGTGATTTATGGGTACGGAGCACGAAGTTGTAATTAAGTCATAGGGTTGTCCCCCCTTATTTTGTAATGTACTGTCGGCTTGAGAGTTCTACCCATGGTCCACGGACCATGGGATTGTATAAATAGAGTGAGGCTCTAAGTGTAAAGAGACAATCAAGTGATCCATGGAAGATCTAATGATGAACCATTGAGTCAAAAGTGTAAAGTCATGTTTTTGGGTCGTAGAGTAGGAGAAGGCTTTGCAGCTGAGTGCGCAGAGGCCTAGTAGTCTACAACTGAGTGCGTGGACCCTTGCAGCTAAGTGCGCAAGGTGGGTTGGGTCTGTAACCAATTGAATCATTAATAAAGAGAATTGTTACATTATTTATGTGTATTCTTCTCATGTTTTATGCATTGAAGCATATTGGGTATGAATTGCAAGTTTACTATTTATTTGATGCGCAAACTTATATGAATGTGTTGAATAAGTCAATATAAGATAAAGTATTTTTTTACATGAAGATAAATAATTGTTATAAGAAGATAAGTAAGATCCACGGTGTAACTTGGGGAAATAGCGCGGATCACTGCTTTAGTAGCATGAAAGCTCCTCAGCCCCTAGTTAGGTCTGCGCGAAGTCGGGTATAACAGGGCGCGAATGCCTCGCGGGTCATGAAAGTGGGTGAAGGTATTCATAGTTGGACTAAATCAACCCCTCGGGCATCTCAAGGGTGTGGAAACTTGGTTCCAGAATGCCCCCATACTACTTTAGATGAGACCTCAGTCGGTGCTCCGCGGGCTATTGCCGAAAAGGCCAGTAGTACAAGGATTTGTTTGGCTAAATAACTATAAACCTAGGTCAGGCCCCCTCAAGCAAACATGGTGCATGATGCGTGTTTGTGGCTAGAGGAGCCCATTCCCGTCACAGACCACTTGATCAATTGGATCACATGACTACCTTACTCAGGGGAGGATCCATCCAATATATCAGAAGGAAAAGGTGGCAAGTTGGCCCTCACAAAAGCTATGAAGAAGAAACTTAAGTTGGAGAAGAAGAAGCGGGGATATGCCATCTATAATATTAAAAACCCTGCGGTTAAGGTAGAAACACAAATATTAGTAGGGAAGGTGATGCAGAAGTTCCACATGGATGAGGTGCCTGCGCCTGTGATTGCACTAGTAGCCGAATGTGCTGAAGGAGTCTAGTTCAACTAGGCAAATTATCTATGTGATGAGTTCCTTGTGAACTGTTGCGACGCATATGAGTAGGGCAAGACATTCCACTATGCGTGGCTCTTTCTATCAATTGTGTTGGTGGCATGGGAGCTGCCATAAGATAGCCAATTCCCTTTGGTCTTACCAAACCTTCTAGAGGCAATGAAGTATGCTTCGTTGTGGTCAACCAAGGATGTGCAGCGCATAAAAGAAAGCAAGATCTTTTGGATCTTGATGGAGATGAGTATCTGGATGGGGATCAATCGCAAGCCGCAGTTGTTGCCCACAGTATATGCTAGTTTGTAGAGCTTTGTAGAGTTCAAAGCAGATTTCCACCATGTCTTTACCAGGGCATGGAAGGACCCCACAAAGACATGAGATAAATTACCATATATGGCAACTGATGATGTTATCTTTGCAGTCCTCATGTCTTGGCCACCGGAGTGGCGCACTCCAACAAGCTCTACGGTGGAAATAGACAAGTCCACTGTGTAGTGTAAGAAGGAAGAAACAAAGCTCCGAATGGTGCAGCTAGCTGAGAAGCGCAGAAAGGAGAAAGCGGAGGCTAAGGCCCAAGCAGCATGTGATGCCATGAAATTGGCAGAACAACAGAAGATAGGAGGAGAAGAGGCACGAAGGACAGAATCCACCTTCGCCTGGGGCTAAGTTAGAAACAAAGGAGCCGACAGAATAAGGTGGCATGGACCCGCAGACAACATCCACCCAACTCAAGCATCAACGACTGCAACAGAAGACAGTGTAGTGGAAGAAAACCAAGGCTTCAAAGGCATCCTTGGACCCAATCACCCTCACTGAGGGGGATCTCAATGATATTGGAGAAACGGTGAGGGATGTCACTGTGGAGGCCCTCCAATAGTTCGAAGAGCAAAAACAATTGGTCTTAGGGGATCTCCGGACATAGCTACAGGAGTTGCAGGTTTTCACAGTGTCCACCAGCCTCGCGATCAACACTTCAACTATGAAGGAGATGTTGCGCACAAGGGTAACCAACACGATACTGCTACTAGATGGGGCAGTTACTACAGAAAATGAGGCCTACAGGCCCACGGTTAGTAGCCTAAAAGGGGTGGGATTGGATATGGTTGCGCTCCCTCGAGAGATGCTCCACCTCTTGTAGGATGGAGTCACTGCGGAACTTAGGACCTGGGAGAGTTGCGCTCTGTAGGTGATGAGCGAGCAGTGTAAAAATATCGAGTAGTTGGACCTGCAGTGCAACGAGGAATTAGAACAAAACAAGCAAATCATGCAGGTAGTGAAGGAAGCCTATCGGATGGTCCCGAAGTTAGACATTCATGCAGAAGAACCAGTTGAGGCACACGTCTACAAGTTGGCCATAGGGAAGCATGACACTCAGATAGAGATGGCCAGGTTTTAGCTGGAGCTGAGTGTGTATATCACAGAATTACAGTTGAGGGCTCAGCCTTCAACTCCCCCGGAAGTCAAGGAACAATGTATCACCACTGTTACAATAGCAATAGCGGCGGTCGATAGTGAAGTAGCAGACTACACTCGACTTTTTGAACAATCATTCGAGGTGCTGACCACCCTGCAAGAGGACCCAAATGTAGAGCGCCTAGAGATAGAGGCACATGAGCTACAACAAAGATATGATGAGGTCAAAGGGACCATGTAGACGGTCGCCCTTACATAGAGGCTTGCACAGATGTAGGAGGAAAAGGCGCTTAAGGAACAGGTTTATGCCGCTCGACACAAAGAATCGATCCTAAAAGTGTGCCTACAACCATGGATAGACGAGGCATATACAATCACAACTTCCATTGAAGGAAAGCTTGCAACACTGCAGGAAACTCAGTAGAAGATTCAGGGTAGCAGCTCAGTGGCAGTCACTGAGCAAAGAGTGGAACAAGTCCAGCAGGCAGCCGCTCAGTGCACTGCCGAGGTTGCGATCATCCAAATGGAGCTGGGAGGTCTTCGCACTAATATGTCTGTGCCTGTAGAGTGACTTGAGGGCAAGTCACAATATTTTTGTTGGGGGCCTGTTGGGCATGGGATCCCCCAAGGGTATTTTTGGGGCTAAAAGCCCATATTTTGGTCAAATTTTGTAATCTAAGTGTAAATTCTCTACATTTTGTGGTTGTGGAGCGCGTAGGTGTTAAAAAGTCATAGGATTGTCCACCCTTATTTTGGAAATGTAATGTCGGTAGTAAAAGATATACCCATGGTTCGTAGACCATGGGAATGTATAAAAAGAGCTAAGCCCTAAGTAGTTAGAGGAGACACATGAAGATATGATGTATGAGAGATAGCTCTAAAGTAGAAGTCTAAGTTTGGGTTGTAGCGTATGTAAAGGCTCTGCAACTGATTGCGCAGAGGCCTATAAGTCCACAACTAAGTACGCAGACCCCTGCAGCTGAGTGCGTAGGGCGGGTCGAGTCTGTAATCATCTGAAATTATCAATAAGAAGAAGTATTCTACAAATTCTGCATCTTTAATTCTTGTTTATGCATTTTGTTATGTTGGGTATGAATTTCACTTATAATGCTTATATGACATGTGAATGTATGTAAATGTGTTAGTTAAGTGAACGCAAGTAAGAACATCTGTTTACGCGAAGCTAACTAAGATTGGTTAATGAGATAAGTAAGACACTTAGCCTAGTTTGGAGATATCATAGTTCGCTGCCTTAGCAGTGCGAAAGTCCCTGAGCCACGGGATAGGGTTGTGTGAAATCCTATTGTACCCTTCCATGAAGGTACTAAAGGGTGGAACAAAGGGCTAAGCAACCTGCGTGAAGGTAGGTATAGCTGGAATAAACTGACATCACAACCATCTCAATGGTGCAGAAACTTGGTTCCTGCATCCCCCCATATTGCTTCAGGTGAGACTTCAATCCGTGCTCCATGGGCTGATGCCGAAAGGGCCAATAGTGTATGGATTTTTTTGGCTAACTAACGTTGAACCTGGGTCAGGCCCCCTCAAGCCAACATCGTAGGAGCTGCATGGACGACACAACAGATTACGTATGAAAACATCAAGAAAGCGCAATTGGTTATAGCCTTACAGGATCAAGAATTGACATGGTACATTAAGTATTACATTGATAACCTCACCGCAACATTGGTAGAGACCCATCAAGCTTTGAATGAGGAATTAAGAAAGACTAAGCCGAAGGCGTAATTGGTGACTGTGAGTTTAAAGAATTTCGATAGAAGGTAGATGAGACACCTTGGGATTTCTATCAGAGGTTGAAATTCTTGAGTAGGCAAGCCAATATGATAATTACAGATTCCCAGCATTGTGAATGGTATATAGCGTCGCTCTTACCACACTTGAGAGTGCCTATGTCACAACAAAAGATAACAATGTAAGTGAAAGCTTTGGAAATTGCGATGAGGCTAGATGCCTCGCTCATATAGGATACAAACCCTGGAGTGCAACTGATTCACTCACAGCTGGAAATCATGCACTTGGAGTTATTGAGCTTGAAGAAAGGAAAGGAAGCCTAGCTGGAAGTGCATGCTAAAGTCTGGTTTTTGAAGTGAAAGGGCCATGGACACAATAAGGACCGTTTCCTAGTCTATAAGTGTTGTTGGGAAAAGTATCTATTCAGAACGCCCCTATCCCACTCTAAGGTGTGACAGTGCCTTAGCAAAAAACAAGGAAAACTACTTGTGTATTCTTCTTTATGAAATGTAAATGAAGAGGAAGGATAAACTAACCTGTGTCTTGCGCTAGTTTGTTGATCCAATCGCTCCTCTCTTCAATAGCTCGCAGCTCCCTACTCCCTTACAGGCCCAGCTTCACCAAATTCCTGCAAGATCACAGAAGAGAGAAACTACACGAAGATATAGATTTACATTCATAAAAAGCTTAGGATCAGATTAAGCTAAACATGCAAATATAACAAAACATCACTGATACACAAGCATGTAGAAGAAACTCAAATAGTTTTATTAATGCAATAAGAAGATCCAGGAGGAGATACAACCAAGTGAGTCCCGATCCAGCATCTACCTCCCAGCAAAGGAATCCCTTCCTCACCTCCAACAAAGCATAAATCACCCAATGTACTAATCTCAATCTCAAACCAACGGCAATTCTCTACAAAGTACAAAATTCCAGCCTCTGGATCTCTGGGATGAGGGATCCATATATAGATGTAAGCAGAGAGGATGAGTCAGCTTATGTTTTGACTTGTGGCTTCTCTCTGTCAGTTCTTGCTTCCACTTGGAGACTGAGAGCCTCTTACTCATCACTGGTCGAATTCAGTGAGGCAAGTGTCATTGGAGAAGATTCTGGAAGCTTCCATTGTCTCTCCACCTCGTTGAATGACTCTGCCACTTGTCATTTCCCGCTCAACGCACCTGGGTAGTGCATTCAAGTGCGTTGCAACGCACCTAGACAGTGTATTTGGGTGCTTTGCAACGCAAGCAGCTAGTGGAGCATTTGAATTAATCCTGATTTGACTAGTTTTGAGTAGTTTTTGGTGGAGAACTTCTGGGAGAAGCTGTCATTGGTTGACCTTGTTTCTTTAGGAGCCGGAACAACATCTTTAGGGACTTAGGATCCCTTGGTTTATGGACATTTCATGCTTATAGCTGTAAGGCACAAAAATGTCTATAACAGTCGCCCCCTAAAGTATGAGGCCGTTTATCGGGTGAAATACTTTATTAGGAGGATCCGAAGTTCTTTCAATGCTGGGAGGAGACCTGTAATAAGATACAATACAATACATTATTTTCATACTGTCTTCATGATCTAGTTGAGGCGTGCATTCCCATGCTCAGCTTTATAAATTCATTTTTATGTACACAGGACAGACAATCGTCTGATGGAAGACTGATGATTTTGATGAAGTCATCCTCCTTTTGGTAGGATGATCATCTGTGCTGCAATGCCGTACATGTCAATGTTTTTATTTTTCCTGAATATATATCGCAACCCGGATGGAACAACATCGCTTGATTACCAGTCGAACATGGAAAGACATCGCTTGATTACCAGTCAATAATGTAAACTGTTAAAAAGCGCGAGAGGAATCACCGATAAGGATGATTACCCTCAAGTTACTGCAGTACAATTCACGTGGTGTGAATAAACGACTTGGCGTCGAACACCACCCAAAATATTTTGGTCGAAGGTCATTGATGTATACCTGTCGCCGAAAGTGAGAAACTTGCCATTGAGGCATGCAAGCTTGAAAGTACTGAATGGGGTGTTCCTAGATCAACTTCTTGGATAATGAGCTGATGTCGACAAGAAGCGATCCGTCAAAGGAGGGCCTTGATGAATCCCACATCAATGACACGGAACGGAGCAAATGATTTTGATAGAGGTGAAAACGAACTGATGATATATGGTTCAAGGTGGCGGTCATGAAAGAATGGAGTATAATGTATGGCAGTGGATGGGACACGGTTGACTTCTCTGGATGACTTCTCTTGAACATGTCGGCGACACTTATGTGATGGATCGGTAGCATTTACCCCAAATGTGGATGGTCTGGCAAGACCATGGTGATGTGACCGGTGAATGAAACAACCCAACCCGACTCAGGCACGGAGTGGAAGTGTCATGTTCAAGAGCGACTTGCTACCAATAAAGGTTCTTTGAGTTTATTCCCAATTTTTCCCCAGTCATTGCTGACCAGTACCTCTTTATTTTTGTCAAGCTTGAGGAGGATAACATATGCTTGTTCTATAATTTTCCCTTCGGGCAAACCCATCGCTATGTTTTAACGAGCCTAGCAATAGTGAAACTCGTTCTCGTCTAAAGACAAGTTTGTCGCTATTAATCTTTTTAACGAGTCTAACGACAAAGATAACTCGGTCCTTTTCATTTTTATAGAGTCTGAAAAGGTACTTAAAGTTAACTCCGGAATTCCTTTTTCGTCATCTAATCCCTTAAGCCCGAAAAAGTATAAAACAATACAGAAGGGATGAATTTTCGATAGTTTTAACGAGCCGAACAAAACAAGCGCTCGATCTTTTTGTGCAATAATCCCTCAGGTCCAAAAAGATTAAAATCTAGAGGAGGGATAGCTCTTCCTGTCGCTTTAACGAGCTGGAAGGCCAAAACTCAGCAATCTTTTCATATTTTACGAGTCAGATGAAAAGAGCTTAAAGAAGACTCGTCTTTTGAGGAACGAGTGATAAAATGGGTAGCAGTTGATTCTAGGTAAGGGTTGGAATTTTCTAAGCACAGCAGTGTCACAAGGATGGCTAGTGAAATCACTCTTCGCAGCTGTTCCTCAAAATGGGTAAACAATCATATGGAGGTGAATGATCGGCCAATGGAAAAGTGGAGGTGACGGTGCAAACACGACCAAGGCTTTAATGGCTGAAGTACTACATTCACGGTGGTTATTTACCAGAGGATAGTTCATTTTTTAACGAGCTTAAACGCGGATTGAAACACTTGCTCGGTCTTATGTTTATTTTTTAACGAGCATGAACTATGTGCTAAAACTGCTCGATAATCCAGTCATATGATAAGAATGTCTCATATAAGATGCCATTTTTTATGGAGCTTGCGCCTTACAAAGCTATGCCCCGCATCCTTTCGTTATGCAAGTTCGGAAACGACTAATCCTACGAGTTTAAAGGGTTAGCCTATGGGTTTAAAGGGAGGACCTAAAAATTTAAAAAATAAATAGCCGCCCCTTGCTTGCACTCCAAAAGGTTTGCATGCCCCCAGGTATAAAATACGATTTCAAGGTTACCCCTCAATTTGCAGACAAAACATTTGTTTTATCAGGAAAGGCCTACCTCTTACGGGTCACCCAAAGATTGTTCTATTAATCTTTCAAAAAAAACACTTCTTCGGCGATGTCTACTGAGATAAACAAAGGTGATTGACTCAGTTCTGTCAACTCACATAACTTTGACAAGAGAATCTTATTCTAGAATAACCCCTATCTCAATCACGGACGGGGTACAGACTAGTCATATTCTCCCGCGGAAACCTACCCTATACCCGAAGTTTTCCTGCCGAAGCAGACGAGGACGCATGCCCCCTAGGTTCTAGTCATATCCCTCCGAATTACTCACGCTCATCGGGAGGACGGACCGTGGGTTGAGACATTTCTTGCGTGAAGAGACCATTTAGGGATGGTATATGACTATTTGCGATGCGTGATCCGGGACATGAAAGCTAGTCCACGAGCTTGACCACTCCTCCTTCGTGCGGAAAACACATTACTCTAAAGAGTGAGGAGACGATGGCTCCCATGCAATAAATATAGTCTCATCCAAGGAGTAGGTTATAATCCAAGGGTCCTTGAACGACCATCACGTTCATTTGAACGGTCTTCCCATTCAATGTTATGGGCACATTGGGGAGGATCCCTAAAGGTTGACTGGTTCCTTTATCAAAGCCTGTCATATTTCTCATCTCAGGCAAAAGCGATGGCGAACCAAGCGCTTTCCAAGCAGTAGAGGAAAGGATACTCACAGAAGCCCCCTCATCTATGATGGTACCAGCCATGACCATTCTATATATTTGGACGATAATTCTGAATGGTATGCTTGCTGGTAAACGGGGTCTGCCTAGTTGATTCTAGTCGAAGGAGACAACTAGGTTGTTTGGAGGTGGGACCGAGTAGACGGCTGGGTATGGCTCTGACGAACTTCCTTCCTGCAATAAAGGAATGGATAGGTTGCCCCCGTGTTCGTCGGAGTCTGTGTTGATGAAGAGAATTTGGACAGTGTCATCCTTGTTCTCTTCAGTGACTGTGTCATTCGAAGATAAATCCTCCGAAGGCAAGACCAGGTCAACTGCCACCTCGACCTTTTGAATTTCGTCGGGTATGGATTCAGCCGGTTCATCTCCAATGACAGGTGCTTCAGCTGACCACTTGAGCAGGCCAGCTGGATTCTCAACTAACGAAGGACTTGGCAAGAGTTTTTTATATCCAGGAGGGAGTCGTAACGGTGAAATCGGATGATCATCCAAAACTCTTTTAGCTTCGTCTAAGAAGGGACAATGGTGGATGGCGTGATTGCCTTCGCACAGTTTACAGGGAGATCTAGCTCTCCCTTTTTGTCTTGGGACTTCACTTTCGCTAGTTGACGGTGTGCTTTCAACATGGCTATTAGAGGTTGACGCCACCGGATTGCGCAAACGGGGAGACCAGTCCCTTAGTATCCGAGGGATGCAGGGACAATCTCTGTGAAAGTGGTCTCCCTTGCAAATGACACATGGCAATTTAGGCCTGGTCATTGCAGTGTGTGGATTTTCGTTAGATGACACTTGTTTGCCCCCAGTCGCTTTTGGCTCCTTCTTCTTCTTCTCTTTCTTCTTCTTTTCCTTCTTCTCCTTAGGAACTTGACTTTTGGCTTTGCCAGCCCCATCAAGTGAAGAGGAAGGAGGAGAGGAAGAATTAGAGGAAGTAGAAGGTTGGTGGGTAACTCTGGACCGGTCTAACTGCTGATTCGATTGTTCAGGAATAGTGGTGTTCTGAACGACATTGGTTGAGAAGAGCCAGACTGGCAAGCCAATTGTCAGTCCTGGAAGCGACAATGTGGCCATATGGGGTGCACCAACATCTCCCCAAGAGGAGAAGGGACTAGGATTTCCACCAAGGGGAATTCCTTGGTTGGTAGACTCCATTTTCTCAACCTAAGATCAACGTAGGAAAAGGGGTATAAATATTCCGTTTAAAATAAATTTTACGACGCTTGGACACAACTTGTTTTTTCAATTTTAAAGAGTCGAGAAAAAACAAAAGATGACTCTAGTTTCCTTCAATTTTTAATGAGCCTGAAGTGACAAGTGCTTAGATGGACCTTTTCCGTTAAGGAGTCTGAAAAGGAACGAAAAGGACTACTCTGGAGATCTAGGTAGAGGGTGTGCCAAACCAATCACAAAACAACAGAATACGTTTTACGGTATGGCAGTCATTCTTCCCGAATGCTATGTTCGGTGCATTGTGATCAGTAGGGCGACCGACACAGCTTCCTATGGATAACAGGTTTTAAGCCTATAGGGGTCTCCCAATATATACTCGATGGTACGTGGGAGCACAATCCGTACTGGCACTTATCGTCTCACAGTGGAGGAATCACCCAACCATCAGTGAGGACAATAGTTACCAGGCTTTACGACGCCGGAACACGTCTCTAGCCTAGACCTCTATGTTGTGCGTTAAGTTCCAATGCGTTGTTAGATTCATTCAATTTATTTTAAGTTGATCTTTCTTACAAGTTTTCCTTTTTGGATCACCACGAGATGTAGATGTAATTCCTAAATGCAATCCAAAGATGATAAGCAAGCATTTATCTCTTTTCAACAATGAAAATCCTAGCTACAAGGGGAAAAGAAAGACACAATCTTTTCTCAAAGAGCAAAGAGCACACTGTAAATGCACTTTTCCTAAATCAAACCATACAAACTATCAATATGAAAATGCACAAATTCATGTATTTGTTTTCACTTTCTTAATATTGATGCCTAAAAAGAAAGTTGATGTACAAATTTGAATTTTCTTTCAAGTAATAAACACAAACAAGCTTCTTTTTCGAAATCAAAAAGGTAGAGAAGATTACGACACTTTATGATTTTGAAATAAACACTCGTTTCGACACTAGAAAGAGACAAATTCAAACCAAAGCAAAAGTAAACAGTATAATCAACTGTCAACAGCAAAGAAACTTTCTCCTAAGATCAAAATCGACACTTACGACAGATCTAAATCTAAGGACGACAGTATGACTATTTCACTTTTCAATGGAAAACTGTAAATGATGTAACAAATACACAAAGAACACCTACAGTATTTTTGTACAAAGGAGGTGGAATTAAGGCAGAGAAAAGGGGTTTTCAGATAGGTACACACACTGATAACAGGCTGCAAAAATCAGAGATAAAACTGAACACAAGGATGCAAAGAACCTCAGCTGCACAGGGCAAGGGCTGATCAACGCACCTGTTGCACAGAGAAACTGAATTTCAATGCAGGTAGCCCTCTCAGGACCTGCGTTGAAATGTAGAACCTCTTCACAGATCCTGCGCTGGGGCAGAAACGAGACTTCTATCCGGGTTCTGGGTCACGGTTTGCAGTTTAATCTATGGATTTTGGCCGAGTAAAAGCTATCAGTAAGGTACAATTAGAGGGATGATTTAAAGGAGGACTAAGAGCTATCACAAAGGGCAATTAGAGCATTTGTGGATCAGTTGTTCAAATCATAAACAAATCCAAAGGGAGGATTGAAGCAGCAGCTACTTTGCATTTGATAATGGAAAATGCAGTTCGATTGCTACTTCTGTGTTTATGAAGAAAACAACAAGAGAAACACAAACAAACTAACTAGATACATTCCCCAACGGAGTCACCATTTTGTTGTTGGGAAAAGTATCTATTCAGAATGCCCCTATCCCACTCTAAGGTGTGACAGTGCCTTAGCAACAAACAAGGAAAACTACTTGTGTATTCTTCTTTATGAAATGTAAACGAAGAGGAAGGATAAACTAACCTGTGTCTTGCGCTAGTTTGTTGATCCAATCGCTCCTCTCTTCAATAGCTCCCAGCTCCCTGCTCCCTTACCGGCCCAGCTTCACCAAATTCCTGCAAGATCACAGAAGAGAGAAACTACACGAAGATATAGATTTACATTCATAAAAAGCTTAGGATCAGATTAAGCTAAACATGCAAATATAACAAAACATCACTGATACACAAGCATGTAGAAGAAACTCAAATAGTTTTATTAATGCAATAAGAAGATCCAGGAGGAGATACAACCAAGTGAGTCCCGATCCAGCATCTACCTCCCAGCAAAGGAATCCCTTCCTCACCTCCAACAAAGCATAAATCACCCAATGTACTAATCTCAATCTCAAACCAACAGCGATTCTCTGCAAAGTACAAAATTCCAGCCTCTGGATCTCTGGGATGAGGGATCCATATATAGATGTAAGCAGAGAGGATGAGTTAGCTTATGTTTTGACTTGTGGCTTCTCTCTGTCAGTTCTTGCTTCCACTTGGAGACTGAGAGCCTCTTACTCATCACTGGTCGAATTCAGTGAGGCAAGTGTCATGGGAGAAGATTCTGGAAGCTTCCATTGTCTCTCCACCTCGTTGAATGACTCTGCCACTTGTCATTTCCCACTCAACGCACCTGGGTAGTGCATTCAAGTGTGTTGTAACGCACCTAGATAGTGTATTTGGGTGCTTTGCAACGCAGGCAGCTAGTGGAGCATCTGAATTGATCCTGATTTGACTAGTTCTGAGTAGTTTTTGGTGGAGAACTTCTGGGAGAAGCTGTCATTGGTTGACCTTATTTCTTTAGGAGCCGAAACAACATCTTTAGGGACTTAGGATCCCTTGGTTTATGGACATTTCATGCTTATAGCTGTAAGGAACAAAAATGTCTATAACAATAAGAACTATATTATTGTGGAAGGGCTCGTTCCCCTGAAACTAGAGAATAATGTTGGGTCGAGCGCAGGAGCTACACTATGGTGTGCTATCTGTTAAGTTATAGGTCAACACGCAAATATAATTTCTATTTACTATAGAAGTTTGTACATAGCCCTCAACAATTGTTTTGTAATTTCTATAAATCTATGGGACATGATGAACATCATTGTAGGAGTTATGAGTTGATGATGGATAGAACCCCTACCTACTTAATGTAGGCAGAGAAAAGACCTTAGGATCAGGGCGCAGGAGCAGCACATGACGATTCTAAGGCTGAGGATGAGGAAGAGGGGGCGGAACTAGTCGAGGACATCGGAAGGTAATCTGCTATAACTGTGGTGAAGAAGGGAAATTCGCACGAGATTGTACAAACCCCATGCATCCATCATGTTAGTATTTTTGAAAGTTTGACCATGTTATAGAGGAATGTCCGATCCTTATGGCAAAGATCCAAGAAAATAAGGTGCGGCCTACGTAGAACATTCAAATGATGAGGGTAGAGCCCTACGAAGAAGATCAAAGCATGAATATAATGACAAGAAGTGGTGTGGAAACTAGTGTAGATAAAGGCAAGCAGCCTGAGGACAATGGGTGCATGCGCAAGGCTGTTGAGAAGGAAATAGACTTTGATCTTAATCGCGCTCAAGATACCTTCATGGAAGCAAAGAAGAACTTTGTTGTGGCCTCCACCTTAGGAAGCTAGGAGAAAATGTCAAAAAATAGTACGACACAAGAGGTATATCCTTCAGTACTAGATAATTTTTTGAATACCTATATGAAGTTACTACGTGATAATAAAGTAGTTGAAGGATTGCAAGAGTTAATTGATAAGTGCACAAATAAAGAAAGGACTCCTGCTGAACAACGGACACGCGAGATGAGGTTGACCACACCGATAGGCGAATATGAAATGGACCAGGTAATCTTGGATCTAGGGTCTGATGCAAATGTCCTACCTAAGAACACATGGGAAAGGATGGGGAGACCTATGTTACTGTGGTCTCCTATTCAGCTGTGCATGGCAAATCAATAGAAGATTATTCCAATGGGGCGTTGTTACACAGTATTTTGTCACATCTCCTGCACTTCCCTGTGACATACCTCGAGTTCCCGAAACATGACCATTATACAATATACTTGTCCATGTATACAACTAAAATCCCTCCTAAGACTTTGATTGGAAAATTCCTTGAGCTTCCCCTAAAGAAATAACTCTTAAAACCCTAAAATGAGAATCATCACTCGTATAAGGCTTAAAACAATGATGGTCGCCTGTTGCACTATATTTAACCAGTGATGGAATCACTCTGTTCCATTGCATACTCGTGATGATACCAAAAAGATAATTTTCCCAAAGAGGATGAGAAGCTTCGTGATATAGAATCTTCCAGAGTGATGAGCTGGAGGTTGTTTTGCATAGATGAGTTCAAATCCTCTCAACTTCGCCTATTTGTCTTATCCCTATGAGCTACCTCCTTGAGATGAGGGCCTAATACTACCTTTGGAGAAGTCTTAACTCCCTTTCCCAACCTATAAATTCATCCTCTCCCATTCCCAAATGGTTGGTCAGGTTAGAGGTTGGGTTGGTCTATGTCTATTTGCACCCTTATGCTAAGCTTGTGCCTAGAGGCTATTGATTAGACTTGATTAGTCTAGATTTCATTGAAATGAAAAGTTTTATTTTTCGCATATAACTACATCTTAGGTGTTCAAGTAACATCGTTAAGGCCTTGAAACTGAAACATAATTTCAAGATCAACTTTAAAATATATCAATTAATCTAAGGAGAATTTGAAACATTAACACTCATACTTAGTGGTCTAGGCTAGAGACATGTTCTGACGTCTTTAAACCTTAGGAGTTGTCGTTCGCTCTTGCATTAGACAATGCTATCATGGACTTGTGCTCACTGTACGGTCGAGTATATAAAGGGAGACCCTCATCGGTTGAAAACCTTTATCCATAGGGAGCTGAGTCTGCCACCCTGTGAATGTGTGTTGAAATATGGCAACAAGAATATTCCAATTTAATATGTCCTTGAATTAAATTGTGAATTAAAATCAAATTTAGTCTTAACAACTACTTGGAAATAATTAATTAATTTATTTTGAATTAATTTGTTGGAGAAATTAAAGTTATAAGTCTTTCTAAAGTCATGCAAGAGTTATCGATTAAATTAAGGAGATAAGATTGAGTTATATTTGAGTTGTAATTAGTTAACTCAGTTTACTGAGTTAAGTCAAGTTAAATTAGTTCCAAATTGTTTTACAAACTAATGGTGAGTTAACATTCAGTTGATGCATGCATGCACTCAACTAGAGCTACTCTAGTTAACTGAAGATTCCCTCATCAGAAACTCATGCATGTCTATTCTGAGAAAAACCCAATTGAGATTAAAGTCAAGGACAATGTACTATCAGCTGCATGTGCTTTCTCAAGGAGAAAACTCATGCATGCAGTCAAGGATTTAACCTTGAGGATTACACAGTTTTGGAGGAGATCATTCACAACGAACAACGCAAGGAAATAGGAGCTTAGAGGGCAGAGAGGAAGGCTGGAGAGAAGCCAAGATTGCCTGTGAGCATCTGTGAGGATTGTATTGAGAGCTGGTTAGTTGTGAAAGCTAAGGATTTGTATAATTCCTATGTATTTGCATCATGTATGATAATACAGATAGTGGGATTTTTAGCTGAGGCTTTCCCCAAAGTATTTTCATGTGTATTGTGCCATTGATTCTTCTTGTTTTGGTTATATTGTTCAGCTCAATCTTTAAGATTCTGCAAATTGATAGTAAGTAGGTTATAGTATTCTTCTTTGATTTATATTGCATTATCGGGTTAACCTACCATCAGATTTTCTACATGGTATCGGAGTTGGATTTGTAGAATTTTCTACATGGTATTGGAGCTATGAACCGAATACTAAGAAGAGAATTCAAAGTTTGAAGTTTGGGGTTGTAGGTGCAAATCGAATTCATATCATACTTCAAGGTTGGCCAATGGCATTCTATGGCTTGAGACTCGAGTATCCCTTGGAAGGTAGCTCAAATTACATAGCATGTAAATATAGAATGGAGGTTGTATTAGAAGACAATGGATTGAAGCAATTCATTGATCAAGAAATCCCAAAGCCAACTTCAACTAATGCACAAGAGTTGGTTGAGTGGAAGAAGTGTGTGGAAAATGCGAGACGGATCATCCTTAAGGGAGTTCAAGACCATATTGTCTCAAGTCTCCATGGGAAGGATACTCCATTTTCAATGTGGAAGACATTGAAGGACCTCTACCAGAACAGTAGCGACTAGAGGAAATTGGTGCTCAAGGATAAGCTTTGAAGAATCAAGATGGAGAAGGGCGATACTATTTCCACATATCTGAACAAGCTCACCACCTGTAGGGATGAGCTTGGCAGTGTGGGAATAACTACTACATGTCGATGATGATATGGTGAGCCTCATTCTCCTTGGCCTTCCAAAGAGTTGGAATAGCTACCAGGAATTTGTGAATGGAAGGGAGAAACTGCCAGATTGGGAACAACTGTGGTCGGATCTTATGTAGGAGGAGATCAGGAGGAGAACATGAGATGGTTCTTCATCCAAGAATGATGATGAAGAAAATCTGCCCTTACGAAGTAAGGCAAGGAAAGGGTAGGGGAAGGCTTCCCATTTCAAATCGAATTCTTCTCATGGAGGGAAGAAGGGTGACATGTCTAAAGTAATATGCTTTAATTGTCACAATATGGGACATTATGTGACTAATTTCCCATTGAATAAGTCCAAGAAGGGATCCTCATAAGGATCGGAAGGTGAGGCATTAGCCTCTCAGTTCAAAATGGACTTTACCCTCATTGCATTCATGGTATCATCGATGATGGGTTGTGTCTGGTATCTTGACAGTGGAGCCTCATTCCACATGACCGGTGATAAAAATTTATTCCGTGCCTTGGAGGAGAAACACCTCAAGATACGCATAGAGATGGGTGACGATGGAAGGTATAGTGTTTTAGGAGTGGGCACGATTGCTTTTCAGAGGGAGCATGGAGCTTCTCTCACCTTGACGGATGTGATGTATATGCCTGGACTAAAGAAGAAATTGAACTAGGTCGCGATGTTGGAGGACAAAGGCTACGATGTTGTCTTCAGTAAAGGAAAGGCATTCCTAAGACACATAGACATGGGTCAGACCAAGAGGAGAGGGATTCGGGTGAAGAATCTCTATAAACTAAAGGTAGATGATTGTGCAACATTGAGTATGAAAGCATAATTAGTGCAAAGGCAAGACATTGGCGAGTTGTGGCACAGGTAGTTAGGCCATTTGCATCATGGGGCTTTGAAGATAATGAAGCAGATATCTACAAGACTTACCAAAGGTAAACTTGAGCAAGTTGACACATGCAAAGGTTGTACCTTGGGAAATTACACCAAGTCTTCCTTTCGTGATTGAGACAGTTGAGTAGAGGCTATCTTAGAGTGAGTTCATACTGATTTGTGTGGACCATTATTGACGGCATCCACAATGAAGCAAAGGTATTATGTGATTTTCATTGATGACTATTCTCGTAAATGTTGGATTTATTTCATGAAGAAGAAGGACCAAACCTTCACAAAGTTTTGTGAGTTCAAAGCTTTGGTTAAGAAAGAGTCAGGGAAGAAGATCAAGGCCTTGAGAAGCGACAATGGTAGAGAATATGTCTCTCAAGAGCTTAAGTACTTATGTGCAGCGGAAGGAATTAAATGAGAGTTGACGGCACCTCATAACCCACAATAGAATGGGGTGGCTGAGAGGAAGAACATAAATATTGTATGGGAAACACGAGCAATGCTACATGACCAAGGCCTACCACTTCACTTGTGAGCTGAGGCATGCAACACAGCGGTCTATTTGCAGAATAGATTCCCGCATCGCATACTTGGGATGAAGACACAAGAGGAAGCTTTCTCCGGTAAGAGACCAAATGTGGGTCACCTCAAGATCTTTGGCTCATTGGCATATTTCCATGTGACAAAGGATGCATGGAAGAATCTTGAGCCAACAATAGAGTTGGGGATATTTGTGGGGTACACTGATACACCTCAAAACTATTAGGTATACTTGCCTACCAGTCAGAGGACAATGATTCACAGAGATCTCAAGTTTGATGAGCAGAAGGCCATGCAAGTTTCCCTTGAGAGGGAGCTCCAACTGCAGGCTATGGAGGAACTGTTGATTCCTAAGGAGGAGGAGCCTCAGACTGATGCGGAGCAGCCACATGAAGAGGTTCCAGGAGTGGAAACATCCACTCAAGCAGAGTCCTCTAGAGATGGATGGAAGTGCACAAGAGAAGCTGATAGATTGTTGGAGGATGCAAGAGAGAATGTGGGAGCACCATCTTCTAAGCGGAGACAGAGGAGGTCACCTGAGAGGTACATTGGATACATGGCCCTTGCTGGGGGAATGTGTTGATACCGAGCCATCTTCCTTTGAGGAAGTAGTGCAGCAGCCTATTTTTGTTGATGCTATGGTGGAGGAGTATGACTCCATAGTTCGTAATAGTGTTTGGGATGTGGTTATGAGGCCGGAGAAAAAATCAGTTGTGAGTTCCCATTGGCTTTACAAGGTAAATCAAGCTGCTAATGGTTAGTGTGGAGAAGCATGAGGAAAGATTTGTTTCCCGTGGATTTTCATAGGTCGAGAGGATCATGTTGCTGTAGTATATTTCGACAGAGGAGCAAGATGCTGACATTTTGACAAAGGTATTGTCAAAGTGTAAATTCGAGTTCCATAGAGACAAGATCAGGGTGGAAAATAATCCCTTACTTGTTGAGAGGGAGTGTTGAAATATGGAAATAATAATATTCCAATTTAATTTGTCCTTAAATTAAATTGTGAATTAAAATCGAATTTAGTCTTAACAGCTACTTGGCAATAATTAATTAATTTATTCTGAATTAATTCGTTGGAGAAATTCAAGTTAGAAGATTTTCTAAATTCATGCAATAGTTATCCCTTAAATTAAGGAGATAAGATTGAGTTATATTTGAGTTGTAATTAGTCAACTCAATTTACTGAGTTAATTCCATTTAAATTAGTTCCAAACTTTTTTAGGAACTAATGGTGAGTTAACAATCAGTTGATGCATGCATGCACTCAACTAGTGCTACTCCAATTAACTAAAGATTCCCTCATCAGAAACTCATGCATGTCTATTCTAAGAAAGACCCAGTTGAAATTAAAGTCATGGACAATATACTATCAGTTGCATGTGTTTTCTCAAGGAGAAAACTCATGCATGCAGTCAAGGATTTAACCTTGAGGATTGCGCAGTTTTGGAGTAGATCATCCACTTGGTAATAGGAAAATCATCCACAAGGAACAGCGCAAGGAAATAGGAGCTTGGAGGGCAGAGAGGAAGGCTGGAGAGAAGCCAAGGTTGCTTGTAAGCATATGTGAGGATTTTACTGAGAGCTGGTTAGCTATGAGAGCTAAGGCTTTGTATAATTCCTATGTATTTCCACCATGTATGATAATACAGATAGTGCGGTTTTTAGCTAAGGCTTTCCCCAAAGTATTTTCATGTGTATTGTGCCATTGATTCTTATTCTTCTGGTTATATTGTTCAGCTCGATCTTTAAGCTTCCACAAATTGATAGTAGAAGTAGGTTATAGTATTCTACTTTGATTTATATTGCATTATCGGGTTAACCTACCATTAGATTTTCTACAATGTGATACGTCGAAAACAACATTTGTGGATATTTCCTACATGTACGTCAAGTCCTTAGTAAATTTATTTGCTAAGGTGTATATTGCAGTTCACAGTTACTTGGTATTCCCTTTTTCCTAGAGTATCCTGAGTAGTCATTTCGATCTTTTCTGACTCCTTAAACTTGAAAAGATCATCAAGTACTTGTCCTTTCAAGCTTGCTAAACAAACGAAAGCTACTAGAGTCACATTTTCATCCTTTTCTTGACTCTTAAAACATGAAAAGGAAAATTTTTTGCTTCAAATTCTAAAATTAATTGACTTCGAAACAACATCCTTCCTGTGGAAATTGTTAAACACACATGGAAAACATAGAATAGGAAAGATAAATCATTCAGTACGTTTTTATTAACAATAGTTATACATTTATAGTACAAATATGTGACTCTTGGGTTTCAGATCCCAAGGTCTCTTGGACTCCTTTTGTCCATTCGACTTCCACACTAACCCACTTAGGATTAGGTGTCCAACATTCCCCCCCTTAATCCGAAGGGTTATGTATGAGTCCAAGAAGAGAGATGTAATACAAAATGTGCAAAAAATGCATGGCAGCACTAGGCTGAATGTGCTCTATGAAATGTTGGTAAAAAAGGGCGGTGGTTTAAGGATGACCACCAACACTGGAACGCTTAGTGCAGTTCCCGGAACTCTTCCAAATCTGGCAAGAAGCTGGAGTCTTCTGCTAGAGGAAATGTTCTTAATCTGTGATGGTTTAAGGATGACCAACAACTCTGGAATGCTTAATGCAATTCCTGGAACTCTTCCAAAACTGGCAAGAAGCTGGAGTCTTCTGCTAGAGGAAGTGTTCTTAATCTGTGATGGTTTAAGGATAACCAACAACTCTGCGATTCCTAGAACTCTTCCAAAACTGGCAAGAAGCTGGAGTCTTCTGCTAGAGGAAGTGTCCCAGATTGCCAACTGAAGGCATGTTCAGGCATCTTTGTCTCTGGCTACAACTCTGAAACTGGTGTGGCAGGTTGTGGCTCAGGCTCGCTTGATGTGACTTTGAAGCTTGTAGATGACCATCATTTCCCCCCCTGTCAGATACAAGGTGAGAAGATGGAGAAAACTCAACTGTAAGACTGTTCAATACTCTGGAACAACTTCTGACATGTGTTTGGAATATCTTCTTGGCTGTTGATGCCCATTTCCAAGAAGCGATCCATCCAAGATGAATCTTTGTTCTTGCAGGACGTTTGTTTCTGAAGCATCTGTTTGAAGAATGACTGGTTTTATGACAATGCTTACATGGATGAAGATCAAAACAGTGATCTTTCAAATGGCCAACTCGGTCACAGTGTTGGCATTTCACAATCTGTTGTTGTTGTTGTTGCTGTTGCTGTTGCTGTGGAAGAGGGGCAGAGTCTGGAACAGCTGAAGCTGAACTGTCATGAGGAGCAGGTGAACTGTCATAAATGAATCCAGCACTCTGAAACTGAATGGGCTTGGCATAGTCTGGAATATGAAAGGAAAAGTCCTTGTCATATCCAAGACCAGTTTTGTGCTTGTTGTGGACAAGCTGTTCCCAAGGTCTGATGATGGGTTTGGGAAGTGCAGATTGAGTTTCTGCATCTGCATGTACAACTGTTGCTTTATCTGAATGAACTGTAACATCATTGACTTGCTATTTATGGGAGTCTGTTTCATTGTTCTGAACAGAAACAGGTTCAGAATGATGACTCTACTGCTATAATTCTTCCTGCTGCAGTTTTGATTCAAGCTACAAAAACTCTATCTTTTCTTGTGCATATTGCAGACATGTTTGAATGTCTGAAAGAGAGGCTTTGTTAATTTTGATTGTGTTGTTAGCAGTGGACATGATTAGAGTTCTCAATAACTCTAATATTCTTTCAAGCTTAGCCATTTTTCTACACCTTAAAAATCCTCCAAATCCCACAGAAAAATGTAAGCTGCTAAATATCTTCAAGTTGCACAAGAAAGCCCTATAGCTTAAAAGGAAAAATCAACCAGAGATATCTTGAAACTATCAAAATTATACAAATATCACCAGACTTTCAGAGATTCTGTTCTTTAAATTCTGTAGAAATTTCACATCTGACTAGACCTTTTAAATTACGTAGCAGATTTCTTCAAACTTTATAGAACTTGCCTCTATATCCCTTCTGGAAGCTCAGGAATGCAAAAAGAATAAAAAAATCCGCGAATACCAGCAATGGAGACGCGGCTCAAACTCCACGAATATACACAAGGGTAGCTTGACCTCTTCCTTCAAGAATAATAAACAGTAAGAATGAGAGGCTCAAAGTCCTTCCGACACAGATACAATAGATATGTTTCACCCTTAAAATGCTCAAGTATACCAGGATACGCTTTGTATGGATGCACAACTAAATGACTTCTTCCTTCTTTGAAATTCGAACTTAAACTACAGGTATGGATTACATATACCTCTGATATATCAATTCTAATAATAACAGAGATCTGAAGTATAATATACCAGCAAATGTTAGGAATAACAGTGGCTGTAGATAAGTGTTATAACATCAAAGAAGCTCCATCATTACAGAGAAAACACCATAGTGATAATATATGCAACGTATTCAGCTCCAAGACAGAGAAATAAATATGGACTGTCTTCAATATATACACAGCCACACAATCCCAATGAGATGAGGAGTAACAAGTTCAAACCACCCAGAATAGCCTTCCACAAAATTGTGACCAGCGCAACACACAGTGCTAGGGATGCTCACACAAGTGAAGAATATTCAGCTACCACCAGTTCGATTCTCGCACGAGCTTTCAAGCTGCCATGTTAGACAGGGATTCAACACATTCAACTTAATACTAAAAACTGATCAGCGTTAAAGAACACATATAAATATATGGGTAGCGCTCTGAGTGTTAATGGACAGCGCTCTGAGTGTAAACCGCAATGCAAGACAGCGCAAATATTCACCAGAGTTTTATACAACACATAAGGACAACACAAAAATAATACAAAACATTCAATGGACAGCGCATCGATTTAATCATTCCTCGTTCCTTGTTTCAACAGACTTTGATGGGAGAAGCAATGCGCATGTATACCAACGGACGACAGCTTTCCTTAATCCTGGTTCATCTTTCCACCATGCCTTTTAATGGGATTATGTTGATCAAATGAGCCTTTGATGTTGTTCCAGACCTTGAGTCAACAATTCTAAGAGTGCACGTTCACAAAATCCACACTGCATCTACTCTAACCTTACAAATAATAGACAAAAACTATGGTGAGTCCAGTTATCCCATATAATATATTTGATCACACCACATTACATTTATATAAACTGTGCAAACCAACAGATCAGTTACACCAAAGGGGACCGCGCTGCAGCTGTATTCACAACCTAAAACATACATAGGATGCTATTTCGAGGATTAGCGACGCAATTTTCTTTCATCTGAGAGTGCCCTGGCAAACCTGGTCAATGCATCCCTGTTCGTGCCTTCGTCTGGCAGTGGCTCAAAAACACCGCTTTCTATATTACTCTTGAAACTGGACCGTCCAAAAGCTCTTTTCCTTTCTTCTCTAATGTTTTAATCACTCTTAGATTGGAAGACAATGCAATGGTAATGTCAATTGAATTGCTGTTGCAGTGGTCTCACATCCACTATCCACCAGAGTGGTTGTGACTATCACGACTCGATGCAGTGGAAACTCAAAACAACTGAAGAAAAATCCTTCAAATAATTTTGAAATTCTTCCTCGTTCTTTTCCATGTAAAGGTAGATATTGTCGCAAATGGTAGCTCTAAGCTGGTCTACGGTACCCTCCTTGTTTCACTCGGCATCTTCAAGAATAGGGTACGGAGTGGTCAAATATGTGTGGAACTTCCCCATCCACTCCTTCATATGATTCTCAATGAACTCTGGGAACTCCTAAATGTTCAAAGAATAGAAGACGCGGAGTAATACACGATGCTATAAGAATCTTGCGCCAACACTAATATCATTCGAATTAATCAGAATCTTAGACCAAGTGGTTCCAATTTGAAGTGCAGTCTCCCTCATGGACTGACCGCCACACATATCCACCTTCTACGCTGACCGATTGACTGCTTTGCATGTGCTTCAAGCTTCAACCACAACGCCTCAAATTCTCAAAACCTCAACACTTCCCGTGGAATTAGGGCGATTCCGTGCTCCTTTCTCACTCGAATTCAGTAACCGTAACTTGACAGAACGGTGTAATGGCTATTACAAGTATGCGGTGTGTTTCAGTAACGCTAACTTGACAGAGGCAGCACATTCAGTATTGCAGGCGAGAATAATCAGGTGAATTGTCAGGCAGTAGAGGCGCTTTTCTTAGAAGAACAGTGTAGAATGGCAGAGACATAATGCGAATATGATGGACAGAGAGCGTTTTTCTGCGGCCCGTCCTGAACATGCTAAGTTGATCGTGGAATAAAGCTATGACAAAGCAGTACAGATTAGGTTATGAGTGTCTTTACAACCATGGTATCCTCTCCTCTGAACCATCCATCTTTTACGATTGCACGCATGGCAATGAACGTTTCATGCTTTCGGTGTGGAATCCTTTTCTTCCTTTTGCCTGGAGTACGCTTCCCCAACCTCCAATTACTTGGATATCAACAAGTAAAATTGAGATTGCGAGCGATGGTGAGTGTGTATATGCACTCATTCCAGGTTTTTCTGACGTGTACCACGTGTGGATGCTCAATTTAAGAGAGTTCAACATCCATTGGAAGAAACTCCCTTCCTTGCCAAGATTGGGGAGACATGTTTACGCGGCCAATTGTGAGGAAGAGAGCTACATATGGCAGGGAAGAAGAGCTATTTCATCGCAAGCAGATGGAATATGGAAACTCTCAAGAAGTAAAGAGAATAATAGCGAATGGCTTTGGCAATATATTAACCTGCAAACGCTGCCTCCTAAAAACTTGAATTTGGATGCCTCACATAGGGTCCCATCATATATTCAGATAAATGAAGTATCAAATGGCGCTGTTGTGATTTATCTATATGGAAGACTTTCCTTTCCTTATCATACGTTAGAAAATATCATTCCAGGAACCCCACAAATTGCCACATGTATGTATTTTATTCCAGCTGTAGATGGAGCTGGAAGCGGTGTGAGCAAAACCCAGTCCGTCATCCACGGTGACCTGTACTTCCCAAGACGCGATACCGAGGATGGTGAGGTATTGATATTATTTGAGGAATATGATGGACAGAGACGTTTTATGAATCCGTGAGAGAGCATGAAACGCTTATGGACAAAGAGCGCAGGTAAAAATATGGCAGACAGACATGTCAGAAGAACCGCTTGGACAGTGCTAGACAGCGCCAGGAGTAGCTAACATTTAGCTGAAGAAATATTCGTGAGAAAATATTCCTGAGATGCAGAATTGATGGCAGAAATGACTGCACAGAAAGGCCATAAGACAAATGGCTCACATTAATTATGCAGGGCAGGAATACGCCTGCTCTGATACCATGTTAAACACACATGGAAAACATAGAATAGGAAAGATAAATCATTTAGTATGTTTTTATTAACAATAGATATACATTTATAGTACAAATATGTGACTCTTAGGTTTCAGATCCCAAGGTCTCTTGGACTCCTTTTGTCCATTCGACTTCCACACTAACCCACTTAGGATTAGGTGTCCAACAGAAATAATCCTTAGTAGATATTACGTTGATACCAATGGCAAAATTTACTCAGTCTACTAGTCAATGAAACCCCTCTGATTGGAATCCTAGTCCTTTTCCTTCTTTCAGAAATACTAATGCTCCCTATATGGTGATGTTGTCCCTTCCTAGATTGACCATTGGTCTACTAGTTTGGTTGCTTTTTACCTCGGTGGTTCTGAGTGGTAAACTTCTTTTCAACCTAGTTCTCCTCCACCTGAACAACATCAACCTCATGTTGATCCTAAAGTTGAACCCTCAGCTTCTTTGTCTATTTCTTCACCTTGTTCTTCCTCTTCGCCTGTTGAAAGTCTGGATTCTAGTAACCAAGAAGGTAGTAAGAAGAAGAAGAGGAAAAAGAAGAAGAAAAAAAATAAGCAAGGGGGCAACCAAGAAGCCATTGCTACAGATGAAACTAATGAAGAAAAATCTTCCAACCAACCCCAGAAAGTAAAATTCCCTTGCATGTTATGTAAGGGTCACCAACTTCTTCGAAATTGTATTAGTATTCCCAAGGTATTAGAAGTGAGGTCTACATGTTCACATCAACCTTTATCATCATCCTTTGGTGATCATACCGGTGATAAACCTTCAACTAGTAAAGCTCATGGAAAAAAGAGAAAAGTCAAATTTCCTTGTAAGTTGTGTGAAGGTAATCATCCCATTCACCTTTGTCCTCTTATGGATGAATCTTCCAAAGAGTTGGAAAACCTTATAGCTTCTCAAGCTCGTATTTCGACTGGGTATTGAAAGCTTTCCCCTGATCCTTCACCAGTTGATCCAATGATTGATCAAAAGTCATCTTTGGTCAACCCCGCTATCTCTGAAAGTGAGTCTCGTGAGTCCATTCTTGACCAACCATTGGTTGAGAAAACGATAGACTTGACTCCACCTTCAATTAATCGTACCTTTCTGGTAGAGAGTGAACCTCATACTGCTTAGGTTCTTCTAGTTTCTTCATTTTCGAATGAACTGCAGGGAAATCCTCCTGTTCTCGAGGTGCATGAGAGCATCTCTCCTATTCCCTTAGAGCAAGAGGGAATCTCTCACGTTCCTACGACACCCCCTCCGAGTAGTTTGGTCACTTATTTTGATTGGACTTGACTGGAAAGATATCACCTTCCATCTTATGTGCCTTTCCAGATTATAGTACAGGCTTACCATATGGCCGTACCTAGCATAGTCATAAATGAGGGCACATTTGTTAGCATCATGTCCTGAAATTCTTGGCAATCTCTAGGTTCTCCTCATCTTATCCCTGTCACCTAGAATCTGTTAGATTTTAACAAAGGAACCAATCAACCATTAGGGATCCTTCCTAAGTTACCTATTACCTTGGGAGGAAAGACTGTCTATATAGACGTGATGGTTATCCAAGGTCCATTGGATTTTAATCTATTCCTTGGTCATGACTATGTTTATGTCATGGGAGCTCTTGTTTCTTCACTCTTTCGAGTAATGTGTTTCTCGCATGAAGGAAGCATTATGATCATTGATCAACTTACATTCATTGCTCCTAAATTAGCTCCCACTCAACCATCATCCCTAAATTGTTCTTGCGTGCAAGCGGTATCATCCTTGCCATAGGTGTTATAGCACCATTTACCACTCTTGGTATATATGATGCTTTGTTTATGGCCTAGGGAAACCCCTCCCTCCAGACTTGGTAAAAATATATAAAAATAGCGCTTTATTCCCTGTACACTAATTTGCCTTGATATAAAAGTGTGTACACACAGATCAGTCAATACCCAACCCGCGTATATGTATTAAAACACTTAAAAAATTAAATTTCCTTAATTTTGGGCGGAGTTCACGGGTTTTGCTTGTTGATTACCTCCTATTTCCCATGGCCCAACTATTTCCCAACTAAAAAACTAATTGGGAGAGGTATAAATAGACCTCTATAGGAAAGGCAAATTTCTTGAGGAGATTTATAGCAAATTATTACCAAAGGATTTATGTGTTTGCTTAAAAAAGGAGTTCCATTTTTATGGGACGATTTCGTGCAATGATCTTTTGATGCTTTGAAAAAAGCATTAACCTCTGCTCCATTATTGAGTCCATCAGATTATGGCAGAGATTTCCTTTTGTATCTTGCTGCATGAGAATCAACCATCGGTATGGTTCTGGTTCAGGAGGATGATGCTCTCAGTGAGCATGTAATATACTACTTGAGTCGAGGCTTAGTAGGACCTGAGCTACGCTATTCTCCCATCAAGAAATTGGCCTTGGTGGCTATCCATGTTGTTCAATGTCTTTGTTATTACATTCTGCTTTGCAAAACGTTCGTCTTAGCAGCTGTCAATCCTTTTCAGTTTGTCCTCAGTAGGCGAGTGATTGGGGGAAAGTATAATCGATGAATTGTTATTTTGCAATTGTTTGATCTTGAATTCTTATCAGCTAAATCTAAGAAGTCACTAGTTTTTTCAAAATTGATTTCGGAGCTGCCTTGTGAGGAAGCTATTGTTTATGAGGAAAATTTTTCTGGCGAACATTTATTCCTCATTTCTTCACAAGATCCTTGGTACAGAGATATCATTATATATCTCTAGACTTTGAAGTTCCACCTGCTTTCTCCAAAGATGAGCATCAAAATTTACATCACCTTTCCAAAAACTATGTTATTATTGGTGATACATTATATCAGAGAGGGGTTGACTCAATCCTTAGGCGTTTCTTAACTTTGGAAGAAGCCGAGTTAGTACTTAATGATTGCCACATTGGAGCTTGTGGTGGTCATCTATCAGGGCTTGCAATAGCCTAGAAAAGTTTACAAGGAGGCTACTTTTGGCCTTTAATTTTCAAAGACTATATTGAAGTGGTCAAACGTTGCCATCCTTGTCAAGTTTATACTCGGAAAATGCACGTGCATCCAGCTACACGTTTTCCTGTTATCACTGTTGCTCCATTTACGAAGTGGGGCATTGATTTTACTACTTGTAATCCGCCTTCAGTAGGGAATCATAAGTACATCATTGTGGCCATAGACTACATTACGAAGTGGGATGAGGCCATGCCTACTTTCAAAAATGATAGTGAGACAGCAGCCTTGTTTCTCTTCAACCAGGTTATTTCATGATTTGGTATCCCAAGAGAGATTGTCACTGACCATGGCAGTCACTTCCAAAATCAATCGATGATTGAATTGGCTCTCAAGTTGGGCTTTCAGTAGGAGCATTCATCTCCATATTATCCTCAGGAAAATGGGCAAGTTGAAGCCTTGAATAAGTCCCTGAAGACCATCCTGTAAAGGACAATTGATAAAACTCGATCCAATTGGCACATCATGTTGTATCCGGCACTTTGGGCATACCGAACCTCAGTTAAGACTACCACTAGTTTTACTCCTTTTCAACTAGTTTATGGGTTGGAATCTATCTTCCCTATCGAATGTGAAATTTCGTCCCTTAAGCTAGCTGTAGAACTTCTTCTGGAGACATCTAGTCTCGAAGAACACCTCATTCATTTGGAACATCTTGATGAGCAGCATCAAGATGCAACCATAATAAATGAAGCCCATAAGAAGAGGATTAAAACTCAATATGATAAAGTTGTCCGTCCTCAAGTTTTTTCTGAAGGCAACCTTGTCTTAGTCTATGACCAAGACAAAGATGCCCTGGGGGCAGGCAAGTTCAAATCTATGTGGTATGGTCCCTTTATAGTCAAGTGAGTTTTGAAAAAGGGGCTTATGAATTAATTGCTTTGAAGGGAACAAGTTGGCAGAGCCAAGAAATGGGCTCTATCTTAAGAAGTATTTTTCCTAGGCTTTGGCCAAGCAATTGCTTGTTTGTATATATTGTATCTTTGTACATATCTATTTGGTGTTTTGTGATATCGATATTTTTTGATATGCTTTAGTGGGTATTGATGGACGATTCGATCTATTTCGGATTTGTCGATGGTGCAAGTAGGCACACTCGAAATCTTGCTTCTGGGCTTGGGTGATTTATTATCCATATGGCCAGCTGATGGTGTCGAGGGGAGTATGTATTGGCCCTGCTTCGAACAACATTACCGAATATACTGCCGTTCTTCATTTACTATATGAAGAAATATCTTATGGGATTGATTTGTTGGTAGTTTATCTAAACTCACAATTGGGTGTTGTTATAGCTCCAAATCTCACTCTTATGGTTTGTGATGCTGCACTCATGGCCTAGGGCAACCCCTCCTTCCAGACCTGGTCCTAAAATTTAAAAAACAGTGTTTTATCCCCTATACGCGACATTGCCCTGAGTTAAACACGTGTACAAGCGGGTCTGTGCATACCCAACCCGCGTGTATGTATTAAAACACTTAAAAAAAATAAATAATTCCTTATTTTTGGGCGGAGATCGCGGGTTTTACCTGCTGATCACCTATTAGTGCCCGTGGCCCAACTGTTCCCAACCAACTCCTAACTAAAAAACTACTTTGGAGATGGTATAAAATGACATCAAAGGGAAGGCCTAAGGGAGAGAGAGAAAAGAGAGCAAGATTATTATGCTGAGATTTTCCCCTTATACCAGGTCTGAAGTCCTTGGTGCTTTTTTCACTTCCCCCATTTTGCATAGGAAACCCTTGTTTCCATGTGTATTGGTGATCATTCATCTTTTATATCACCATTGTGTAAGACTTGGAAGGAGCTCTTGTTGGAGGCTTGAGGCTGGAACGAATCCGGGAGGAAGCTTTGCTTGGAGCCTGCTGAGGGTGTTTCAGGTGAAATCTTTCCGTTATATGTACTTTACTTGCCTTTATATAAAGAAACACGTCTTGGTTCCCAAAACAATCTTTCTTTGTGCTTATGAGATTCTTGTCTTGAATTCTTATGCAAGTAGTTACTTAAAGATTTTTATAACTAACTTTATAGCATGAAGATGGTTTATGTATAAGTATTTGTCCATGTACTACTGTGTTCTTTGATTTGTTTATTTTACAGGTCAAAGGAGAAGAAGGGAACTCCAAGAAGGGTTTGGACCCTAAAGGCCTTCTCGAACGTAGGACCTTAGGTACGTACCCTAAACATTAGAATTTTCTTACAGTAAAGATAATGGTTGTGTGTGTGTTTCTTTGAATAAGCAATTTTCAGTCTGGTAGAGTCTTAACCCAAAGGACCCTAGGGGTACTTTCCCCTCAACCACAATTGGCGACTCCGTTGGGGAACAACACTCTTGTTGTTCCTAGTTTGGGTAGTATTCAATCCAATCAAGGCTCAGCCTCTCTGTTTGCTGGCTCTGACTGTCTGATTTGTTCTTGAACTCTAAGCTTTTCCAGTTTTTCAGTCTGTATTTTTTATTTTTCTTGAAAATCTTCAGATACGCTATTTTTCTGGATTACAGAAGCGTATATACGCAAGTTGAACTAAGTGAACCCGCGTATACGCAGGTTTTCTCAGTTACAGTCGCGTGTACACGCACTCTGCACATCACTGCAGGCGCGTATATTACATAATTTTCAGGATTTATAAATTTTATTTTTGCTGAATGTCTGTCTAGTGGTTTGGGTCAGTTTGAAGCAGTCATTTTCCAGTAACAGTCCTCTGTTTAACAGGGGGCATCTTGTTCTGAACTCTCTCTAGTTATACGGATTATTAGTCTTGTTTTCGTTGATTGCAAGCATCATTGTTTTTTGACATACAAGATTTCTGGTTAAGAATCTTGACTGCTCTGTTTCAGCAGAGTAGGAAGATTGGATTCAATCTTTGTGTTCATTTTGTTTTGGTGACCCTTTTGTTTGCTTAACGAAACCATTTTTGTGACCATTTGCTCCTTCGTTTCGGGAAAGTTGTTTGTTATCATTTTCTTGAAACTTGTCTTTTGATCTCTTGGATTTTCATTGCTGCTTTTGATTGTCAAGAGCGATTTCAAACACATTTATTTTTGTTGGGTTTTCATCATTTGAAAGGTGTCAATTCGCAAAAGTGTTTGGTTGCCTATTCTTCAATCATTAGTGTCAGTATTTTTGAGAGCATTCCTTGAAAAAGACTTCTTTGTTGATTGAAAGAAAATATTTTGAAAGTTTTGAGTTTCGCTTTCTTAAACTTGCTTTTCATTTGATTTCCTTTTTTGCGAAGTGAAAGTGATTTGTGTTTATCTTAGAACTTGTTTTTATTGTTTGGACGAAATGATTGGTAACACATCATCTTCTATCTAAGCATTTTAGTGGCAAGACAAATTTGATAAGTGAGCAACTTTCCTTCTTTGTTTGCAGAGTAGTCTTAAAATCTTGCATTCACATATAGTTGTTGCATTAGGATAGATTTGCATCCCTTTTTATGCATACATAGCTTTGTTAGCTTTTGTGAGTGTGGAGTTTGAAAAGAAAGCAAAAAAATTTGTTTATATTAGAAGTACCTCTGAACCTCGTAGAAATTGCTCTTCATCGAAAACAAAAAGTGCATGTGCATGTAGCTAAGTTTTATTAATTTCTTTTGCGTCCATAAAAACACCACAAGTTTCATCTCCATTACCCTGTGACTTAAAGAACAGCCTAATAAAATCAAGCGCTAATTTAAATCCACTAGAACTTTTTGTTTTAGTCAGTTACACCAACAAGTTTAGGATTTTAGGGCCTTGGATTAGGCGAGTGGAGAGTTAACTCTCCAAGGCCATATAAACGTCAAACATAGGAGTCTGAATAATGAGAGAAAATCCAATAGCGTTAGGAAGACTAGGAAAGCTCCGGATCTGGGAGTTAAGCACGAGGGTCTGTGAAGACAGGGAAGAGAGATACCCCCTCTCCTACTTGTTCGAACTTACCTCACGACTGTTCCGCCTGGCTTCTATGACGAGTTGGTGCCCATAGTTGCCTCTCCTAGGGATCTACACAGGTGGCTGCAGAGGGGAATCCCGTGGCACCTGAGGTTGAAGTTGCATCACTCTCGATAGTACTACTGGAGGGCACCCTTGCGAAGCTTGGGGGCTTGCACCGGCACAGGCTGTTGTTAAGAGGTCAGCGTAACTTCCTCTGATACCTTCGTTGATAGGACTGGGCCGTCATTATCCCAGACTATCTTCGGAAGGCCCCTGACTCCACTTTCTTGTATTTTGGTGTCCGGTCCTCACCACCCGGAGTGGAAATACTTGGAAGTTGTTTGACTGGCTGTATCTTTAGGGACTTTATAGTGAGTGCTCTTTGCTCCTTGTATATAGTTGGCTTTAGGTATTTTTGTCTAGTCACCCTTGGACTTTGTGGTCTGAGTGACTGGCTTACCACTCTACCGATCTTGAAAGGCTTTTGGTCGTTCTTTCAGAAGTTGTGGAGTTGCCTCCTCAAGGGAAAAGGTTTTGGTTGCTTACCCTTATTCCTTGAAGAGTTATTTCTACATTCCCGTAGGGAAAGGGTCTTTGGATCAGTTAGATATGGCTAATATTCATGTGGAAACCAACCAAGGTACCCTCCCAAAAGGGGATCCTTGTGCTTTTCCTTTCTTTGGAAACGTTGGTACTCCCTTGATGGCTACTTTGAATATTCCTGGTTGAATGTTGGACTACCCGTTTGTCTGTGGTCCACTCCGAATATTCCAAATGCTCTTGAAGCCTCTAAGTTGAATGCTTTATTTCAAGGGCATCACATGGGTGCTAATTGTTCATCGTCTTTCAAAGAGAAATCTGGGGTTCCTTCTTCTCCTCCTTCTTGTAACAAAAAATCTAAAAAGAGGAGAAAGAGGAAGTCAAAGAAGAAGAATAAGTCTATCCTTTGATCTTCAACCTCTGCAAGTCATGTTGGAGGTGAGCCTTCAGCCACTGCTAGTCATGCTGTGGGCACAAGTCTAGTCACTGCAAGTCACACTAGCACTTCATCTTCAACCTCTGCGAGTCATGTTGGAGATGAGTCTTCAGCCGCTGCAAGTCATGCTGGGGGCATGAGTCTAGTCAATGCGAGTCATACTAGCAAAGAGTCACCGACCTCTGCAAGTCATGTTCAGGACTCTCCGCAAACCACTGCTAGTCATGTTGGCGGAATGGAGGTTGATAAGAAACCTGGACGTAAAAGTTTTAAACCTAAGTTCCCTTGTAATATATGCAAGGGAGACCATCTTACTCATTTATGCCCTGGTATTCCAGAGGTCCAAAGGATATGGTCCGAGTCTGAAAATACTTCTGCTCCTAGATCTGATATGGTTTCTCATGAATCCCATCAACCATTGGTTGATAATGTGGTAAAGCCAGTGCAATCGCTGGTTGATTACACTCCTCTTTTGGGGGGTGAAGTGCCTAACAAAAGAGTTTGTTTGATCTCTAGTACAGAGTCTTCTAGTATAGGGGGCATTCCTGTTTCTTCGAATGTTCCTCCTCCAAGTTCTAAGAGTGTTTCCTTTGATTGGGATAGTCTTGTTGAGCCTCGTCTTCCTTCCCCTGCACCCTTCCAAATAAAGGTCAGAGTGAATTCCACAAATGTCTATCGATGTATGGTGGATGAAGGATCCTCTGCAAGTATTATATCCTCTTTGACTTGGAAAGCTTTGGGTTCCCCAAAGTTGTTGACAGCTCAGAGTCAGTGGTTAGCCTATGATAGAAGGCCTGGTGAATCTATGGGTGTTCTTCCTCAAGTGCCTATCACTTTAGGTGGGAATACTGTTTTAATCGATATGATGGTGGTTGATAGCCCTTTAGACTTTAATATGCTACTTGGGCGTGATTATGTCTATGCTATGAATGCTGTGGTGTCTTCACTCTTTCGAGTAATGTGCTTTCCTCATAACGGGAATATTGTCACTATTGATCAGCTTGCATCTGATAATCACCACCCTAATTCGACTTTACTGCAGAATGCCCCTTGGTTTGTTCCAAGTGTTCAAGTAGACTCTACCCCGCCACGGGTGAATTATGTGGCATTGAATCCTCAATCTTCAATCGCTTCTAAGAAGGATCCTTTGACCTATTATTCTCCTTCTTAGGACTTAGTCCCGGCAGTTCACCGAGAGATTCTTCCTATAGGAACATGGGACCCTTTAATTTCCTCTTTTAATCCTTGTAGTTCTCATGATTTCTCAGAACTTGTTTTGCCTTCACAGGAGGAACTCTTTGAAGCCATGAGTTATGACTACCAAAGAAGTCCTTGGTATGATCCCTGCAAGGGGTTTGTCCAGAAGAACTATTATGCGTAAGCTGCAAGGCTGCGTGGTTCCCTGTACCATATTGTACATATGAGGTACGCATTTTCAAGTTTTGTATTCTATAACACAAGATCTTATATGAAGTTTATATGTGGGATGTATTAACTTCGTGTCTAGTGTTCCTATTTATGTTTACAGAACTTGGAAGATTTCTCCTTTGGAAGTTTATGGTTGGTCCGTTCTGACAGGTATTGGTTCTTGAAACTGGCATATAGGTTAGGTTTTTCCACCTGCATTGTGCATTTATCAGTTTCCTTTCCCATTTTGCCTTAGGATCGACCCCACCAAGTTATGGTGCGGAACCTTCTCATTGCTTAGAAGTATCATGACTTGTGTGGTAGAGCCTACCTTATCATGGGTGCCCTAGTTAGTACCTTTTTGTCGCTTGGCACTCATGTTGATTTTTCATCCCTAGGCTCGGGAGTCCTCTTTAGTCCCGCCATGACTTATGCATTGAAGACTCATTCCTCTTTGCTTCTTCGCTTCGTTCTGGCCTTATACCCTAGAGGCTCCTATGTGTGTCGAGTTGTACTTCTGCATTGCATGTTGACCATTTGCACCTTTTGGCCTAGAGCCGGCTTCACTTGGACTCGTGTTTAAGCCAACTTTTGACCATGACATCTGCAAAATCAACCTTGCATACCTTTGACTTCTGCAGCTTGACATACCCTGATCCGTGGAAGGAACATACCTCTGAGTGTCACTGACCAGTTTTCACCTCCCTGCATTGAGCATAGGAACGTTCCTTTCCCAGGAACTAGATCATCTGTTTCACCGACACTCGTTCTTTCCACTGTACCATAGCATTCTTTTATTCTTTTTCCGGCTTAACAGAAAAAGACAAAAAAAATAAATATTCCAAAAAAGAGCGGGAACAGGGACATTATTTCCATTTATTGTTGGCAGCTAGAGTCAGTCGTGTCGCCCTTGAACAAAGCACTCAAAACAAAGTCTCCTCCGCATGGGTGGGATTTAGTTTGACTTAGGTATGCCATAACCTTGTTATTGAGTCAGTTCTCCCCCGATTGGTTATCTCTTCCAATCATATGGAGGGTTCGTTCGTGCCTCCTGCATGGCGAACTTATACAGAGTCATCATATGCTGCCACATAGTCACATTGAGTCGTGCTTTTGTTCAAGGGAAGTTAGCCTGAGTCGGCCTCTCTGCGGTGTCTCTTGACTCATTTTTCAGTCGGCCATCCCTGGTTGTCAGTATCATGTCTATCATCACATCAGCTATATTGGTCCTTTACTCGTGCCGGTTTGAGAAGGTCCCCATTGACTTCTTGTTGGCGGGTCTTATCCTTATCGACGACAACACCTTGCTCTGAGGACAGGCCTAGAGCCGCACCCTGGCCCTATTTTCATTATTGATAGGTCACCTTGTGCTCAGCAACAATCAGTATCATGGGTCTTTGACTGAGTGGTTTCCCTTGTGTTCGACATCAGCATACATTATCACACATTGGGATTCGTGCAGTACCTTGGTTTCCATTTGACCCTATTGGTGGATACCTCGCCTCTGTGTCAACTTTCATTATTGGTTGGTTCAGAGGGTTTCTACTGTGCTCTAGCCACATCTTGTGTATGCCGGAAACATGCTCCGGTTGGGTTACTACATCTTTTTCGTCCGATTGCTTCCACATTATTGGCCTACGGGTTACACTCGTGCTAGATTGATGGAGGATGCCTTAATGCCTTCCTTCTAGCGGATCTTTCCCTATCGACTCCGACTCATTGCTCTGGGGCAAAGATCTAGAGTCCATTTGGCAGTACCTTGGGGTTTGCAGTCATTAGTGGCAGATCCTTCGCTATCGACAGTGGGAAACCATCATTGTCTCCTGATCGATAGATTCTTACAGGTGTTCGACTTCAGCTCATCTATTCACACTTGTTAGATTGTACTGGGTACCTTGACGCTCATTATCATTATCGGTGAGTAGTCTCGCATTTGTTAATGGTATACATCAATGACCAGTAATCAAACGATTTCTCACGTGGTCGACTTCAGATCATTTATTCCCATGGTGTAGAAATGTACCACGGCGGTCGGTGAAGACCTCAGGTTGTATCAGCATTCATTGGTTCACTTGACAGTTGCTCCTGTTTCTGCTAGTTGATACCACTCCACTTTATATGTTGCAGTCAGTCATGGCGACATTCTATATGCTGGCACCTGAGTTTGCAGTGTAGTACCATCCTATTCCATCATGTTCAATTGGTACCTTTTGGGATCAGTCTTTGATATCAGTGATCCATTGCATCTTTCAGCACCATTGACAGTCTTATATGTGATATTCAGACATGTACTTGCTCCCTATGATCAGATGATCCATTATGTATCTTCCAGTCATTTATAATTGTATACTTAGTGGATCTGCTTGTACTTGATATGCGGACATGCTTTAATTTTTCTGAGCATGGGTATGCCCGCCTCAGACAATGTTTCTTTCTGATCTCCTTTTGGTGGCTTGGTAGGCTGAATTCTGGTGAAGTCCTCCTCAGGTTTCTTGACAGACTTCCTTTCCATGTACTTACATAATATATTTCGGCCATCATGTTCCCCTTCTGACCTCATATATTAGGGGGCATTTGTTATAGCTCCAAATCTCACTCTTATGGTTGGTGATGTTGCACTCATGGCCTAGGGCAACCCCTCCTTCCAGACCTGGTCCTAAAATTTAAAAAACAGTGTTTTATCCCCTATACGCGACATTGCCCTGAGTTAAACGCGTGTACACACGGGTCTGTGTATACCCAACCCGCGTGTATGTATTAAAACACTTAAAAAAATAAATAATTCCTTATTTTCAGGTGGAGATCGCGGGTTTTACCTGCTGATCACCTGTTAGTTCCCGTGGCCCAACTGTTCCCAACCAACTCCTAACTAAAAAACTACTTTGGAGATGGTATAAAAAGACATCAAAGGGAAGGCCTAAGGGAGAGAGAGAAAAGAGAGCAAGATTATTATGCTGATATTTTCCCCTTAGACCAGGTCTGAAGTCCTTGGTGCTTTCTGCACTTCACCCATTTTGCATAGGAAACCCTTGTTTCCATGTGTATTGGTGATCATTCATCTTTTATATCACCATTGAGTAAGACTTGGAAGGAGCTCTTGTTGGAGGCTTGAGGCTGGAATGAATCCGGGAGGAAGCTTTGCTTGGAGCCTTCTGAAGGTGTTTCAGGTGAAATCTTTTCGTTATATGTACTTTACTTGCCTTTATATAAAGAAAAACGTCTTGGTTCCCGAAACAATCTTTCTTTGTGCTTATGAGATTCTTGTCTTGAATTCTTATGCAAGTAGTTACTTAAAGATTTTTATAACTAACTTTATAGCATGAAGATGGTTTATGTATAAGTATTTGTCCATGTACTGCTGTGTTCTTTGATTTGTTTGTTTTACAGGTCAAAGGAGAAGAAGGGAACTCCAAGAAGGGTTTGGACCCTAAAGGCCTTCTCGAACGTAGGACCTTAGGTACGTACCCTAAACATTAGAATTTGCTTACAGTAAAGATAATGGCTGTGTGTGTGTTTCTTTGAATAAGCAATTTTTAGTCTGGTAGAGTCTTAACCCAAAGGACCTTAGGGGCACTTTCCCCTCAACCAGGTGTCGTAGTTAAATAACACTTATCAGGTTCACGATCCTTATTTATATTGCCAATTTTTGAGAGTGAGAGTGTTGCAACGCTCATTTATTTATATCGCATATGTTCACATTCCACGATCTGAAAATTCATTAACAGACTCTATTGTTATTCAAGCATTAGATTGGCACATTAATCATTCATCAAATTAAATAACATCAAAAAAATCGAATCTGTATATATATCATAAAATCGCCCGTATATAGATGGAGTGTTCAAAAATAATATACAAAATTGGGACAGGATGCCCTCAAAATTTTGGTTTATGCCCATAATCATGTCCAATCATACATAGATATATCTATTGAGCTGGCTCAGGATGAGTGATTAAAAAGTTAACCACGACATTGGCTACATGGTGAAATATCCGGACCCAATCACGTGGTACCCCTACCACATGACGTTGCATCTCCTCAGGAAAATCCTCTATAGGTACCTGGTGAGTTACTCTCACCAAGTTTCTCTGAATAGCATAAAGGACTCTCTCTGTCTCGCCTGACGTCTCTTCAGCCCCTCTTCCACGATGCCTGTGCCTTGGAAAGCCATTAGGTCTCATTGGACCCACATCTGGAACATGGTCATTATATTTTGACAATATTTTGTCTCATCAAATATATATATATATATATATATATATATATATATAGATATATATATATATACATATAGATATATATATCTATATATATATCTATATATATATATATCTATATATATATATATATATATATATATATATATATATATATATATATATATATATATATATATATATATATATATATATATATATATATATTAAGTTCATTTCATATTAAAAAATCCATTTTTTTTTTTTTAACTCACAGAAAACTTAAAAATTGTTAACTATGTCTCCCCATGCTGCATTTGGTGGTAACACTAAGTCTGGATCTCCTCAGAAATCCATTCCGACATATGGGCAGTCACTGACCGTGATGATATGTTGATCCCACCAGGTGAAAAACTCATCATCAAAGGTCATTCTGGGCATGTCACCACCCCCAAGGTGCTTCATCAAGTTCACCCATCTACCCATTCGTGGATCTCTAGGGCTGCTAATGGACACTAATACTTTGGGATGTAGCCTAGGTACCTTCTCAAAGAAGAATGAACACAAGATGGTTCCATATCCAAAATTATTCATTTGTCCCTTCTGTATAGAGGTCAATTGACTCTTCATGTTAGTTAGAAGAGGCATGCACCAGTCAAATATTGTGGTAAGACATTCCACTGCGAGGCTCATAGATACTCGTGATTCCTGATGCAAGGAAGCTAACCCATTTACCCATGCAATGGTAAACAGAAAAATCCTAAAGGATAGACTTTCCACATGTTTGATTGGAATTTGACTCCCAATATTCTCTGGATGTCTAGGACAATATATATGGACATAGTCTTCCACCGAAATAATACCTCTCATCGTTCCTGTCGAGTGCACGACCTCCCCTCTTCAGGAGAGACCAGTAATGAAATAGATATATTCGACCTCAATCCATAGAGGCATCTGGTCGATCATGAAAGCATCATCCTCTATGCTCCAATAGTGGATCAAAATTTCTAGCAAGCGCGTATTGGATTTCATATTTGGCATTTTGAAGAATTTGAGTAAGCCACAACCTCTCAGAGCATCCAATGCATTTTGATCATTCATTACCTCATTATCCATGGCAGTATGATCTCTTTCCCTCCAAGTGATATTCATCCTACAAAAAATTGAAGTTTCAACCATTAATTTATATGTTAAAACTTTAACTCACGTACATGTGGGTTCCCTTTACACACAGTCACGTGTAGGGCCATCGTATATGCGGGTTACTCACATCCAACCTGCGTGTACGCAGAGTTGAATTTTTGGGCATAGTTTCCCATTGTCAAAACTTTGAAAAAACTTTTAAAAACTATCATAAAGCATTACAAGTAGGATTTGAGGATTACCTGGAGACTTTGGGGTGATTCAAACGGTCCAATTGTTTAGAGGAAATCTTGCTTAGTTTTGCTCCACAACTCATTGCTCCAAACAGAAATGAAAAAACTGTGAGTCCAAAAGTCATTATATAACTTTGAAATTGCAAAATATTTTTTCAAAAATTGATTTTTGTCTCATGGTTTTTTTGACCTATGGGCTTGGATTGTTGAGAGTGGGTTGTTTGTACAGGAAATTTTGGAGACTTCTTCAAGATCTTGTTTCGGTCCCATGACTGTTGACCCATCATGGCAGGTATCGTTCTCTCACTAGCATTTAGGTTAGGGAAAACCATTTTCCACTACATCTTGCATACTAACCTCCATTCAATGATACATTAGTCGTAGGGTCGACCCCATCGTATCTTGGTCAACAAACCATTTTCACTCGCCGAATTTTTTAAATCATGATGCGATGGTAGAGCCATCCTTTACATGGGCATATTAGTTAGATCCTCACTGACATTGGTTGCCCATGCTGTTATACTGAGTAGGCTAGGGAGTCCTCTTTAGTCCTGCCATGACTAATGTGTTGAAGACACATTCTCATTTCTTCCGCACTAATTTCTAGCCTTATACCCTAGAGGCTCCTTTGTGTTGAGTTGTAATGCTGCATTGCATTTCGACTATTTACACCTTTTGGCCTTGAGCTGGCTTCACTTGGACTCGTGTTGAAGCCACTTATTTGACCATGTCTTCTGCAAAGTCAACCATTCAATCACTTAGCTTCTGCAAATTGACGCATCGTTTTACTCATGGAAAGAGCATCCCTTTGAGTTTCCTTGACCAGTTTCACCTCCCTGCATTGAGCATAGGAATGTTCCCCTCCTAGGAACTAGACCATTTGTTTCTTTGACACTCATTCTTTCCACTGTACTATAGCATTCTTTTATTATTTTTCCAGCTTAAAGAAAAAGATAAAAAATTATATATTCCAAAAAGAGTGGGAACAGGATGACATTTCCATATTTTGTTGGCAACTAGAGTCAGTCGTGTCACCCTTGAACAAAGCACTCAAAAGAAAGTCTCTCCTCCATTGGGGTGGGATTTAGTTTGACTTAGGAGCGCCTTAACCTTGTTATTGAGTCAGTACTCCTCCGATTGGTTACCTCTTCCAATCATATGGAGATTTTTCTTATGCCTCTTGCATGACAAACTTATACAGAGTTATCATATGATGCCATATAGTCATCATTGAGTCATGCTTTTATTCAAGGGAAGTAAACCTGAGTCAGCCTCTTTGTGGTGTCTCTTGACCTATTTTTCAGTCGACCATCCCTGGTTGTCAATGTCATGTGTTAGGTTCCTATACCAATAGGAGTCATAATTTTGAATGTTTGAGATTAAACCTATAATATGTACATACTTTTTCTTTCTGCAAATGTTTTCCATATTAAAAGAAAATTAAAAAATGTAAAGAAGGTATATCCTAAAAGAATAATCAAAGGACAAAAAGAATAAAAAGGTAAAAAAAGATGAAAAATATGAACCCCAAGAAAAGAAAAACGACCATGAAAGTGCGCAAGTCAAAATGCCACTACTATTTACTTTTTTTGCATAATAAATGATTGTGTGCAGTTTGTAGCCTTTGCCATTGTTAACACCCAGGTTGTTCCCTTTGACTCCCAAGGGAATACGGCCGGGGTAACCACTAACCAATCTTTGGGTTACAGTTTCTAGCCAAACTGTAATCAGAGAGGGCTCTCTCTTTATGATTTGTCTCTGTTTTGATAGTATTTTAGGCTAGCTATTATGTTCAGGGTTTTGTTTTATGTTTTGGTTGAGGGATGTCTTCTGCATCTAAGGTGTAAGTTTTCAGGCAGTATTAATCCATTGGGCAATGGAGTCTGTGGCTACAGGTTGACTGAATATTGGGTTGAGTTACTGGAATTACAGGGCCATGTGAATATCTCATGGGACAAATCTAAAATTGTGATTGTGATGTGTGTTCAACTAATGAAAGGCAATTAAGAATCTTCCACTAAGCTGAGTGTGAGAAAGAGATATGTTGCACAGGAGCAAACTTGAATTCCTGAAACAACAATCACTGTGAAAGTATATAGTTTGAAAGTGCAGCAATTAAGAATTACACCTTCATACCTGTAACTGAAGAAAACATTTATAATGGCATAGATTGAGTCTAGGGTAATCTGTGATTAAATCCTAGAACTATTCTTTTTCCTTGCCATTAATTGTAAAACACAGAATATGAATGAGCTATGAAAAGATACATAAACACATAACGAGAGTTTGAAGAAAACTTATTGTGCCATGAAACACGTAGGAATCCTGTAACATTCAGCAAAACACCACAACGACTCAGATAACGCATAGCTTTGGAAATTCCATCAAATTTTGTATTAATAGTCTGGAAAATTACAGCATAAGAAACTCTTGAAGAGAAATCAACAACAACCCCTGCAAACTTATGCGAGGGGGAATATATACAAACGGTCATACAAAAATATCTGAGGCGTTGAGTCATCTGAGAAATAAATACATTCACCAACTTGTACAGAAAGTAGATAAGAAGTTATTACATCATTGAATACAGAATAAGTGCTCTTTATGTATGTCAGAAGATATTTTGGCCTTTGGAGGCCACTGAGTCGGTCTGACCGTTCTGCTTTAACTCTGAAAAATGCGCCTTTATGGCATGTCGTGCTGTAGTTTTTTCGGCCCTGTTACCTGTTAGCTGTCAATCTTCCTTTGTTGGCCGAATATGATCTGCTGAGTTGGCTCAGCCCTTCCCTTTTCATGCATGCTGATTTTACTAAGTTTTCCTGTGCATGCCAACTTGTACTTTTGATAAAAAAAAACTTAGTGAATGGCTTCCTGGTCTATAAGATCATCTGTATTGCCTTAGTCCACCATTCCTGTGTGGGCAATTGATGTCTGAGAATTGCATCCAAAGTCTCATCTGCCTCTGTGTATTTATAGAAATTGGGAGGCACTTCAAACAGATGTTTGATTTCATTCATTATAAAGAATAAATTCTCTACCCTGTTGTAGAGAGTTTGTCCTGTAGCTGGCCCTATTTCCTCTGAGGTGCTGGGCCTTTCAGTGATCTGATTTGTGGCAAATGTGTTGACCCTCTTGGCATACTGCTCATGTGTAAGTAGCCTTCCTGCGCTGTTCAGTAAGCCAGGGAGACCTCTGTTTTGCAATGCCACATACTTGTCCATGAATCTATTGACCTCTGTCTGCATGTCCTGGGTCCTTCTTTCTAATGTCTACACCAGGTTTCTTAGTGTTAGGACCCTCTTTACTAACAAGATAGTCTCAGTCCTGTTGGAAATTCCCATAGTTGCTAACTGAGCACTTGTTCTATTATTAAGCACATTGATCATCCTGTTGGCAACTTCAGGCATATTGCCTAGAGAGGCCCTTGATCTCTGAATTTCCCTTTGTGTTTTTGCAATGAGCTCCAAATGCTCATGCATTATCTCAATATATTGCCATTGATCAGTGATGGATTGGCCAATATTGGCCCATAGCACTGTCTTGAGCTCAGCTGTCACTTTATCCAGTGTGAGCTCCTTCTCCAGCTCCTTTATCCTGTCCTTAAGGGCTTTTATTTCCCTGCCCTTTTCTGCTACAGTCTGCTTGGATTTGTCATATCTTTCATTTAATTTGACCAAATTTTCCCTGGCCTCTTTTAACTCTGACATTTGGGCTTCCAGGGCTTGGATTTCATTCTTGAGCTTCTGCATATCTAGGCTTGGAGCCTGCTCTGTTGTTGGTGCTGGTGCTGAGGTAGAAGGTGTTGCGTGATCTGTTTGTTGAGTAGGAGGAGCAGTAGTTGGAGGAGCTTCCTCAAGGTTAATTATTTCAGGAGGAGGCTGAGATATTTGACCTCCTTCCTTTTGCTGTAATGATGCTTGCAATGCTACTTGTGCAGCCTCTGGTTCTCCCAACTTTTCTTGAGTCTGGATCAGTTGTTTATATAAAGACACCAGCAAAGCTGTGGCATCTTGATCATGTCTCAGCTGGGCAACTTCATCTGTTTGAGGGTGAATTGTTGCTGGGATTTTGATCTTTCTCCTCAAAGCTGCCATGTCTGCATCCCTCAATTTCAATATTTCTTGTATGCCCTTGATGTCCTTAGGATCATGTCCAATCTCTATGATTATATCTTCTAAGGCCCTGATCCTGTTGTCCTTTTCTTGATAGGATGCTCTCTCCAAATCAAGTTGGGCAGCTGTATTATTTAGGCTATTTTCTAGCCTGTAGTTATCCAGTGTCTTGTCTGCCAAGGAGGCATACACCATCTCACCCGTTTGTTTATGCAATTCGATTTTGTCCATTGGGTGGATGTCCTTGGCAAGGACCTCAAGATTGGTCCTCAAGTAGTCTGAAGGGGACTGTGGCTACAATGCAGTTGGCATGAAGTGACTCATGATCATTTTGCCTTCATTAACATCATATGCCGACATGAGCCTTTGCTGGTTGGTGGGAGCCATTTTCAACAAATGATTATATAGTTGTATCTTTATTGGCTCATTCCTCCTCTTTATGTCAATGAACTGTTGTTTGATGCTCATTTCACCTTCTCTCTACTGGCTTGAGGAGCTGACTTCTCCTCCCATCATCCTCTCTTGTTCCTGCTGGAAGGAACTTGTTGAGGCCTCCAGACTTGGTGGGCCCATGCCCAATGACTGCCCAATAGGCATTTCCTCATCTGAAAGGGGATTCATTCTGTGTCTTTTCTCCCCATGACTTATTGATGTGGTTAGGGGAGTCTCTCTGTCCCTCTTTCTGCTTATGTCTTCCTTTTGTGGGGTTTGGAGGACTGAGGCTTCGGCTGTTGTTTCCTGCCTAGGAGGCACCATTTGTGGTGGCTGCTGCTCAGTAAAAATTGGGGCCTCAGCTGCCTTTTCTTGCTGTAATGGCTGCTCTTTCTCTTGCTGCCCCTCTTGTTGTTGTTGTACCTGTTCTTGTTGCTGCTGCACCTCCTCATGAGGTGGCTGTTCGGTTTCCATCTCTTTTTCCTTGCCTTTGCTAGAAGTCTGCCCAGTAGCCTTAACTGCTTGCTGATTTGCTGTGGAGGAAGAGGCAGCTGCTCCCACTTGAGTGCTTGGAAGAGTAAACACCTGTGAACAAAGCTCAAGGTCAGCCATCTTCCTCAAATTTCTTATCGCTCTTTGATTTAACTCTCCTTGTGTGACAGCCTCCTCTAAGGTTCCTCTCCTCCATTTTACTTGATTTGCATATTTTTCTATGTGAGGAATCCTTACATGATCATAACCAGACAGTTTATACTTGACCCTTCTTAAAGTTATGAAGTGATTGGGGTCATAAGGTTTCCAAAGGAAACTGGTTTGCAAGCCAAGGGATTCTAACATGCTATCCACCTCCTTCCAACGTTCCTCCCTTTTGTTGTAGATAAAGTGGCCTAATTGGTTCTTGACCTTGAGTTGTGCTTTCTTGCCTTTGCCTGAAAAATTTAGCACATCAGCATTCCCAAACTGCCTGAAATATTCAAGGGCAAACAATCTCATGGGCACATATTTGGGAAATCTGTAGGGAGGCAATTCACACCCATAGATCCTGATGACCGTGTGGTTCTGATAGAAGTACCAGTCCCCAATGCTGTATGATTTAGACAACTGGAGTACCCTTTGCATCTCATCAGTTAGTCTTGGAGGAGGTGAGCTCATCATCAGAGACATGGCTGGGTGGATGAAGAGATCTATGAACTCACAGTAAGTATATGGGGAGTTAGGTCTGCAGTGGAAGATAGAGGACCAATAGACCACTAACCTTGGATTTCCTTGGGCATCCGCCCTTTTCATAGCAAAAGAAAACTTTTCATGTTGATAATATAGGATTAAGTGGTATATGTAAGAGGTGTATCTGAACACCTTTTCTCTTGCCAAGTTCATCAACTGCTCATGTATCTTATCAGAGATGTAGGTGGCATAGTCATAGCAGATTGGAGACTTGCCAGGAGTGAACATTAGCATGATCACCAGCACAGTTTCATCAACAAATTCAATTGAATTATAGCCCAAAATGGGACTAATCATGTCTGCAATATCTCTGCCCAATTGGTTGAGGTATACTTGGTTGATAGGAGGATACTTCACAGAGTCAGAGTCAATGTACAGCTGATTTAATTTGGTGACCTGAGCATCTGTCAACCTGGCTCCTTGATTTATCAAGTCTATGAGTGATAGAGGGACCAATTTCTTCTCAGTTTTGAAGCAGAGCATCTCTTCGATAGCTTCTGGGGTGATATAGAAAACAACTGAGCCTGAAGGGTCAAGCACTGCCCTCTGAGTAGGGTCATAGTTTTCAGCACATAGGTGGATCAAATCAGGGAACTGATTGACCTGAGGGAGCTTGAAGATAGGGAGAAAAGAGTCCCATATGCCCAGCACATCTGTCCCACTCTCATGTTTAGCCTTCAATTCATTTAGTAGGTGGATGTGGAACTTGTTCCTCATCAGCATTTCCTCTGGAATTTGATAGTCCAGGTCTGCTAGAGGCTTCCACTCCAATTCTCTCTGAGGGGCATTCAATGGAGCAACGTTCAATGCCACCGGGGCTACTGGTGGATCCATGGTTGCTTTAAGGATTTCTGTTGTTTATAGACTGGTGTTACTATGCCGAGCAACACAAAGAGTTTACTTTGACAGAGAAATGTGAATTACTCAAGGACAGAGGATAAATGGTCAATTGCAGCAATTGAAATACTGCTTAATGCATGGATAAGACCAATGTCTAACCTTAATCTCTCCTTTACAGCAAATTGGTACGGTTTGGGTTACCAGTTCGCGATTGCGCGAACAGAATGCAGTTTTTGGTAAAAGCTCGGGCAAACAAGGCTCAGCCGGTGATTTTCGACCTTATAGGTGCAAATGGGGACCAGGCACAGGGGATTTTCCGGTGAATTATAAGTTTCTCAGTGTTTTAAGCTTTTTATGGTAATTTACAGACAAACCAGGCGCAGGAGGGATTTCACAAGGATAAATACCTGGTAGATAGCGAGCAATGGTCACGAATGCAGGTGGAAATGGCGCGCCGGTAGTCTCCAGGTTGAGTTCAGCAGGTTGGTGTGCGGTTTGAATGTAAAAAACCATGTAGAGAAAGCAACAGCGTTTTTGGCAAAAAGTGCGAAAAACGCGAAAATTTGGCCAAAATATGGATTTTTCGGAACATTGGCGCTTTTTTTGGATGACGTCAGCATGACGTCATCAGGTGGGGTCAAGGTCGGATGATGTCAGCATGACATCATCGGGTGACGTGGCGGCATAAGAGAGGTCCACAGGGATGGTGAGGTGGCAGACAGGTGGGGCAGATGGCGGACGGGGCGCTGACACGGCGATGACGCTGGCGATGACGTTGGCAGGCGGGTTCACCGAAACCGGAGGTGGTTAGCGGTTTCATATCGCACCGCCTTCCATACGGAAGCAGAAATGTCAGAGGTACCTCCGATACGTTGTGGGGGTGACGCATGGCAGAGGCTTGACGTCACCCTCTGACAGATATCAGAAGGTATCTTTCGGACGTCGGGGCCGGTCGGATATGTACGAGGGCCGTCGGATGAAAAGGGCCTGATCCGACGGTCGACGGATCGTTGAGGTGGCCGGACGATACGAACGCGGGTGGGATTAAAATAATATTTCTTTTGGGATTTGCGCCCGGCGGAAACCTTTGGAATATGGCAGATTTTCATGGTTTTTCAATGTATTTTTATAAAAATGCGGATAGCGCTAAAACTTTGGGTAAATGGAAAAAGTGGGTTTTTATGCGCATTTTGCAAATGAAGCGGGTTAGGGGTAAAAAGGGGTTTTTTCACAAGGTTTCTTAGCCAATGAAAGGTTTAATGGGTCAAATGGCTCTAGAAGGGGAAAAAGGGGTAAGGTTTGGGGTTCTTAAACTGACCAGATGCCAATTTAATCCCGAACAGTGAATCATATGGCTATAATGCCAAGGGGAGGGATATTTATACAATGCTTGGGGTTTGTACACCATAGTGTTATAATAGTAGGGAAAGGGTAACATAGGGGATTTAGATAATAGAAGTTAGGGGTTAATATGGATGGAAAAGGTGAATGAGGAGTGACATCACTAAGTTTATTTGAAAATCACTTAGTTCAGGGAGTAGATCAAAATGAAAAGAATTTTAGACAAGAAATGTGGCTTTTAAAGGAATAAGAACCAGCCTAAGACCTCAAATTCTTTCATGAACACAACTAATGAAGGGATGTTAGTAATGAATGGGAAAGGGGAAAATGAAAGTTAGACATGCTCCTTTGCTTTGCTGCCACATGATGGAGAAGAAGACCTTCTCAATCCATTGATTTACCTTTGTAAATAGGTTAGCACCCATTCAATTGTAAGGAATGACATTTCTGCGACCCCATCTGCCTACCCATCTATTTGCCTAGCGTTTTTTGCTTCTTCTTGGAGGGTGCACTTGGACTTGCAGACCCATATGTGCCTTTTCTTTTCCATTGGCTTTTTCTTTTGATTGTCTATCTAGCACTACCCTTATTGCTTCCAAGGTCCCAGATTAAGCAGTTGGGAACCTTAATTCTCTACCTAAGCTAATGGTCTGCCAAGATTAAACAGTTTGGCCAGACTTCTTTCTCTATTCTACAACAGAAAATTGAGACATGGCATGATCCAGATTAGACTGTTGGACCATCCATCAAAATTGAGTCAACATAAAGCTATATACACACATTGTTTTCTCATGGAAATATGGGATCTTTGTATCACCAAAGCAGAGCATATTTGGAACTTTCTTTGCCAATCATGAAATATGAAACCTATTGATATAGGTAGCTAACAGCCATAATCCATGATAGTAAAAATGTTTAAACTTGGCTATTTCATGTTTCAATTTCATGTCTATAGATAGAGAATAAATATCTGACCAAACTATTTAATCTTGGTAGATAATTAGATAGGTAGAGTAAATAAAAGGAGCTCAACTGTTTAATCTGAGCCCTTGGATGTAATAAGGTTAGATTTAGTTATTTTACTATTGTAAAGAAAAGGAAAAATGTTTGATAAGGGCTTGCTAGCTCAAATGCACCCTAATAAAGAGAAGTAAAAATGGTAGGATGAGTAGGTGGGTAAGTAGAAGAAAGGTTGCAGAAGTATGATGATTGATTAGACAAAAGCACATTTATCATCTTTCAACATGTATTTCAAATTTGAATGGGAAATTAACCATGCAATGGATATCAAAGTCAACTAATTAACCTCCCTCATTAATTTCACCTTTCACTTAACTAATTTCCCACAATAAAGGTCAAAGTACTTGAAAACCATAAGTCAAAGAGGCTCAGAGCATTTCTTTGACTTTTGGAGGGGTCGGACCCTCGGCTCAATGACTTATAAGCAATAAGTACCAAAACCCCTTCATAAACATTCATTTCCCCCCTTCAATTCATTCATTTTCCCTAATAATACTCTTTTCCTAAGGTCACAATTACTTTTACCTAAGCAAGGTGTTCAGTCCCCCACATAAATCATTTTCATATCACAAAACCCACAAAAACACTATATCCTAAGTTTTTATGTTGTTATAGGAAAAGCAATAAAGCATGAAATATCATATACTTAGGTATGGTGCCCTTTCTGCTCATTTGACTAATTACTAATTTATTTATTAAAATCTCGACTAAAAACCCCTTTTCCCCGTATATATTTAACTCCCACAAACATTAATTAACCCTACCCTAGTTTAATTATATAAACTATCATATTACCCAAAACCCCGAAAATCCACTAACTAATCGACCTGTGATTAAGTTAGTCTAAAAAACCCTATTAAATCCCGCCGCTAATCACCCCAATACCTTAACCCCACCTTAAACCTTCATTAAACCAAACCACCACACTTAATTACCCGTCGGGCCCCCCCACTACCCTCCGTGCATCTCCACTGCCTGATCGTCGCATGATCATTCCCCTCCATATCTGACGGTCCTCATCCATTTCAGAAGGGCCTGACATCCGAACGTTACCCGTTCAAAAAGGGTTGTTTTCTGTTGGGCCCCCGAGGCTACGTGTCACTCAATGAGTGGAATCGAGCGGCCTCCCCCCAATACCACCAAGCGCCCAAAAGCTATGTGAAGGAAACCACTTACCGCCTGCCCACTACGCGCCAAAAAAGCCACTGTTCACTTCGCTACATGACAAATGACCACTATTCACTCATACCCGCCAATTTGGACTTTCTCGCAAAAAGCCAAAAAGCCCCAAATCATTCGTTTTTATCAATTTTTTCAACTGAAAATCTCCATGCACACACCTACGAACGTCGAAGTTGTCAACCCACGTACAATTGCACCCTGAAGACACCACAAAGCTCCCATATTGCCTTCCATCCTGCTTGAAGTTTTTTCAACCATTCACAATTGCCAGTCACCCAGTTCAGACCTAGTTTTCTTGAATTCCAGGTATTTAAGCCATAATTCATTGAAAACCATGTCAATTTTAGAACCAGTCACTGAGTTTTCTTAATTAAAATAAAAAAGAAGCTCTGGTAACTCAAATCCACTTGGAATTGAACCACCATTGCCCTAAAAAACTGAAAATCACCTCCCCCATTCTCAAATCCACAAGAATTGAGAATGGATGCCCCAATTGCCATGGATGTGAGACCAATTTCCTCTCCTCACCTAGACTTAGACCACCTCCCACTAGCTAATAAAGATTTCCAAATCAAGGACACCTTTGTCCATGAATCGCCTCTCAAATTATACTACCGATACAGAGACAAATACCTGAACCATGCTGATAAAATTGGTCTTTGGGAGTCCAATTTTTTCCCAAGTACCAATTCCCAAAAGCTCATATTTCCATTACTGCCATGCAAACTATATCCCCAACCAAAGAGCAGTGATGTCCCCTAACCAGACTGTACTTTTCACCATCACTGCTGAATCAATCAATGAAATGCTGCAACTACAACGAGGATAAAACCTAAACCATATTTCAATTGGAGACCTATTAGACCAATTCCCTAAGCTTACCACTGCAAAACTTGCTAAGATGTTCCAAACCTTCATAGTATAAGAAAAGAATATTCCAAAAGATCCTCCTCCATATATGTATACCATATTTTCCAAATTTGGCCAAGACATTGTAGCAATGATATCTAGTATCCTAGGTTATACCACCAGTGAGTATATAGATGAAATCATCCTGGCTTTCATGTCGATCTTCACTCCAAGACAACCTCCTGTTGTCATTTATGATTATGTCAAATTTATAGCTGATAGGATGCATGACCAATTCCTTACCATGAGTAATGAAAGAGTCTTCAAGTAGTCCTCTATTTTGTATCACCTTTTTATATACTACCAAGTAGATAAGTTCCCCTTTACTCTCTAGAAGCTTGATACAAAGGGTCACCCTAGGTCAGTGATTTTCTGGACTCCATTGATCCATAAATATGACTCCCCATATTCATAGACTTATTTGTACATGCCATTGTGACAATGCTGCTAGGAAGCCATCCTCAAAGAATCAGTTCAGATATAAAAAGAATCTGGTAGCTCTCAAAACAATCCAAAGTGGGGGATTGGTACTTGTACCAAAACCACACTGAAATTAAAATTTATGCATGTGGGCTAGCCCCATATAAACTACCCAAATACCTCCCAATGACATTATTTTCTCTGGAGTACTACAGGCAGATAATCAATTCAGATGAGGTACATTTTGTTAGAGCCAAAAAGAAGGCCTAGCTCAGGATAAAAGACCAATTAGGTCCCTTCATTTGTAATAGCCGAGAAGCTGGAAAGGAGGTAGACCAAATCCTTCAAAGGTTAAAACTAAAACAGAGCTTCATATGGAGGTATGATCCCTTGGATTTCATCTGCAACAGAAGATAGAAAAACAAGATGCCTCCATACATTCATCACCATATCCCCGAAATGAAAAAGTATGACAACCAACTGGAATGGGTGGAAAACACTTTAGAAGACAGGGATAACATTGAGGTTGGTGTGGAAAACACTTTAATAGATCTAGAGAAACAACTTGATGAGGATTCTTTCCTACAGGTGCCAGGAGAATCATAGGTTCAAGGAGAATCACGGGTCCAAGGAGAATCATAGGCACAAGGAGAATCAGAAGCACAAGAAGAATCAGAAGGACCAGACCTGTCAGAGGAGCCAAATCAAACAGGTAGACTAGAGCCCACAATGATTACCCCCCCAGTCTTACAAATTCCTCTAAATGATGAGAAAAGCCTCAAAAGAAATAGGGAAGGGGCCACTACTTCAGGAAGAGCAACATCATAGGCCTATGCAGAGACTAGCTAGGCTAAAAGGCAAAGAGTGAATCCTGTCTCTGAACAGGAATATATAGAAGAGATAGTTGATTCCACAAGCACTGAAAGAGATGGGAGTAGGATTGCCACTCCATCTGGAGGCATCCCAGAACCTTCCACATCACATACCCAGATATTAGAAAGACAACAAAGTGTCGAGCTATCCTCCTTCAGAATGCCAGCAGATAGAGACCAGGATATCAGAGAAAGTTACAAAGAAATAAAAGCCAGAAATGAGTGGTTGAAATCCCAGACATATGCGGAGTACCTGAAAATGACCCCTACCAATCAAACAAGGCTCATATCAGCCTATGATGTTAAAGAGGGGAAGATGTAGATTAAATTCATGAAGCCCACTAGAAAAGGAAATTCATCCTATTGACTAGATTGAGCTGCACAAGTAGACAAGGGAGATGATTTACTCCACCTTAACAAGGAAAGCCATTGCTGCCCACCAATTGCAAAACTCCCTGAATAATATATCAGCACAGTTCCAGCTGGAGAAGGTCTCTTCACAGGCCAAAGATACCAGAATCAAGTCCTTAGAGGATTTAGTCATTGAGTTGGGACATGATCCCAAATATGTAAAGGCCATAGAGAAACTAATAAAAAAGAAGAATGATGATATAGCTGCTTTGAAGAAACATCTCAAGATTCCCCAATTGCATCACCCAAAAATAGTAGAAGTCCTGGAGGTATAAAAAGGACAAGAATAGCTCATGGACTTGGTCCTAAAGCTAAATGACAAAGTAAAAGAAACCAAGAAAGAGTTAGACACCTTGATTCAGTCCAAGCAAAGTGACCTGGTGTTATAGACATATTTGGGCACTTCAACCCCAATCTGATATGTCTATAAACTAGGGATTTTTAACCCCTAAAAGTGTTCTTTCATACCCTAAAAGATCATGGTCAACTAATTACATCATTCCTCAAAAGTTCCACCTGAAAAACCATCCAGACCAGGCCTAAACTGGACCATATTGACTGCTCCACTGTTAGGGTGAAATGCATACTGATTTATACACTAGCTAGGTGCGATGCATACTGATGAGGCCTTCTGCAGGGTGTGAAGAGTGCGGATAGACAAATGTCTGAGACAGTTTGCTAAGTGGATGCTCATGGAATCTTCTAGAAACTTATCCTATGACACTTGCCTCTCTGAATTCGCCCAGGGATGAGTAAGAGATCCAAGAAATCTCCAAGTGGAACCAAATCTAACAAGTGGAATGACACTAATCAAAACCCAGAGATGACTCACACCCTTGCACACATCTATAAATGGATCCATCATCTAAGAGATCCAGGGGCTAGAATATTGTGAATTGTAAGGAATTGTTGATAGTTTGTATTTAGATAATTGTATTGTTGGGTGATCTTGCTATTTCATGAGGTGAAGAGGGCTTTTATGCTGGGAGGATGATTTCGGATCAAACAACTGGGTTGTAATTCTCCCTTCTATTTAATAAAGTCCTTTGAGTTTTCTTCAATATAACTGTGCAATTTTGAATGTTATTATTTGTGAATGCCATTGTATGTTAATTATATTTATGATTCTGTAATGATTATGATATAATAGATCAAGATGCTTTAACGGTTCTTTGTTACTATGTTTCTACAGGTACTCTTCAAGCGGGATAAGTATGGAGAGGAGTTGCAAGCTCTGTCAAGGGGGAGAGAGATCAAGCAAGGAGTTAAGTGGAAGATCCAGGTTGGTTCCTTTTGTCTTTCTCTTATCTATTATACATAGAAGAAATCGCAAATTGCTTTAAACTATTGTTTCTAGGGTAGCTGTCAAACCTAAAGGGCTAGTCGATAGAAAAGACACTAGTTTTCCTAGAAACAAATTGGCGACTCCACTGGGGATCGAATAGATGTTTGTTTATTATTTTTGTTTGTTTTATAAACTATAGACGGGGCTTGAAGTTAGCCAGAGAGCCTTCGAATTTCATTTGCTCTGCAATTGCATAGTATATGAGTGCTGCTTCAGTCAATCTCTGGATTAGTTTATGAATTGAACATTTGACTTACAAGCATTCTAGATGCCCTTTTGGTAGCTCAACAACCTCTCAAGATCATTCTTTTGTACTTTTCTCTTTACTATCCATCATAGCTTAGCTTAAATCACTGAAATCAACTACAAATTTAAGCCAAAACCCAGTTCAGTTGCGCTCCCTAGCCCATCGCACTGTCTGTCAGTGTCTACCAGTATGCATCGCACCTCCCAAGTCTGAAAAGTGCAATGCATCCCTATTTCTGTGAATCCTAGGTGCGATGAGTGACTGAACCTGTTTCCATTCTTGAAATTTGGGGTTTCTGTCCTTGCTTTCAGCTCTGTTTAGTTGTTTTGCTAATTATGAACAGTACCCCATTACTAAAGCCTCCTTGCATCACATAGATCAGCCTCCTTTGATTAGGATTAGTAAATTTTTTTATGTATTTGTCCATCATTTACAATCCTTTGTCGAAAAGTTTCTTAAATCGATTTTTCGTTTTGGTACGAAAAGTGTCGTAACTGTCGTTTTGTGTCAAAAAGAGAAGTGTCGTTGAGTCTTCCTTCCCTGGATAGTCGATTGAACTTTTTATCAAGTATTTGATTTGATTTGTTGATATTTGAAGTGTCGAAAGCATTTTCTATTCGAAATTGAAAAGTGTTGTTTAGTCTTCCTTTCTATTTTGAAAAAGAAATTGTCAAAAATGTCGCTTTGAAATAAATATTTCAGATCTTTTCTATACTTAGTTTTCCTTTTTGGCATTTTTTCACATTAAGGGGAACGTAAAACAAATACATGCATTTGTATTTTCATTTAGTTTGTGTGTGAAAAATGATTTAGGAAAATGCACTAGTGTGTGCTCTTTGCTCTTTGTTTGAAAGAATCGTAAACTTCTTTACTTAGTAGCTAGGATTTTCATTGATCAAAATAAACAATGATTGTTTATCATTGTAGATTGCATTTTTAGGAATTTCAAATCAACATCACACGTTGAACGATTGAAAGGAAAACTTCAAACAAGATCAACTCTAAAATAAATTTCAATGAACTTAACAATGCTTTAGAACTTAACGCAATACATCTAGAGGTCTAGGCTAGAGATGTGTTCCAGCATCGTAAAATCTAGTAACTATCATTTTCATTGAAGGTTGGGTGATTCCTCCTCCTTGATACGACAAGTGCTAGCACGGACTTTTGCTCTCTGTACCATTGAGTATATATTGGGAGATCATAATAGGCTTATATCCTTTATCCATAAGAAGCTGAGTCTGCCGCCCTATCGATCACAATGCACTGAACACAACATTCGAGAAGATTGACTGCCATACATAAGTCCTTGGTAATTTCTCTTTAATTTATCACCAAGGTGTATTTGTAGTTTTGTGATTGGTTTGGTAATCCCTCTGTCTAGATTTCCAGAGTAGTCACTTTCGTTCCTTTTCGACTTTTTAAAAGAAAAGGTCCATCTGATCACTTGTCACTTCTGGCTCATTAAAAATCGAAGGGGACTAGAGTCATATTTAGCTTTTTCTCGACTCTTAAAAATTGAAAAAGCAAAGTTGTGTCAAAGTTTCATTAAAATTTATTGAATTCGGAATAACATCCCTGTCCTTTGTTGATCTTAGGTTGAAATAATGGAGTCCACCAATAAAGGAATCCCTCTCGAGGGGAATCCTAGTCCTTTTACTTCTTGGGGAAATATTGTTGCTCCTCATATGGCCACATTGTCCCTTCCGGGACTTACTATTGGCCTGCCAGTATGGCTGTTCTCAACCTCTCTGGTTAAAAATAACATGATTCCTTAGCAATCGAATCAGCATCTAGTTGATACTAAAGTTGACCCTTCACCTTCTTCTTCATTTGTTTCTCCCTCCCCTTCTTCCTCTTCGCTTGGTGAAAGTAGTGATGCTAATAACCAGGTGGCTAGGAAGAAGAAGAAAAGTAAGGAGAAGAAGAAGAAGGAAATTCAGCAAGGAGGAAAATAAGCAACCATAGATTTGGATGCATCAACTGGTGAAAATCAACACATTAAAGCTCCTAAACCCAAATCTCCATGCATAGTTTGTATAGGAGACCATTTTCATCGAGAATTCCATGCAATCCTTGGATCTTGAGCGAATGGTCCCCCCATTCGCACCAACTGGTGTCATCAACCTCTGGTGATTATGTTGACAGCACACCATCAATCAGTGATAATGAAGTCCATGGACAGAAAGGAAAGGTCAAAGTTCCATGTAGGTTATGTGAAGGGGACCATACCCTTCCCCGTTGTCCTTTTTTGGATGAAGCCAAAAGTGTCTTGCATAACCATCCTGCTTCACCGCAACGACTTCCACCTGGATGCAGGAAACTCTCCCCAAGTCTTTTACTAGTTGAAAATCTGACTGACATAACTCAACCGTCGGTCGAAACTCTTATCACTGAAATTGAATCTTCTAAGTCTATACCTGAAGAAAGTCAACAAGTCGAGGTGGCATTCGACCTAGTTTTACCTTCAGAAGATCATACACTTCCCAAAGAGAGTGAGAATGATACTGTTCAAATTCTTTTTGTTACGTCAGAGTCTAATGAACTTGGGGGCAATCCGCCCGTTCCTTCACAACAGGAAGAGAATCCCCCAGTTCCCGCTATTCAAGGGGTTAATTCAACCGTTTATTCAGTACCCCCTCCAAGCAGTCTAGTCACTTCCTTTGATTGGAATCGACTAGCGAGATCTCACCTTCCTTCTTATGTACCTTTCTAGATCATAGTACAAGTTTACAAAATGATCGTGTCAGGCACTATCATAGATGAGGGTGCATTAGTGAGTATCCTTTCCTCAACTACTTGGAAAGCACTTGGTTCGCCATCGCTTATGCCTATTACATAGAATTTGTCAAGCTTTAACAAAGGAACCAGTCGACCGTTAGGGATCCTTCCTAAGTTACCGATAACTTTGGGAAGGAAAACCATTCACCTGAACGTGATGGTAGTCCTAGGACCATTAGATTACAATCTACTCCTTGGACGTGACTATGTTTACAACATGGAGGCTATTGTTTCAACACACTTTCGAGTGATGTGTTTCCCGCATGAAGGCAAAATTGTCACCATTGACCAACTTTCATTCCCTGGTTCAAGCATAACTCCAACTTGATCATCATCCCTAAATGGTCCTTGTACATCAGTAGTGTCTCTTCAACCTTCATTCCATCCACCTAATTACCGCAAGTAGTCTGGTGAATGTAACGAAGCTTAGGGGGCATGCACCCTTGTCTATTTGGCAGATGAACCTGGCTGAAAAGATAAGTTTCCCTGTAGGTTATGTGAGTGGTCAAGACACCATTCACCTTCATCTATTTGGTGGATGAAGCCAAGGAATTGTTTTGTCTATTTGGCGGAAAAAACCATCCTACCATATGAATTTCCCTGTAAGTTAAGTGATTGGTCCGACATACCATTCACCTTTGTCTATTTGGCAAACAAAGCCAAGGAAGTGTTTTGCCTAACCACTGACAAAAACCATCTTGCTTAACCACAGTGATTTCCATATGGTTACTGGAGATTCTCCTTTTCATCATGCTGGGGGCATGCAAACCTTTTTCAATTTCATTCTCTAGTTTTTTTAGCTTCTTAGGTTTTTTGTTTTTTAGCTTCTTAGGTTAGGTGATTGGTCCGACCACCATTCGCCTTCATCCACATTGTGGATGAGACAAAGGAAGTGTTTTGTCTAACCTCTGACAAAAAACCATCCTACCTAACCTCAGTAGTTCCTTAGCTTTTTAGTTTTGCCTTTTTAGTTTTGTCATTTCTAGTTCACATAAAAACAAAAACTAAAAACTAAGCATAGTTTCTGCAATGTTCAAGCTCGTTAAAAAATGAACCCGCCTCCAGTACCGAGCATAGTTTCCACAAGGTTTATGCTCATTAAATAATGAACCCGCCTCCAGTAAATAACCTCTATGATTGCCATGCTATCAGCATTTTGAGCCTTGGTTGTGTACCGCCCATCACCTCTATCCTTTTAGCCAATCATATGCCTCCACTTAGTTGTTTACCCTTTTTAGGAACATCTATGATGAGTGGTCTTGTTAGCCAACCTCTTCACATCACCATGTTTTGAGAAGTTCCAAACTGACCCAGAACCAGTTGCTACCCTAAACACCACTCGTTCCTAAAAAACAAGCCTTCTTTAAAACATTTTTAGACTCGTTAAATATGAAAATATTGTCGAGTGATTGTTCTTTCCTGCTTGTTAAAGTGATGGGAAATTCCATCCCTCGTGTAGATTTTAATATTTTTCGGACCTGAGGGATTATCTCACAAAAAAGTTCGAGCACTTGTCTTTTTTGGCTCATTAAAGTGATCAAAAAGTCATCCCTTTTGTATTATTTTAATCCTTTTCGGACCAAAGGGATTATGCTACGAAAAAGAACTTCTTGAGTTTCCTTTTTGTCCCTTTTCAAACTCTCTAAACATGAAAAGGACCGAGTTATCCTTGTCGTTAAAGTCATTAAAACAATAGCGACAAACTCGTCCTAGATGAGATAGAGTTTCCTTTCCGTCCTTTTTCAAACTCTTTAAACATGAAAAAGACCGAGTTATCTTTGTCATTGAACTCATTAAAACAATAGCAACAAACTTGTCCACCTAGACAAGAACGAGTTTCATTGTTGCTAGACTCACTAAAACATAGTGACAGGTTTGCCCAAAGGGAAAATTATAGAACAAGCATATGTTATACTCCTCAAGCTTGACAAAAGTAAAGAGGTACTGGTCAGCAATGACTAGGGATAAAGGGAAGAAAACTTGAAAACTTTATGGTAGCAAGTCACTCTTGAACATGACACTTTCACTCCATCACCATGATTGAATCGGGTTGGGTTATTCCATTCACCGGTCATTTCGCCATTGGTCTTTCACACCATCCATTTTTGGGGTTAACGCTACCAATCCATCTCAGTGTCGTCGATATGTTCAAGAGAAGTCATTCAGTGGAGAATTCAACATCCAAATAATGTCTCATCCATTGCAATACCTTCAACCTCCATTTTTCATGACCACCATTCTTGAACCTTGTGTCGTCAATCGTTTTCACCTCCATAATTTTTTTTTGCTTCATTTAGTGCCGTAGATGTGGGATACATTAAGGCCCTCCTACGACGGGTCACTTCTTGTTGACACCAGCTCATTATCCAAGAATTCAACTTAGAAACAACCCTTTCAGTACTTTGAAGCTTGCATGCCTCAATGGCAAGTTTCTCACTTCTGGCAGTAGGTTGACATCAATGGCCTTCGACCGAAAGATTTTGCGTGGTGTTCGACATCGGATCATATATTCACACCACGTGAATTGTACTATAGTACCTTGGGGTCATTATTATTATCGATGATTCCTCTCGCATTTGTTAACAACTTACATTATTGGCTGGTAATTAGGCGATGTCCTTCCATGTTTGACTTCAGAAAATCTTTTCACATGGATCGACTTCTACATCGAGCAAAGATTGAATGAGTTTGAAGACCCAGGATCTAGTTTCATCCATCCAGGTTGTGATTTATTCAGGGATATAAAGACATCAAATGTACACAGAAGCTGCACTGATGGTCATCTAAGCCATGGAGGATGACTCTACATATGAAGAATCACCAGTCTGCAATTGCGAACGATTATCTATTCTATGTACATGAAATGAATTTATAAAGCTAAGAATGGGAATGCCCACCTTAGCTAGATCATGAAAATTATATGATGATGATGTATTGTATTGTATCTTATATAGGTCACCTTCCAGTTTCGAAACCTCAAATCCTCATTTTAAAGCATTTCACTCGCCATCAAGATTTATGACTTCATGCTTTAGGGGGAAACTGTTATAGACATGTTTGGGCACTTTGACCCCAATCTTATATGTCGATAAAATAGGGCTTTTTAACCCCTAAAAGTGTTCTTTCATAACCTAAAAGATCATGGTCAACTGATTACATCATTCCTCAAAAGTTCCACCTAAAAAACCATCCAGAATTGGCCTAAACTAGACCATACTGACTGCTCCACTATCAGGGTACGATGCATACTAACTTCTACACTAGCCAGGTGTGATGCATACCGATGAGGCCTTCTACAGGGTGCGATGAGTGACAATAGACAAATGTCTGAGACAGTTTTCTAAGTGGCTGCCCATGGAATCTTCTAGAAACTTCTCCTATGACACTTGCCTCTCTGAATTCACCCAGGGATGAGTAAGAGATCCAAGAATTCTCCAAGTGGAACCAAATGTAACAAGTGGAATGACACTAATTAAAACCCAAAGATGACTCACACCCTTGCACACATCTATAAATGGATCCAACATCTAAGAGATCCAGGGGTTGGAAAATTGTGAATTGTAAGGAAGTGCTGATAGTTTGTATTTAGAGCATTGTATTGTTGGGTGATCTTGATATTTCATGAGGTGAAGAGGGCTTTGATGCTGGGAGGATGATGCCAGATCAAGCAACTAGGTTGTACTTCTCCCTTCTATTTAATAAAGTTCTTCAAGTTTTCTTCCATATAACTGTGCAATTGTGAATGTTATTATTTGTGAATGCCATTATATGTTCATTATATTTCTGATTCTGTAATTATTATGATATAATAGATCAAGATGCTTTAAAGGTTCTTTGTTACTATGTTTCTACAGGTACTCTTCAAGCGAGATAAATACGGAGAGGAGTTGCATGCTCTGTCAAGGGGGAGAGAGATCAAGAAAGGAGTTGAGAAGAAGATGCAGGTTGGTTCCTTTTGCCTTTCTCTTATCTATTATACATATAAGAAATCGCAAATTTCTTTAAACTATTGTTTCTAGGGTAGCTGCCAAACTTAGAGGGCTAGTCAATCGAAAAGACACTAGTTTTCCCATAAACACCTGGCCACCACTTCTAGGACTGCCATTCCCACTGTTTCTACTGCAATTCCTTCTACATTGGTAGCATCATTAGCACCCACAACTCCACCTGCCACAACACTGCCAATCACAACTGAATCTACAACATCATGTACACTAATAGAGAAAACATCAAAGCTAGTAAAATCCATGGAGGAAATGTCAATCTAGGTAACAAATCTCAAAAGGATAAAAGAGAAAGTGGCAAGCTTAAAAACTGACTGTAAGCTTGCCCAAATTCAGCAAAGATAAGAAGCAAAGAAAGCCCTGAGGATGGGTGAGAAGATCAAAGTCCTAGAAAAATATTCAACACTGTAGAATACACTAGGAAAGACCAAAGAGATGATCTGGGCCAATACCACTAACTCTGTCAGTGATATTTGGCCATCAATTCAAGTTATATTTGAGCAAACTGAATTGGTGAAGGTAGCCACTGAGGCTATCCAGAAAGTAAGGGAAGAGTTAGGAGACCAACCTGAGGATGCAAATCAACTCATCCACCTCCTAAATAGCAAGAACAGACATGAGCTCCATAAGCTTGGTGTAGAGGATAGGACTGAAGCCATCGTAGATATTAAAAAGGTTCTTTCCAAAAGAAACCTTATGCTAAACTTGGAAGAAAAATGCCACAACATGCAGGTGGCCATTGATAGGTTCATGACCAAATTTCAAATTTTGAGGGACAAAGGCCTTCCCAGTCCTATGGTCATCCATGATAAACTCATGACCCAATTGGACTACACTAATAGACTCAGGAAGTTGGCCAAAGAACAAGCCAGCTCTTCAGGTATCAAAACATTACCAACAGGGAAAGTACTATATGACACTTTTGAAAACTTGTTCTTTTTAGAGCATGAGGTGAAACATTTGTTTGTCACCAAGCCTAATTTTGCTAAATACATAGAGGCAGATGAAATTTACAGAAGAATGTTGAAAGTAAAGTTACCTAAAGATGAATGGTGGGAAAAAATGACAGATTTACTATAAACGTTTTACACCAGAAAGTTACCACAGTAAATCTGAAGGCAGCCAGATGAAACAGGTAGAAGACAAATCAGTAGGGTCAAAGAGTATCAGTGAAAGATCAAAATGAAGAAGATTGCAACGTACAAATATCAGCCAGCTTAAAGGGTCACAACTCAACTGCAACAACCAACACTACCACAATAAAAGGGACAACATGATGCAGATTTCCATCTATCTCTATCTTCATGCTTGAAGATATTTTTATTTCCTAAATTAAATCTCAAACTGTTATGAGATATTTTGTAAATATTTTTTATATAAATACTTCACATTTCGAAGTATTTGGGGTGGATTCAATGACATTTCTATAGAATTTTTCTATCAAATCAAAATTCTAATGTATTAATGACTGGATTGGCTTGCTAGATCAAGGAATAAAGATCAAATATTTTATAGGATTCTTGTGTAAAGAAAAAAAAATAAGTATTCTCTCATGTTTATTGTTGTCTTTTCTTATGTTCTTCATAATCATGTATGTTTTTCTAAAAATCTGAATGTATAACTAGGAATGATATTTCAAAAATTTCTTAAATGCACTCTGTCTTGATTGTTTACATTCTGAATGTTTTCTACTAAACTATCTTAGCTAGGGAATTCTTAATTGCTACTTAGATTTCGTAGTTTCCCCTGTGGTCTATAGTAAAGGATTCTTAGTTTCCCTTTGCTCATGATCACCCTCTTTTCTTCATTCTGATCCCGGTCCAAGGATTTTTAAGTGCCCTTTCACCTTGGTTACAATCATTTCACCCATTAGACCTGAAGATTTGCCTTTTTCTTTGCTAGCCTACCCTGTGAACATTCCCTTTAATGATCTGATCCAATTATGTTATCCTTTTATTGACTCCATAGCCCAATGGCTTGAGGACCTAGCTCTATCCATCTACTCCTAGAATTCCACCACTCAATCTAAAATCAAAACCCCATGAACACTAAGAACTAGCCTAAAATCTCATCAATACAAAGCTAAATTATAAAGAGAGAGCCCTCTCTGGACTTAGGTTGGCTAGAACCTGAGTCTAAAGATTGGTTTGTGGTTACCTCAGATTATTCCTTCCTTTGATAACTTCTAGGGAAAACTTCTGAGTGATAACATAGTGGCGACTCCACTGGGGACTCAAATCCTCAGTCTTAATAAACCTTTGAGAAAATTTCAAATCTTTATTTCAAGCCTCTTGAAGGGTTTATTAGAATTTATTTACAAAATTTTACAAAAAGAAAGTAACTAGAAAAGTTTGAAACTCTGGCTTCAAGAAGAAATCACTATATTAGGGCCAATCCTGATCCAAACCTTTCCCCAGTAGTGGATAATCCCAACCTGATTTCGAGAAGAGCCAAAAGACAAGAAAGTTAGAAAAGTCCAACACCTTCAATCAACACAGATTCATGCCTTGATGAGTGGTTTTTTGTAGAAGACCTCCCCTTTGATGAGTCATTTGACCTTTCCCTATTTAGAACCAGGTCTGAAAGTGCACTTGATGACATAGTTCTAGATCCAGAGTTTATTATAGATCTTGAAGTCCAAAAGGCAAACCAGTCAATTGATGAGTATATTCTAAATTCCCCTCAGTCATCCCTTACTATTTCTAAGATCCCTGAACCTTCTGAACCAATGTCAACTACCCTTAGTTCACCATTATTCCCTTCCACCTATGAAGTTAATTCCTCGCCTCCATTTATACCTTCACTTCCCTACCAACCTATCATTACACATCAATCACCTATCACTCCTAGTTCTCCATCAACTACTGTATCATCCCCTGGTACCTCAACCCCACTTCTTAGCCCTCCCCAACTTAGAGCCATGGCAAATAGATATGCTCCTCTTGTGTTACCTGCTCCAATTGTTGCCATGCCACAATATTACCAAAACAAAATTGTCCAAGTTGATGACATATGACCTTATACAACACAACATCATGTAAAAAAAATGACAAATTACTTTGAACTACATGAAATTGATATTGGAGATGTTCAAATGAGACTTTTTGCTCAGACTCTAGCTGGTGATGTAAGAAAATAGTTTAGAGCTTTGCCTGCTAATAGCATAGATAGTTTAGATATATTTTATCAGTGATTTTTAAATAGATGGGAAAATAAAAAGAACCCTTTGCAGATTCTTTCAGAATACAAAAGCATCAGAAGAGGACCAAATGAAATAGTCCAAGATTACTATACCAAATTTAACAATATATACAATGAAGTACCAGTCAATCTTAGACCCCCACCTGAATTAGCTCTGATAAATTTTCCTAACGGGTTTGATACTGATATGGCATTCCAACTTAGAGAAAGAAATCCCCCAACTTTAGAAGACATGCAAAGTGTAGCAGTTAGTGTAGAAGCTAACTTGCTAGCAAAAAGAGCCCAGGTTAGGAATGAAAGGAGAGGAGCCATGAAAGTTGAAGCCTCACCATCTGACCTTAAAATGGATGTCCTAACCAAAGGAATGGAAAACTTTATGGATAGGATAGAAAACTTTGAGAGGAAGCCTCAATGGGATAATCAACAGGCACCTCCAGTGAGAAATCCAAACTTTAGAAAGAATCAAAACCAAAATACTGGAAAAAATGGACCTGATTAAAATATTAGGCCTCCTTTTCAAGAAAACTATACTGAAATATCCCATTTAGAAGACCTAGAACAAGACACACAAATCAACTTAATGGGATCAGATGAAGAGGAAACTATCTTCTTGACCCAAGATGGCCAGGAATTACATATGCTTCAGCAATTTCAGACCCAATGCAGAGAATCATTCAATTATAAACAAGGATATGATTTTGCTATTTTTGAAGTACACAAACAATACAATTTAAGGAGTAAAAAGAATTCTGATACTCCTAACTAAACCAAGAAAACAGTACCAAATCAACCTAAGAAAATCAAAACAACTCCAGTTTCCAAGATTCTCCAAATTCTCCCTAGACCAAATCAGAACCCTCCTAGTCCCACCATTGTAGATATAATCCATGACCAACCCCCTAATGATCAGCCATCCACTTTAATCCCCTCCAAGGAGACAGACGAGAAATCTCCAAACACCATATTAGAAAATCCATAGAAAGAGACTTCAAATGCAGAAAAAGAAGAGCAACCTATTCCAAATCCTACTTTGAAAATTCCAAACACTCAAACAGAAAAAGCCCCTTTGCCTTTCAATTTGGGAGTATAGGTAGCTAAACTGAAAATTTCGGTTCCCTTAACAGATCTGATTAAAAATGAAACCTATAAGCCTCAAATAAGAAAAACCTTAAACTTTGTTGAGAATGAAGACTCTGTCAACTTGTTTGATTATCAACTTGAGCTTATATTCGGTCCTGATGTTAATAGAAAACCACTAGAAGGAGGAATCCCACCCTTTTATATTATCCTTAGCATTCGTGATAAAATCTTACACAATTCTATGTTAGATTCAGGGGCTTCACACAATTTAATGCCTAAATCAGTTATGGAAAAGTTAAACTTGGACATCACTAGACCTTACAAGGACTTGTTTTCATTTGATTCAAGTCAAGTCAAGTGTCTAGGATTAATTAAAGACCTGCGTGTTTCCTTAGTGCAATATCCTGCTAAAACCATTCTCATGGATATAGTAATGGCTAAGATCCCACCTAAATATGTCATGCTATTGTCTAGATCATGGGGAGCTAAACTCTAAGGATCTTTGCAACTTGACATGTCATATGCCACAATCTCAGTCTTTGGACAACCTAAAAAGTTGTATAGAGAGACCCTAATGAAATATGTGGTGAGTAGCCATGATAAACCTCAAAACTTTCCTATCTACTCCATGCATTCTGACATTGATTCTTTCATTTTGTATAATGCTGAACAAACACAACAAACCACTTCAAACAACATTATTTTAGAACCAAAAGAAATTTCAGTTGCAGCTAAAAAAGAAACTTTCCAAACTCAAGAGATTTCCAATAAACAAGATGATCAAAACAACTCAAACAAGGAAAATTTTCTTCCCCCTAACAGTGAAAATTATGAACATGAGATATTATGGCACCTTGAATTTTATGGATCAGTGAATAAGTTAGGAGCAAGAGTAGGACTGTGGATATATAATCTGGAGAATGATCACTTAGAGGTCCATGCTTACAGAATGAATTTCAAATGCACTAAAAACATGGCTAAGTATGAAGCACTTCTTTTAGATCTTAAATTAGTTAGAAAGTTAGGAGCTATAAGAGTTTCTATTATGGGAGACTCTGAATTAGTGATAGATAAGATTAAAGCTGTATATATGACCAAAGATCCTAGATTAATTTATTATAGAGGAACTATTATAGAAATACTAAACACTTTCCTAGAAACTGAAGTTGTTGTAATTCCTAGGAAGCATAATATGCAGGCTCATAGTGTAGCAATGTTTGCCAGCACTTGTAAGTTACCATTTCAACCTAAACATCAGTACACTGTTGAGGTTAGGCATAGACCTACTGTCCATGATAACTTGAAAAACTGGAAAGCATTCACTAATGACCAACAAATAAACAATTTTTTAGCCTTAGAGGAAGAATTTGTAAATATTAATATAGACACTAACATTACAGTAGATCATGATTTCGAAGATAAATTAGAAATCAATGAAATAGAAGATGAAAAGATAGATAGATTTCATCCCATTAAATTTACTAAATTAGATGTAGAAAACCTAAATCAAGTTGAAATTGATGAGATAATGAATGAAGACTCTGAAATCATTAATCTCAATGACAACTTTTTTCCCAAAGGATTGACCCCTTTGGAAGACTTGTTTGATTCAAATGATGTCCCTAGAAAACCAAAAATGGAACCCTTAAAATCTGATATAGAGGAGTGCAATATAGGCACTGAGGAAAATCCAAAATTGATCAAACTTTCAAAGACCTTACCTCCTACTGAAAAAGTGAAATACCTTGAATTACTAAAGGAATTCCAAGATGTCTTTGCTTGGAGTTATGAGAACCTCAAGTCCTATGACACCAGTGTAATACAACACACCATCCCTATAAAAGAAAACCAGAAACCTTTCAAGCATAAGCTTAGGAGGATTAATCCCATCCTATTGCCTTCTATTGAAAAGGAAATCCGAAGGATGTATGAGGCCAAGATAATAGCACCAATTAGATTCTCTGATTGGGTTTCAAATTTGGTGCCAACAAGGAAGAAAATTGGTGAGATCAAACTTTGTGTTGATCTCAGGAATATTAATAAATTTTCACTCAAAGACAGCTACCCTCTCCCTAAAATGGATCATATATTACAAAGGGTACTAGGGTCAACCTGAATCTCATTATTGGATGGGTTTTCTGGTTACAATCAGATTTTAGTTCACCCAGATGACCAGGCTAAAACTAAATTTACTACTCCTTGGGGCACATTCATGGATGTGAAGATGCCTTTTGGATTAAAGAATGCAGGGGCCACTTTCCAAAGATCCATGGACATAGCTTTTTCCAATGAAATCCATGACTTCCTAGTAATATACTTAGATGACATCACTGTATTCTCAAAATATGATAAACAACACTTGGATCATCTAAGGTAGGTCTTCATCAAATCGAGAAAGTATGGAATTTCTTTGAATCCCAAGAAATCTTTATTTGGGTTAGAAGAGGGAAAGTTATTAGGCCATATAATTTCTAAATATGGTATCTGAATAGATCCTACAAGAATTGAAGCCATCTTACAGATACAACATCCTAGGAGCATTAGGGAATTACAAGCATTTTTAGGAAAAATCAACTTTCTTAGGAGATTTATTTCTAACTTAGCAGAGTTAATTAGATCATTGAATAACATGTTGAAGAAGGATTCGACCATAAAATGGACCATTCAAGCTAAGACATCCTTTGAAGATATTAAGCTAGCCTTAACAAAAACACCAGTTTTTGTCAGTCCAAAGTTTGATATGGATTTCATTGTACTTTCTTTTTCTTCAGAACACACAGTTGCTGCAATTCTACTACAGAAAAATGATGAGGGTTATGAACAACCTATTTCCTTTTTTAGAAAAGCCCTGAGAGATGCCCCTTTAAAATACAATATAATGGAAAAGAAAGCCTTTGCTTTGGTCAAAGCTATCAAAGATTTTAGAGTTTACATTTTATATTCTCATGTAATAGCCTATTTCCCCAATGCAGTAATCAAGGATATCCTAACTCAGGGAAATGGATTGCTACTATATTATAATATGACCTAGAAATCAAACCAACAAAGTTAATCAAAGGCCAAGGTTTAGCCAAGGTCATGGCAAAATCTAACTGTCAGGCCTTAGATATAAATTTTATTGAAGAAATGGATAATGGAGAGGAGATGACAACTCCACCAATCAGCCAGGCCTTTATTGAATCAGCATGGTATGCTGACATCATATATGTTTTACAAAATCTATAAGCTCCTCCTGAATTATCTAGGACCAAAAGAAGATTTTTAAAAATGAAATCTTTAAAATTTTGTATAATTGACAATGCTTTTTTTTAGATGAATCATGAAGGTATCCTTCTTAACTGTTTATTGAAAGAAGGATCTAACAAGGTGTTACAAGAGTTTCATGCAGGTGACTGTGGAGGACATCTTTACTGGAAAACCACTACTGACAAGATTCTTAGAGCCGGTTTCTATTGGCCTACTTTGTTTTCTGATGTAAAGAAATTTGTAACCTCCTGTCATAAATGTCAGATTTTTGAAGGAAAGAAAAACCTTTTACCCTTGCCCTTAAAACAAATCTCTGCTGAAGCACCTTTTCAACAATGGGTTCTTGACATCATTGGTGAAATCCACCCGCCTTCGTTTGCCCAACACAAATGGATCCTCACTGCTACAGATTATTTTACCAAATGGATAGAAGCCATACCATCAAGACAAGCCACTGATACTGTTATAATAACCTTCCTTGAGGCCAACATCCTATCTAGATTTGGGTGCCCAACCAAGATCATCACTGATAATGCAGCATCTTTCAAATCTAGAAGAATGATTGATTCCTGTAATAAGTATCATATAACTTGGGCCATTCCATAACTTATTACCCCAAGGAAATGGACTAGCAGAGTACTCAAACAAAAGTATGGTAAATATCATCAAAAAATTGTTAGAAGATAACAAGAAACTAGTAAATGCCTTATGGGTAGACAAGCTGACCACAAAGAAATCCATTGGTACTAGTTCTTATCAACTAGTTTATGGAATGGAAGTTGTTTTCCCATATTCCTTGGGAACACCAGTACTGAAACTACTCCAAGAGTTTTAGGTTGAGCCAAATGACATCCAAAGAAGAATCAACCAAACAATTCATTTACAATAGACCAGGGAAGAAGTGTACATCAGATCTCAAGTTGTGCAAGAAAGGATTAAGAAGACCTTTGATAAAAGGACTAAGGAAGAAGAAGATTTTTACCTAGGGGACAAAGTTCTAAAATGGGGTTCAAGAAGAGAGGATAAAGGTAAACATGGGAATTTGATTTCATATGGAAAGGTCCATATATCATTTATGCTTTTAGAGGTAATAATTCTTTCTTCCTCGGAGAAATGGATGGCACAAAAGCAGAAGGAGGACCAGTAAATGGTCGAATGCTCAAACACTATATTGAGCCTAGTTACTAATTTTACTAATCATTTGTACATACTTTACTTTCAAAAGTTTAGAGTGGATTGGATGGTGATTTTTTGAAGTTGAAGCCCAAAGAGAAGGCCCTAAGCTTCAAAAGTTTTACTATCATAAATAGCAATAATGCAAAAATATGAAAAGGGAAAGTTGCAGGATAACATCACAACAATTCACAGGGCCATTGGTCTACAAAGTTCTTGACATTTCACCAAGAAATGCCATCCCCAAGTGGAGCCACCGTTCGGTTCCTATACCAATAGGAGTCATAATTTTGAATGTTTGAGATTAAACTTGTAATATGTACATACTTTTGCTTTCTACAAATGTTTTCCATATTAAAAGAAAATTAAAAAATGTAAAGAGGGTATGTCCTAAAAGAATAATCAAAGGACAAAAAGAATAGAAAGGTGAAAAAAGATGAAAAATATGAACCCCAAGAAAATAAAAAGGACCATGAAAGTGTGCAAGTCAAAATGCCACTACTATTTACTTTTTGTGCATAAGAAATTATTTTGTGTAGTTTGTAACCTTTGCCACAATCAATGATAGTCAAAATGTTTAAACTTGCCTAATTCATGTTTCAATTTCATGTCTATAGATAGAGAATAAATATCTGACCAAAATGTTTAATCTTGCCTAATAATTAGATAGGTAGAGTAAATAAAAGGAGCTCAACTGTTTAATCTGAGCCCTTGAATGTAATAAGGTTAGATTAAGTTAGTTTACTATTGTAAAGAAAAAGAAAAATGTTTGATAAGGGTTTTCTAGCTCAAATGCACCCTAATAAAGAGAAGTAAAAATGGTAGGATGAGTAGGTGGGTAAGTAGAAGAAAGGTTGCAGAAGTATGATGATTGATTAGACAAAAGCACATTTATCATCTTTCAACATGTATTTCAAATTTGAATGGGAAATTAAGCATGCAATGGATATCAAAGTCAATTAATTAACCTCCCTCATTCATTTCACCTTTCACTTAACTAATTTCCCACAATAAAGATGAAAGTACTTGAAAACCCTAAGTCAAAGAGGCTCAGAGCATTTCTCTGACTTTTGGAGGGACTAGATCCTCAGCTCAATGACTTATAGGCAATAAGTACCAAAACCCCTTCATAAACATTCATTTCCCCCCTTCAATTCATTCATTTTCCCTAATAATACTCTTTTCCTAAGGTCAAAATTACTTTTACCTAAGCAAGGTGTTCATTCCCCCACATAAATCATTTTCGTATCACAAAACCCACAAAAGCACTATATCCTAAGTTTTTATGTTATTATAGGAAAAGAAATAAAGCATGAAATATCATATACTTAGGTATGGTGCCCCTTTCTGCTCATTTGACTAATTACTAATTTATTTATTAAAATCCAGACTAAAAACCCCTTTTCCCCATATATATTTAACTCTTGCAAATATTAATCAACCCTACACTAGTTTAATTATATAAACTATCATATTACCCAAAACCCCGAAAATCAACTAACTAATCGACCTATGATTAAGTTAGTCTAAAAAACCCAATTAAATGCCGCCACAAATCACCCTGATACATTAACCCCACCTTAAACCCTCAGTAAACCAAAAACCAATGCACTTAATTACTCTTAGGGCCCCCCCACTACCCTCCATGCATCTCCATTACATGATTGCCGCACGATCATTCCCCTCCATATCTGACAATCCTCATCCATTTTGGAATGGCTCGACGTATGAACATTACCCACCTGAAAAGGGTATTTTTCCATAGGCCCCCGAAGCTACGTTTCGCTCAATGAGTGGAATCGGGCAGCCTCCCCCCAATACCGCCAAGCGCCCAAAAGTTGTGCGAAGGAAACCACTTACCGCCCGCCCGCTACGCACCAAAAAAAGCCATTGTTCACTCCGCTACACGAAAAATGACCACTGTTCACCACTACCTGCCAATTTTGAAAGCCAAAAAGCCCCAAATCATTCGTTTTTATCATTTTTTAAAATTGAAAACCTCCATGCACGCACCTGCGAACATTGAAGCTGTCAACCCACATACAATTACACCCTGAAAATGCCAAAAATCTCCCAAATTACCTTCCATCCTCCTTCAAGCTTTTTCAACCATTCACAATTGCCAATCACCAGTTCAGACCCAGTTTTCTTCAATTCCAGGTATTTTAGCCATAATTTACTGAAAGCCCTGTCAATTTCAGAACCAGTCGCTGAGTTTTCTTAATTAAAATAAATAAATAAGCTCTAATAACTCAAACCCACCTGGAATTGAACCACCATTGCCCTAAAAAACTGAAAATCATCTCCCCCATTCTCAAATCCACAAGAACTGAGAATGGCTGCCCTAATTTCCATGGATGTGAGACCAATTTCCTCTCCTCACCTAGACTTAGACCACCTCCCACTAGCTGATAAAGATTTCCAAATCAAGGACACCTCTATCCATGAATCCCCTCTCAAAGTATACTATCGATACAAAGACCAATACCTGAACCGTGCTAATAAAATTGGTCTTTGGGAGTCCAATTTACCCAAGTACCAATTCCCATAAGTTCATATTTTCCCAAAAATTGTCCATTACTGCCATGCAAACTATATCCCCAACCAAAGAGAAGTGATGTCCCCTAACCAAACTGTACTTTTCACCATCACTGCTAAATCAATCAATGAAATGCTGCAAATACAACCAAGGCAAAACCTAACCCATATTTCAATTGGAGACTTATTAGATCGATTCCCTAAGATTACCACTACAAAACTTGTTGAGATGTTCCAAACCTTCATAGTAGAAGAAAAGCATATTCCAAAAGATCCTCCTTCGTATGTGTATACCATATTTTCCAAATTTGGCCAAGACATTGTAGCAATGATATTCAATATCCTAGGTTATACCACCAGTGAGTATATAGATGAAATCATCATGGATTTCATGTCCATCTTCACTCCAGGACAACCTCGTGCTATCATTTATGATTATGCCAAATTTATAGCTGGCAGGATGCATGACAAATTCCTTAGGATGAGTAATGAGAGAGTCTTCAAGTATTCCTCTATTTTGTATCACCCTTTTATATACTACCAAGCAGATAAGTTCCCCTTTACTCTCTAGAAGCTTGATACAAAGGGTCACCCTAGGTCAGTGATTTTATGGACTCCATTGATCCATAAATATGACTCCCCATATTCATATACATACTTCATAGGCTTATTTGTACATCCCATTGTGACAATGTTACTAGGAAGCCCTCCTCAAAGAATCAATTCAGATATAAGAAGGATCCTACAGCTCTCAAAACAATCCAAAGTGAGGGATTGGTACTTGTACCAAAACCACACTGAAATTAGAATTTATGCCTGTGAGTTGGCCCTATATAAACTACCCAAATACCTCCCAATGAGGTTATTTGCTCTGGAGTACTATAGGAAGATAATCAATTCAGATGAGGTTCATTTTGTCAGAGCCAAAAAGAAGGCCTAGCTCAGGATAAAAGACCAATTAGGTCCCTTCATTTGTAATAACCGAGAAGCTAGAAAGGAGGCAGACCAAATCCTTCAAAGGTTAAAACTAAAACAGAGCTTCATATGGAGGTATGATCTCTTGGATTTCAACTGCAACATAAGACAAAAAAACAAGATGGCTCCCTACATTCATCATCGTATCCCCGAAATAGAAAAGTATGCCAACTAACTGGAATGGGTGGAAAACACTTTAGAAGATAGGGATAGCACTGAGGTTGTTGTGGAAAACACTTTAATAGATCTAGACAAATAGCTTGATGAGGATTATTTCCTGTAGGTGCGAGGAGAATCACAGGAATAAGGAGAATCACAGGTCCAAGGAGAATCAAAAGCACAAGAAGAATCAAAAGGACCAAATCTGTCAGAGGAGCCAAATCAAACAGGTAGACCAGAGCCCACAATGAGTACCCCCCAGTCTTACAAACTCCTCTAAATGAGAAGAAAATCCTCAAAAGAAATAGGGAAGGGGCCACTACCTCAGGAAGAGCAACATCACAGGCCTATGCAAAGACTAGCCAAGCTATAAGGCAAAGAGTGAATCCTGTCTCTAAACATGAATATATAGAAGAGACAGTTGATGCCACAAGCACCAAAAGAGATGGGAGTAGGATTTCCACTCCATCTGGAGGCATCCTAGAACCTTCCACATCACATACCTAGATATTAGAAAGACAACAGAGTGTGGAGGTATCCTCCTTCATAATGCTAGCAGACAGAGGCTAGGATATCAGAGAAAGCTACAAAGATATAAAAGCTAGAAATGAGAGGCTAAATGCCCAGACATATGTGCAATACCTGAAAATGACCCCTACCAATCAAACAAGGCCCATGTCAGCCTATGATGTTAAAGAGGGGAAGATGTAGATGACATTCATGAATCCCACTACTTAGCAACCAAGAACAGTAGCAGACTTCAAAAAGATAGACTTCAAAGTACTAGAAAAGGACATTCATCCTATTGACTAGATTGAGCTGCACAAGCAGACAAGGGAGATGATTTACTCCACCTTGACAGGGAAAGCCATTGCTGTCCACCAATTGCAAAACTCCCTGAATAATATATCAGCATAGTTCCAGCTGGAGAAGGCCTCTTCACAGGCGAAAGATACTAGAATCAAGTCCTTAGAGGACTTAGTCATTGAGTTGGGATACGATCCCAAAGATGTAAAGGTCACAGAGAAACTGGTAAAAAAGAAGAATGATGATATAGCTTCTCTAAAGAAAGAGCTCAAGATTCCCCAGTTGTATCACCCACAAATAGTAGAAGTCCTGGAGGCACAAAAAGGGCAGGAAGAGCTCATGGACTTGGTCCTAAAGCTAAAGGACCAACTAAAAGAAACCGAGAAAGAGTTAGACACCTTGATTCAATCCAAACAAATTGACCTGGCCACCACTTCTAGGACTACCATTCCCACTGTTTTTACTGCAATTCCTTCTACATTGGTATCATCATTGGTACCTACAGCTCCACCTGCCACAACACTGCGAATCACAACTGAATCTACAACAACAGTTACACCAACAAAGAAAATAGTAGAGCTAGTAAAAACCATGGAGGAAATTTCAATCCAGGCAACAGAGCTCAAAAGGGTAAAAGAGAAAGTGGCAAGCTTAGAAACTAATTGTAAGCTTGCCCAAATTTAGCAAAGATAAGAAGCACAGAAAGCCCTAAGGATGGGTGAGAAGATCAAAGTCCTAGAAAAAGATTTAACACTGCAGAAGCCATTAGGACAGACCAAAGAGATGCTCTGGGCCAATATCATTGACTGTGTCAGTGATATTTGGCCATCAATTCAAGTTATATTTGAGCAAACTAAATTGGTGAAGGTAGCCACTGAGGCTATCCAGAAAGTAAGGGAAGAGTTAGGAGACCAACCTGAGGATGCAAATCGACTCATCCACCTCCTAAATAGAAAGAACAAACATGAGCTCCATGAGCTTGGTGTAGAGGATAGGACTGAAGCCATCATAGATATTAAAAAGGTTCTTTCCAAAAGAAACCTTATGCTAAACTCGGAAGAAAATGCCACAACATGCAGGTGGCCATTGACAGGTTCATGACCAAATTTCAAATTTTGAGGGACAAAGGCCTTCCGAGTCCTATGGTCATCCATGATAAACTCATGACCCAATTGGACTACACTGATAGACTCAGGAATTTGGCCAAAGAAAAAGCCAGCTCTTTAGGTATCAAAACCTTGCCAACAGGGAAAGTACTATATGACACTTTTGAAAACTTGTTCTTTTCAGAGCATGAGGTGGAACATTTGTTTGTCACCAAGCCTAATTTTGCTAAATACACAGAGGCAGACAAAATTTGTAGAAGAATGTTGAAAGTAAAGTTACCTGAAGATGAATGGTGGGAAAAAATGACAAAGTTATTATAAAAATTTTACACCAAAAAATTACCACAGTAAATCTGAAAGCAGCCAAATGAAATAGGTAGAAGACAGATCAGCAGGGTCAAAGAGTAATAGGGTCAAAGAGTATTAGTGAAAGATCAAAATGAAGAAGTTTCCAGCATACAAATATCAGCTAGCTTAAAGGGTCACAACTCAACTGCAACATGAAGCACTACGACAATAAAAGGGACAACATGATGCAGTTTTACATCTGTCTCTATCTTCATGCTTCGAGATATTTTTATTTCCTAAATTAAATCGCAAACTCTTATGAGATATTTTGCAAATATTTTTTGTATAAATACTTCACATTTCTAAGTATTTGGGGTGGATTCAATGACATTTCTATATACTTTTTCTATCAAATCAAAATTCTAATGTATCAATGACTGGATTGGATTGTTGGATCAAGGAATATAGATAAGATATTTTACGGGATTCTTGTCTAAATAAAAAACAAATAAGTATATTCTCATGTTTACTGTTGTCTTTTCTTATGTTCTTCATACTCATGTATGTTATTCTAAAAATCTGAATGTATAACTAGGAATGATATTTCAGAAATTGCTTAAATGCACTCTGTCTTGACTGTTTACATTCTGAATGTTTTCTACTAAACTATCTTAGCTAGGGAATTCTTAATTTCTCCTTAGCTTCCATAGTTTCCCCTGTGGTCTATAGTAAAGGATTCTTAGCTTCCCTTTGCTCATTATCACCCTCTTTTCTTCGTTCTGATCCCAGTCCAAGGATTCTTAAGTGCCATTTCACCCTAGTTAGAAGCATTTTGCCCATTAGACCTGAAGATTTTCCTTTTGCTTTGCTAGCCTGCCCTATGAACATTCCCTTTAATGATCTAATCCAGTTATGCTATCCTTTTATTGACTCCATATCCCAATGGCTTGAGGACCTAGCTCTATCCATCTGCTCTTAGAATTCCACCACTCAATCTAAAATCAAAACCCCATGAACACTAAGAACTAGCCTAAAATCTCATCAATACAAAGCTAAATTATAAACAGAGAGCCCTCTCTGGACTTAGGTTGCCTAGAACATGAGTCTAAAGATTGGTTTGTGGTTACCTTGGATTATTCCTTCTTTTGATAACTTCTAGGGAAAACTTCTGAGTGATAACATCATGTTTGTCATCACGTCAGTTATATTGGTCCTTTGCTCGTGCCAGTTTTAAAACGTCTCCATTGACTTCTTGCTAGCAGGTCTTGTCCTTATCGACTATAGAAAATTGCTCTGAGCACAAATCTAGAGCTACATCCTAGACCTATTTTCATTATTGATAGGTCACCTTGTGCTCAACATCGATCAGTGTCATGGGTCTTTGAATGAGTGGTTTCCCTTGTGTTCAACATCAAATTTCATTATCACACATTGGGATTCTCGGAGTTCCTTGGTTTCTGTTTGACCCTATTGGTGGATTCCTTGCCTCTTTGTCAGCTTTCATTATTGGTTGGTTCAGATGGTTTCTATCGTGCACTAGCTACATCTTGTGTACGCTGGAAAGATGCTTCGGTTGGGTTACTGCATCTTTCTCGTCCAATTCCTTCCACATTATTGGCCTACAGGTTACACTCGCACTAGATTGATGAAGGATGCCTTAATGCCTTCCTTCTAGCACATCTTTTCCTATCGACTACAACTCATTTGCTCTGGGAAAAAGATCTAGAGTCCATTTGGCAGTACCTTGGGGTTTGCAGTCATCAGTGTTAGATTCCTTTGCTATCGACAGTGGGAAACCATCATTGTATCCTGATTGATAGATTCTTTCAAGTGTTTGACTTCAGCTCATTCGCACTTGTTAGATTGTACTGGGTGCCTTGAATCTCATTATCATTATTGGTGAGTAGTCTTGCATTTGTTAATTTCATACATTAATGACCAGTAATTAAACGATTTCTCATGTGGTCAACCTCAGATCATTCATTCCCATTTTGTAGAAATGAACCGCGGTAGTCGATGAAAACCTCGAGTTGCATCAGTATGTTTTGGTTCACTTGTCAGTTGCTCCTATTGCTGCTAGTTAACACCATCCACCTTATATGTTGCAGTTCTTCATAGTGACATATTATATGCTGGAACCCGAGTTGCGATGTAGTATCATTTTATTCCATCATGTTCATTTGGTACTATTGGGATCAGTTTTTTACGTCAGTGATCAACTTCATCCTTCAACATCATTGATCATCTTCTTATATGTGATATTCAGACATGTACTTTTTCGATCATGATCAGATGATCCATTATGTACTTTCAGTTCCTTTATACTAGTATACAAATTGGATCCACTTGCAATTGATATGTGGACATGCTTTACATTCTCTGAGCATGGGTATGCCCGCCTCAGACAACAGTTTCTTTCTAATCCATTTTGATGGCTTGGCGGGCTGAATTTTGGTGAAGTCCTTCTCAATCTCAACATGATTCTTTCCACACACTTAATACATTTTGGCCATCATGTACCCCTTCTGACCTCATATATTAGGAGGCATATGTTATAGAACCATTTACCACTCTTGGTATATATGATGCTTTGTTTATAGCCTAGGGCAACCCCTCCTTCCAGACTTGGTCCAAATATATAAAAAAAAGTGTTTTATTCCCTGTACTCTAATTTTCCCTGAGATAAAAGCATGTACACACGGGTCAGTCAATACCCAACCCGCATATATGTATTAAAACACTTAAAAAAATAAATTTCCTTAATTTTGGGTGGAGTTCATAGGTTTTACCTATTGATTACCTCTTATTACCCGTGCTCCAACTGTTTTCCAACCAAAAAACTAATTGTGAGAGATATAAATAGACCTCTATGGGAAGGCCTTAATGGAGAGGAGAATAGATAGAGTTATTTTACTAAGATTATCCCTGACTGAGTTTGATGAATCTGTGTGCCTCATGCACTTCCTCAAGCTTTAGGAAGCCCTTGTTTCCTTGATTACAGATATCCTTCCTTTTGCTTGAGATATCATGGTGTTGGTGATGGAAGAAGATTGTTGAAGGCTGGGATAGGATGAATCCAGAGGACGGTTCCGCTTGGAGCCAGAGAAAGACTCGGCTCAATTCTCTCCATGTTATTTATAGCTTACTACAATAAAAGAAATGTTGTCATGTTTCCAAAATTAACTATGTCTATGCATGAAATTATGTTTTAATTCATATATGAATGTCGTTTTGATGTATGATTAATCATTTATTTATATGATATAAAGTCAATTTTGTGAATATGCTTTACTTGTATACTACTATGTATGTTCAAATTGAATGATTTTCAAGTTTGAAGAACATGGGGAGTTGCAGAGGGTCTGAACCCTGTGGGACCTACTCGAACGAAGCAAATCCAGGTACATTCACTCTTACATAGTTTGATAATATAAGCATATTGCCTCAATTGTTTAAGTATTTCTTGTTGTAGTTTGCTTCTTCTCTGTTGGGGTTCTAACCCAAATCCCTAGGGTACTTTCACCCAAAACAACAAGTTAATTATGTGGCCACCTCTACCATGCCCACATCTACTAGTGATTAGTAGGTGATGTAGTACACCATGTACTAAGGTTATTGGAGCCCAATTTTTCATTTGGATCCCTGGACATGTATCCCTTCTAGAGTGTTGTTCTCCCATCTGATGAGAACTTCTTGGAATCCATGGTTTCTTTTGTTTTGTGATCAAGGGTATGAAGCAAAGTTCCTTATCCTATGTCAAGTTCCTTAAAAAATGAAACAAGGGATCTGAGGATAGTTCTTTTACTATGTCAACCTTGTTAAAAAATGAAATAGGTCCTCATGAGGATATTTCTTTTATTATGTCAACCTCATTATAAAATGAAGTAGGTCGCATGAGGATAGTTCCTTTACTTGTGTCAACCTCGTTAAGAAATGAAACAATGTGTCATGAGCATGGTTCTTTTCCTGTGTCAAGCTAGTTAAAAAATGAAACAAATCCCCTTCTAATTCGAGTCTTTGATTAGATCTCATAAAATCCCAATCGAGTCTTTCACTTGATCTTGTAAGTAAACCTTCATTCCATCCACCTATTAGTAACCTGTAGTCTACTTAGGTGAATGAATTGAAGCTTGTGGTAAATGTACCTTGAATTGAGTCATTATGCTAGGGGCATGCAAATTTATTTCAAGCATAGTTTATCTTTGTTTCAAGCTTGTGTAAAAATGAAACCAAACCCAAGCATAGCTTGTTTATGTTTCAATCTTGTGAAAAAATGAAACCAAAATCAAGAATAGTTTTTTCTCATGTTTCAAACTTGAGAAAAATGAAACTATTTCCCTTTTTACTTCTTGTGATTTCTGCTTTGTCAGCCGATTTTTGCTAGATGAGCCTTGGTTGTTCCATTCCATTGCTACCATCTCTTTGGCCGATCATTTGCTTTCACTTGGTTGTTTTACCTGTGCCTGAGGAAAATATGCAATGAGTGGTCTTATGAGCCAACCCCTTGACTATTACATGTTTTTAGTAGTTCCATCATTACCAGAACCATTTTCTATCCTTTTATACCACTCGTTCCTCCAGGAGGAGTCCTCTTTTAGCTCTTTTCACACTCCAAAAATATAAAAAGATTGATGAGTACTTGTCCTTCCAAACTCATTAAATTAAATGAATTGATGTCACCTGAATATATGTTTACCCCTTTTTCGGGCTGAGATTGACTATTTGTGAAAAAGGTACACCTTGGTCGATATGGTCAAGAAGTTCTCTCGAATATTGTTTTCTACGTTTTCAGGTTTGAGAGACAAACTATGAAAAGGGACATGATGGAGTTTTATTTTTTCATCTCTTTTTAAAACTCTCTAAATATGAAAAAGATACTGAGTTATTCTTATGTCAAACTCACTAAAACTTTACGACGAAAGAATCGTCACCATGATGAGACCGAGCTTCTCCTTCCTAAGACTTGTAAAACTTACTAGGATGAATTCATCTGAAGGGTGAACTTATACAACAAACATATGGTATCCTCTTCAACCTTGTGTAAATATAAAGAGGTACTCGCTAGAAATATTGGGGGAAAAATGAAGATGAAACATCCTTTGTATATGCAACATGTCGCTCTTCAACATGACACTCTTCTGCTCTCGGGTTGGGTTTGGGATATCCGCACTCAATCACTTTTCCTCCCGGGTTTGGGTGATCCATTTTTCCTCTCATTTGACTATTCCATATTGTCATCATGACCTTTTGTCCTATGTTGAGTCAGATGCTGCCACACTCCAGAGTCGTGTTGCCAGTGTTCAAGAGAAGTCCAATCTGCAGTTATTTACCTAGTTACATTCTTGAAAATTATTCCATTTTATTCCTTGTTTCATGTCGATGATGGGGGATTCATCATTGCCCTCCTTTGATAGGTCACTTCCTATTGACTTCAACTCATTATCTAGGAAGATGACTTAGAAACTCCCTTTTAGTACCTTAGAGTTGGCATTCCCTAATGGCCAGTTTTTTGCATCCAACGACAGGTCTTCATCATTGGCTTTTGATCGAATGATTCCATGACTGTTTGACTTCAGCTTCATTAACACATTCATGAATTGCACTGTTGTACCTTGAGAGCTATTTTCATTATTAACGGTTTCTCTCGTACCTGTTAATGTTCCACATCATTGGCCGGTAATCAGGTGGTTTTCTAGCATGTTTGACTTCAACACATTTATTCACATGTTAGGATTTGTACGTTGATCAGGTCAGGATGGAGCAAAAGACCCTGAGTCTTGTCTTTGATGACTCATGCTGCATGGAGTTATATTTCATTCATGATTGTACACATGTTTCTACTATATGGATGGATGTGACCATACCGTGGGACTTTATATTCATGATGATCCTTGTTATCTAGATGGCTTCGCCCATACCATGGATCTTTTCATATAGTCTTCATCATCTGGATGGATGCGTCCATGTCATGGATTCATGTCTTGATCTTAGATATGTATAAGTATATGTGTCCTTGATTTTCAAGTCTCCTTATAGTGCATGTCCTCGTCCTTGCAAGAAATCATAAAGCATCTCAACCATCACTCCTCATTCTTCCTTCATGCTTTAGGGGGCATCTGTTACACATTATTTTGTCACATCATCTGCACTTCCCTGTGACATCCCTCAAAGTGCCTAAAACATGACCATTATACAATATACCCATCCATGTATACAACTCAGATCCCTCCTAAGACTTTGATTGGAAAATTCCTTGAGCTTTCCTTGAAGAAATAGCTCTTAAAACCGTAAAATGAGGAGCATCACTCTTATAAGGCTTAAAACAACGATGGTTGCCTATTGCACTCTATTTAACCAATGATGGAATCACTCTATTTCCTTGGATGCCCGCGATGATCTCGGAAAGGTAATTTTACCAAAGAGGATGAGAAGCTTCGTGATCTAGAAGCTTCCAGAGTGGCAAGTTGGAGGTTGTTTTGCATAGATGTGGTCGAATCCTCTCATCTTGGCCTCTTTGTCTTATCCCTATGAGATACCTCCTTCAGATGAGGGCCTAATCCTATCTTTGGAGAAGTCCTAACTCCCTTTCCCAACCTATAAATTCATCCTCTCCCATTCCCAAATGGTTGGTCAGGTTAGAGGCTGGGTTGGTCTATGTCTATTTTCACCCTTATTCTAAGCTTGTGCCTAGAGGCTATTCATTAGACTTGGAGAAGGAGTGCTTGGAGAGTTCTTGGCTTGGACTTGGCTTGGACTTGGATTACCACTCAAAGAGAGCCTTTCAACATCAAGGCTTTGGTTGTAAGCTTCCCTTTATTTCTTAATAATATACATCTTCTAGTTCATCTTCCCAAAATATATATGTTCATGTATTATTTAGCCTGACATTCCTTGATCAGTTAAGTAGGTTGTTATTGGATTTTCTATTGATTTTCGCATGCTTTTTTGTCTCCTGTTCACTTGTGCAGGTATATAAACACTAAGAGAAGCAGGAACAAGTCTGTGACACAAGTTGTTCAAGGTCCTCAACAAGGGAAATTAGAATAACATCAGAATGAGGTAGGCCATCTCTTTCGTTCTTATTTTCAATTATAACCTAGGAAGATGTCTATTTGATTGTCAGTTCAGTTTCTAGACCCACTCATTCGGCTAGAGGGATTGTCTATATCCGCAGAGAGGATTAAACTTGTCAACAAGTGCTTATATGGTGTAATAGCTGATATCGAGGGTGCGAACGCGCTCGCTGACTTTGAGGGCAATGAAATAGTGGATGAGAGTAACCTGTACCCCATGCTACTAGGAATTGATTGGGATATTGATATGGATGTGGTAATCAAATTGAAGAAGTCGAAGATGACCTTTGAAAGGAAGTCACTCAGGGTTGTAGTGCCACTAGACCCTGTGGAAGGAGCGCATTATAATAAACCTGCTCGTGACTTCATGGAAAGTGATGATGATCTGGATTAGATATACAATATCACAGCGCAAGATGAATATTGGATCAATCCTACAGCCGATGGACAAATTTCATGGGACAAGGATAACTTATCCACCTCAGATTCAGATGAAGAACTTGAACACTAGTAGAATTGGTTGCATGAAGTATCTACACTCTGTTGCAATATGATGACCAAATCACTGTAGTGTGTCTCGACTGAGGTAAGGAAGCTTCTGCATTATGATGGTTTGACTGATGTGGATTTGTTTTTAGATGAATTTGAAAGGGAAGTACCGAAAGAACATCACTTCCAGGCACTGGAGCTGGCAATGCGTGCTACGCCTACCCATTGGTGGGGTATGCACAAGGAGAGCTTCACTGGATGGAAGGAATACAAAAGGATGATGAAATTAAGGTTTGGATATGCTAATACCCGAATTACAGATAAATATAGTGGGAGGGATGATCCACGCTATCATTTGGCACAATGGACTAAGGCCTCGGGAACATAAACATAACCAGAATGGGTGCACATCTTCTGTCATACCTTAGATACAATTCCATTGAACTGACATTTGGCACGATGGACTAAGGCCTGGGGAACAGAACCACAACCAAAATGGGTGTACATTTTCTATCATACCTTAGATAAAATTCCACTAAATGGGACGTCTTAAGGGAGAGTTTCTTATTAACTTTCAGCTTTGAGGATGGGTTTGAGCGCATTGATGAAGCACTTCAAGAGATCAAAGCAACTATATTCAGAACACCTACGGAACCAATAGAATGGGCTCAACCAGATTGGAGTACACAGTTGCACCATGTGTTGGAGTGTTGCAATGTGATTGCTAAAGAGGAAGAAGAAGCCCCTCAGAATGTTAACATTCTAGAGACAGAAGGACAGTGCAAAGTTTTACGATCGAAAGTTGTGAACCTGGATATATCAGAACCTTTGAAAACTAGACAAGTAAACATTGGATATGAAGCAAAGCCTAGGTTTGCAAAGATAGGAGACTATTGGGACGAAGATACAGTCAATAAGGTAGCTGAATTGCTACATGAGTACCAGGATCTATTCCCAAAAAAAAATTCATATTTGAAAGGGATCATCGAAGATTTAGGTGTTATTAAGATTACGTTGAAGCCGGATGTGAAGCCTGTTAACGAGAGACCTTATCAGCTAAATCCAAAGTATAAAGAAAAGGTGGCCCAGGAACTGGACATGATTCTGGAAGAAGATATTATTGAACCAATAGAGGAATCTGATTAGGTAAGCCCAATAGTGGTCCAAGAGAAGAAACAGACAGGGGAAATCCCGATATGCGTAGATCTAAGAACGTTAAATGATGCATGCATACATGATCCATTTCCAACACCATTAATAGATGAAGTATTAGAGAATGTTAGCGAACAGGAGGCTTATTCATTTACTGATGACTTTTCGAGATATCATCAAATAAAGATTGTGCCAGAAGATCAAAGAAAAAAAACCTTCGTGACAGAATGGGGTTTCTTTCAATATACGGTAATGCAATTAGGATTGAAGAACACGCTTGCAATTTTTTCCCGAGTAGTAATCACGGTGTTCAGGGAATTTATTCAAAAAAAATTGGAAGTCGACTTTGATGATTGGACTATGTTTGGGTTGGCAAAGTGCCATGTTGCAAGTCTGTGCCTTATGCTGGATAAATGTCGAAGGTATCAGATTGCACTGAATTTGAAGAAGTGCATATTTTGTGTTCCCTTTGGAATCTTGCTCGACCATGTTATATTTAAGAAGGGATTGATGGTGGACCCCACAAATATCGCCGTGATTGTGAATTTGGAAGCTCCTAGGAGTGTAAAATAGTTGTGCGTGACATTGGGGCACACTAGATATTACAGAAAGTTTATCAAGGCATATGTTTAGATAACTACGCCGATGGAAAAATTATTGAAGAAAGATGCGATTTTTTGCTGGGATGAAGATTTTCAGCGCAGTCTAGATGTCTTGAAGGAAAAGATGGTAATTGCGCCTATTTTGGTGTTTCTAGATTGGAAGAAGGAGTTCCATGTGCATGTAGATGCCTCTTGCATTGTACTAGGTGCGGTCTTAACATAGTCAGGTGAAGGAGAAATTGATCATCTAATATCCTTCATGAGAAGAAAGTTATCAAAGGTTGAGAAGACTTATTCCACTACATAGCACGAAGGGTTGGTGATGGTCTATGCACTACAAAAGTTTCGGCATTGTTTGTTGGATGGACACTTTAAACTGTATACAGACCACTCCGCGCTGAAGTACTGAGTCAATAACCTTGTGTTGGGGGGGGTATCTGCCATTGGTTATTGTTGTTTCAATATATGACTTTGAAGTAATTGTGAAGCCTAGAATACTGAATGCAGGACCATACCATCTATCAAGGATTGAAACAGGCGAAGAACCAAATAGTTTGGAGCAAGAACTGTCAGATGTGCAACTCTTTGCGGTGTGCATCGCAGATCATCATTTTGTTGATATCATTCAGTTTTTAACCATGGGTACAACTCTGGAAGGCTATTCTACTCAGAAAAAGAAGGAATTAGTAGTTTGCTCTGTGGATTTCTCAGTAATTGTGGGTCACTTGTATAATATGGGAACATATGAAATACTGCGAAGGTATGTTCCTGAGTTTGAGCATGCTAGTATCCTCGTTGAAGCACATGGAGGAGTGGCAGGAGGTCACTATGTAGGAAAAGTGACTGCGTAGAATATTTTGCATGCTAGGTTATGGTGGCCGACATTACATAAGGATTCTGAGCCATACTCCAAGGCATGTGATGCTTTCTAAAGGAAGGGAAAGCCTTCGTGAAGAGATGAATTGGCCTTAAATCCTCAAGTTTCATTGCATGTATTTGAAACATGGGCCATTGACTTCATAGGTCCAATATAACATCCAATTAAGAAGACGGGTGCACAGTATATCATTACTGCAATAGAGTATTTAACCAAATGGGCAAAAGTGCAACCAATGAAGGATTACACAACTGCTACCACTGCAAAGTTTTTTTTTGAATATTTCTTAATGTAGTTTGGATTCCCTAAGCTATTGATGAGTGATAGGGGTACACATTTTTTGAATGAAGCAATCAGCCTGATGCTTGAGGAATTCCAAGTGTATCATTAAAAGAACATGCCTTATCACCCACAGGCGAATGGAACTGTGGAAGCATTTAACAAAATCTTTGAAAATGCGTTGACGAAGGTTTGCAATGTGCAAAGGAATGACTAGGATATGTGCGTACTAGTAGTGCTATGGGCATATAGGATGACCTGCAAGAAGTTGACAGGCGAAACACCGTTTAGGTTGGTCTATGGGATTGAAGAAGTGATGCCTATGGAGTATATTGTGCCAAGTTTACATATTACAGCTTTGAAAGAGATGGAATATTGCGAGACCTTGGAGGAATGACTCATGCAGCTAATGGAGTTAGAAAAGGATCTCTTTCTTGGAGGATTTCACCAGCAAGTGAAAAAGGAACATGAGAAAGCATGACATGATAGGCATATTAAGCTATGCACTTTTGAGATGGATGATTTAGTGTTGCTATATGACAGCAAGTTCACAAAATTTCCAGGGAAATTTCAAAGGCATCGGTTAGGGCCATATGTTGTTAAGGAGATCATGGATGGTGGCATAGTTCAACTCGCGAAGCTGAATGGAGAACCATTCCCTGGGAAAGTGAATGGAAGTAGGCTGAAGTGTTATATAGGGGATCCCACCCCTGCACAATGACTACATGGTAGCAAGACATTCTTAGTAATCCAAGCAATTGTTAGGGATTACGGGACTATAAACTATTATGTCGAAGAAGAGAAAATAATAGTAGGGAGGTTGTGCAACGGAGTACAGGAGTGTGACAAGTGAAGCTGCGTTGGATGAGCTGCTCCATGAAGGATGGTACCGTACAGATGGGTCCAAAAGTAGTCGTTGTAGTCACTATTCACGATTTGATGGAAAAAAATTTGTTAAGAGGAGCGGGTAGGCACCATTTATGGAAAACCGATTTGGAGACCTACTGCCAAAGATGAATTTATGATAAAAAATCGGAGGGAATGGTCGGATTTGAATTCAAACCTCCTATAAATTGGGCATGTTGGTCCACTGAAGAATACTTTGCATTCTAAGAATTGTTTATGAGCCTTGTTGTTTTAATTTTATGAAGCGCGAATACTAGGAAGAACTCGTCATGACCCTCATTCACAAACTTGTCTACAAAAGACCATGAACTTTTCTTTGAACGAATGACTACCAAAAATCCCACAAAAGCTATTAGTTCTAAAGCTACCATCTCCAACATGGTGGCCCTTAAAATAAAAATCATGGAAGCTATGCCTGCTATGCCTACGGCACCAAGGTAGTATAGGTTGAAGCAATCAGTTGCAAAAGAGAAGAATAATAAACCAGTACTAGTGAGACATTCACCAAGGAAGAACTTAGAGATTTGGTAGAAGGAGAAGAAGGATAAGTAGTCAAAGAAAATTGTGGACTTGGAGGAAGAAGCATTCTAGGGAGTGGAGGAATTGGATTGATCTAGAATTTATCTAGGACAAAGAATTAAAGGTATTACAGACTCGTGTGCATGTATGTGCCTATGTTACTTTATGCAATGGACTAATAAGATTGCTAGAATACATAAACACTAAGGCAGTTAGAGAAAACATAATAGGCAAACATGTAAACACAATAAGTTTAATAAGGAGTTCACCCAATGCTCCTCAGCTATGTCTCTTGGTCCAACCTTCATTGATGGCCTCTCTAATATGTTTTCAAAGCAGAGCTTTACAACAATGAGCTCAATTCAAGTCTCACTAAATAGATAAAATCAGTAGGACTTGGAGTACAAAAACTCTCCTTACTGAAACACAACCTCTACTCGTCACAGTAGCATGATAGGCCTATGCTGAGGAGTTTGCTTGAACCTCTCAAGCCTTCTATGGAGTTCACGGACTCTCTGACTCTCTCTGGCTCTGTCTAGCTCAATGCTGCCTTCACATCAGCTCGACTTCTACTCCCTATTCTCTGCCCTTAGCTTTCGGCATCTAACTAACTCTCCTCTGCTTCTGTCAGTTCATGGCTTTTAAAGCCAATCTGTTCTTTGGCTGTTCATTTCTGCTTCCCGACTTTCTAGTTTCCTTCCCCTGTCCGTTCAAATTCCTTAGCTCTGCATCATCATAATTGGGTAATGCCTCGCAGGGAGGTGGCCACCTATTTCCTAGCGAACTGAGTGTATTAGATTCCTTGAATCGTATTTGAATGGCCATTATTTTTGTTTGCTTCAAGATCGCCCACGAAACACGAATCATTTGCCAACTCATCATCCACGTCGAACTTCCAATCCCATGTAATCTCGCCTTATGACTCGCCAAATCCGATCATTTATCAAGATGCACCTCCGCCATTGATCTGTGCCCCCCAAATCCTACGGTTGTCATTTATATCGGGCAGGAAAGTTACATGATGTTTACCCGTCCGATGCGGGCGGTTTTCTCTCTCATCTGTCGGACATGTGTCACTCAATGTGTGGCATTGGGCAGGGCTTATTCAAAACTGCTTACCACCTTGAAGCCTTCCAATATCCTGTTGGTTTGTGGAATCCCGCACTACGGAACTGAATGCATTACTTTTCTGCATTTCATAGCAATTTCTGGTCTAGGTGCTTCGGGGCTTTCCTTCACTGAGGGGGATGCCCTATGATATGTGATTAGCGCAATTGCGCATTAGAATCTACCTCCGTTTCTCAAACTGGCCTCCAGTTTTTCCAACTTGTGCCAGGGCACGTTACCATGGGCCAACGGTATGCGCGCTCGACCAAGGGTCCTCGTTGCTCTGCTTTGGCCACAACTGCAACTATCACGAGGATTCCTTATAATATCTTGATTTTTCTAAGACTTGAATCTTTTGGCATAATTTGAAACAATCATGAAAACTAAGAGAGTGTTTAGGATCCAATTCGGATCACGACCTTCCCACTAAAAAAGCTTTTGGACCACCAAAATTTGGTTTTCTTTTAAGCATCAATCAATTGAGGTATAGATTCCTCGCTTGCTCAATTTCTATCCATTTCACACTGCTTGACTTTGAACCTTTGAGTCCAATCCTGAGGTACTAGACATGCCCTCTGTGTGTGGTCCTCAGATTCCTATCTAGAACTATATCTTCCTGCAACTCATTAAGATATTCAGGTAACAGATCATCAATAGAAGGCAATTGACTCTACTCTTCAGGATCTTCAATTAATGAAGGTTCAAATAGTCTCAAGCTGTCTGCATTAACAACTGAGTAGTTTTGCATGTAAGCTGGTAGATCAAGGCGAAAAGCATTCTCACCAATTTTCTCAAGTATCTTGAAAGGTCCATACCTTATTGGCTTCAGCTTCTTACCTTCACCTTGCATTCTATCTTTGCTGATATACAGTCAGACTGGATCACCAACTTGGAAACTATGCTCCATTTGATGCTTGTCATGCCTTGCCTTGTACTTGGCTTAGCTCTTTTCTAGTTGTTCCTGTACTGCCTGGTGAAGCTCTTGGATTTTTTCAATGAACTTGGTTGCCTTGTCCACATCACTGTCTCCATCAACTGCTATGTCTTTACCAAAGACAAAATCCAAGGGAGACCTTGGTGTGAAACCCAAACAGGTCTCAAAATGATATCTCTGTATAGGAGAATGTTTAGCTTGGTTGTAAGCATGATGCACATAACATAAATGTTCATCCTAAAGCTTGGGATGCTTGCTGCAATAGCCTCTGAGCAACTGGATCACTGTCATGTTGACCACTTCTATTTGGCCATTTGTTTGTGGATGAAAATTTGTGCTCTTTTTCAGTCTGGTGTCCATCAATTCGCACAAGCTCGACCAAAATTTCCTAAAAAATCGCGTATATCGATCAGATATAATGGAAGTGGGTAATCCAAAATGAACCCATACATGCTGAAAGAACAACTTTGTAGTTTTTTCAGCTATAATCTGTTTGTTACAAGGTATTAAAATACACATTTTGCTGAACCTATGCACAACAACATATAAATAGTCATGACCTTTCCTAGATTTAGGCAATCCTCCAACAAAGTCCATGGAAAAACTTTCCCAAGGATGAGAAGGAACTAGTAGTGGAGTGTACAAGCCTAGTTTTCTATTACTGGGTTTGCTTTTAGCACACATGGTACACCCTCTTACATATCTAGCAACTATCTCATTCATTTTTGGCCAATAACAAAATTTTTGCATCTGTGTAACTGTTTTACTTACACCAAAGTGACCTGATATTAGAGAAGTGTGTGCTTCTTGAATTACCTTTACTCTTTTAGTTTGTGGAATACATAGCTTCCCAAAAATGATACAAGAGCTAGTCCTTAACATGATAATCCAATTCTCCTACTTTTTTGCCTTGACTTAAAGTTGCATACACATCTTTAAAATCTATATCTTAAGCATATTGCTCAATGTAGCTTTCATGTAGTACTGAATTATGCTTAAGTATAGTAGATGCATTTATGATTGGTCTGGACAACGTGTCTGCAACTTTATTGTGTATGCCCTTTTTATATCTGATAACAAGATGAAACTATTGTAGAAAACCCATCCACCTATAATGTCTTGATTGCTACAACTTAGTTTGGGAGTGTAAATATTGAAGTGGTTGATGATCAGTGTGTATAACTGTCTCTTTACCCAATAAATAATGTTTCCAATTTTTCACACTTTGTACTAATGCATACAATTCTTTATCATATGTGGGATATTAAACTAGTGCATAATTAAATGTCTCAGAATGATAACATATGGGTTTACCATGCTGCATCAATACTGCTCCCATGGCATAGTCACTGGCATCTGTTTCAATCTCAAATGATCTTCGATGATCGGGCAGTGCTAGTACTGGTGTTGTACTAATCTTTTCTTTCAAGGTGTTGAAGGCTTTCTGTTGTTTGCATCCCCACTGAAACACTTTGTTCAATCCTGTTAAAGCATGTAAGAGAGCTGCAATTAAGGAAAAGTTAGAAATAAACTTTCTCCAATATTGTGTTGCTCCTAGGAAGCTTCTAACTTCTGTAGCAGATTTTGGTTTAGGCCAGTTTACAATGACTGCAACCTTAGAGGGATCTATCTTCAATTCACCACCCCCTACTATATGTTGGAAATAATACTGAGAGGGGGGGGGGGTGAATCAGTATTATCAGATCAGTAAAACCTTTCCAATTTCATACTCAGAAACATATACGCTACTTCAGTTAAGTGAACCTGCGTGTACACGCTACTGTGTCTAAAGCAACTAGCGTATATCCAGAGATCTTATGATTTAGTTAGCTTATCTTCAGTAAATGCATCAGAACATTATTAACCATATTAACAGTAAATAGGTGTAGTATCATAGAACAGATCATCACACAAAAGCCACACACATGAACACCATGATATAAGGTGGAAACCCAATGTGGGTGAAAACCACCTGCTGCAATTTGTTTCTATCTTCCTTTAATAAGAAACTTCTTTTACAATGTACTGGTGAAGTCCTTTACCAGCACACAGGCTACAACCTGCAGAGGGCTACAACCCTCATAGCTCTTGTACTAGCCGATCCATTTACTAGTACGTAGGTGCCTGCCTACAGAATGCTCCAACCTTTACTCATTTTCCAGCTGCTATTGGAAGGGAGCTACAACCCCTTGGCTCTTGTACTGGCTGATATGTTTACCAGTACGTAGGTGCCAGCCTACGATCTTCCCAGGACCACGTTTCATACATTTTCATACTGGATCCATGAAACAATCACCATTGTAGTACAACCTGCATCATCAATCTCTGAATCACCCAATACTGAATCACTGAAACCCTGTCAACAACAACCAGACAACATAACAACAACCAGATCCAACTCCATCTTCAAATATCATACTTCACATTGTATACGCTACTTCGACGAACCCAACATGCGTGTATACGCTCTTTTACCAAAACCAACCCGCGTACATATCTGCAAATTCTAACTTCTAACTCCGCAGCTATATCAAATATCAGAACATACCCAGATCATAACAATAAACATGCGTCAATAGATCTAGTCTATCCACAGTCATACCATATGAAGATAATCATTCCAAGCCTTGAGATCTCGTTCCATTGTTCATCATCCTCCACATGAGTGAAACCTTGGTTCAGATCACCAACTCATAACCAGCCTTTGGATCTCACACTTCCTCAGATCTTTATCACTCACACACACTCTCACCAATCTGGCCTAATGATCTTCTCCTTATATAGGCTTAGGCCCTTCACAATACCACGGTCCAAAACCATAGTAACACAATACCATCAACTTCAAAACTAGGGATCAACACGTCTGTCGAGACACCATGATCCAAAACCATAGGCACAACTTTAAAGGACTAACCGCCACGGACCAAAGGTACGTTTTCACATGTACGCGCTTTTACTGAAGCCAACCTGCGTGTACACGCTGATTTTCCTTAATGAACCTGCATATATCTCTTTCTTGTCCTGCTGTACTAAGATTTGTCCTCTGATTAAGTTGCCATCACTTGTACCTGCTTCTGAGTGAGTTGCCATCAAGGACAACACTTGTATCATAATGCCAACAATCTCCCCCTTTGGACTTGATGGTAACCACCACACCAAGTCACTCTCCCCCTTTGACATCAAGGGCAAAGGGAGGACCAAGATATTCTCTTCTTTGGTATACCTTCTGCTGTCCATACTCCCCCTGAGTACATGCTGAAGTTTCTGATTTGGCTCCCCTTTGTATATGCCAAGTTGTATCAAACCATCCATACTCCCCCCAGCAATATCTATCATTTATCATAAATGATCTGTACCATACGCATAAGCTTGCAGTACTATTCCTTTGATCAAACAACAAGATGTATCATGTAGTTTCATCAGCAACTTCTAACCATAATGCCAACAATGAATTATTTGAAGTATATGCTCCCCCTGAATGTGAGACAACCATGACTGAACCATTTCCTGAGTCTGTTCTGCTGCCCTTTCTACATATACGTGACTTTGCATCCTGTAACTCGCGTATATACGCGACTTGTCTTCATTATATCAGCGTATGCAAGATGGAATACTGAAATTCATCACTTTCAGATTCCCCTGTGTCTGTTGTGTCAGCTGACTGAGTTATGCCACACCTTTCTGTCTCTGTCTTCTTCAATTCCTGGAATCGTGATGATGTATGGTCCTCTTGTTTTGAATTTTGAAATCTGCTCCTGCATTCCCTTGCTTTATGCCCATATTTGTTGCATGTATAACATCTTACATATTTCATGTTCCTTCTATAGCAATCAATTGCTTTGTGTCCATATGCATTGCAGGCAAAGAAATATCCTCTGAAATACCTGGGAAGCAAGGATCTTTTGTAATGGTCTTGAACCATTCTACTTCTACATCTAGCTGCAACATGTCCAAGATTATGACATACATAACATTCAACATTATTCATGGGAGGAGTAAAAGCTTTTCTTTGAGGAGTCTCTTTCCTTGATTGTTGATGGGGTTGTCCTTTCATCTCCTTGTAGAGCCTTTCAGATTTTGCATTAGAGATTCTTGTCTTACTTTGTGAACCAGATTCTCCTTCAATAGACTCATGAAAACCAAGACCAGTTTTGATAGCAGGGGACCTTTGACTACTAAGAATATCATCCAAGATCTTAGTACTATCTTGAGATCGTAATAGTTTATCTTTTTCTTCTAATTTACTTTCCAAGATATTTACCTCAACTTGATGTTGTTCTTCTTTTTCCAGACACTGCTTCTTCAAGGTCTCTTCAGCTTTCCTTCCTTCATCCAGCTGATGCCTTAGTTTGAGGATCTCGTTTTCTTTCTCTTTATTCAGCGCTAGCAGCATTTGTCAAATTCTGGAGGCACATTCCAACTGATCTTCTAATCTGATGATTTCTTCCTTGAGGGCATTCTCCTTTTTGCTAGGTAGATCTTGCTAATCTATGGTTTGATCTGATGCTTCATTTGCTTGTCCATTTTCATTCTGAGGTGATTCAGGATCTGAATTCTTGCTTCCACTCAACGGCAGGTTGTCATTGTTCCTTTGAGCTGTCTTCTTCTTCTCACGCGCTTTCTTCCCCATTGTTCTATGAATCTCCTTCAAGTGATCAAGCTTCTCTGAAGGAACTGCTCTGATACCAATTGTTGGAAATAATACTGAGAGGGGGGGGGGGTGAATCAGTATTATCAGATCAGTAAAACCTTTCCAATTTCATACTCAGAAACATATACGCTACTTCAGTTAAGTGAACCCGCGTGTACACGCTACTGTGTCTAAAGTAACTAGCGTATATCCAGAGATCTTATGATTTAGTTAGCTTATCTTCAGTAAATGCATCAGAACATTATTAACCATATTAACAGTAAACAGGTGCAGTATCACAGAACAGATCATCACACAAAAGTCACACACATGAACACCATGATATAAGGTGGAAACCCAATGTGGGTGAAAACCACCTGCTGCAATTTGTTTCTATCTTCCTTTAATAAGATACTTCTTTTACAATGTACTGGTGCATTCCTTTACCAGCACGCAGGCTACAACCTGTAGAGGGCTACAACCCTCATAGCTCTTGTACTAGCCGATCCATTTACTAGTACGTAGGTGCCTGCCTACAGAATGCTCCAACCTTTACTCATTTTCCAACTGCTACTGGAAGGGAGCTACAACCCCTTGGCTCTTGTACTGGCTGATATGTTTACCAGTATGTAGGTGCCGGCCTACGATCTTCCCGGGACCACGTTTCATACATTTTCATACTGGATCCATGAAACAATCACCATTGTAGTACAACCTGCATCATCAATCTCTGAATCACCCAATACTGAATCACTGAAACCCTGTCAACAACAACCAGACAACATAACAACAACCAGATCCAACTCCATCTTCAAATATCATACTTCACATTGTATACGCTACTTCGACGAACCCAACATGCGTGTATACGCTCTTTTACCAAAACCAACCCGCGTACATATCTGCAAATTCTAACTTCTAACTCCGCAGCTATATCAGATATCAAAACATACCCAGATCATAACAATAAACAAGCGTCAATAGATCTAGTCTATCCATAGTCATACCATATGAAGATAATCATTCCAAGCCTTGAGATCTCGTTCCATTGTTCATCATCCTCCACATGAGTGAAACCTTGGTTCAGATCACCAACCCATAACCAGCCTTTGGATCTCACACTTCCTCAGATCTTTATCACTCACACACATTCTCACCAATCTGGCCTAATGATATTCTCCTTATATAGGCTTAGGCCCTTCACAATACCACGGTCCAAAACCATAGTAACACAATACCATCAACTTCAAAACTAGGGATCAACACGTCTGTCGAGACACCATGATCCAAAACCATCGTCACAACTTCCAAGGACTAACCACCACAGACCAAAGGTACATTTTCACATGTACGCGCTTTTACTGAAGCCAACCTGCGTGTACATGCTGATTTTCCTTAATGAACCTGTGTATATCTCTTTCTTGTCCTGTTGTACTAAGATCTGTCCTCTGATTAAGTTGCCATCACTTGTACCTGCTTCTGAGTGAGTTGCCATCAAGGACAACACTTGTATCATAATGCCAACACTATATGACCCAAATAATTCAAAGATGTTTTGCCAAATTCACATTTTGAGGGTTTAACATAAAGATTTTCTTTTTTCAAAACATCTAGAGTCTGCTTAACATGCTTTAAATGTTCTTCTCACATTTCGATGAATATAAGAATGTCATCCAGATATACAATAACAAAATCATCAAGAAAAGTTCTGAGTAAATCATTCATTACTCTCATGAAGGTAGTAGGAGCATTAGTTAAGCCAAAAGGCATAACCAGCCACTCATACAATCCCTTCTTTGTTTTGAAAGTAGTCTTCCATGCATCTTTCTCTGCAACTCTAACCTGATGATAACCACTATGCAAGTCCAAATTGGAAAAATAAACAGCTTCTTTCAACTGATCTAACAAATCATCTATGCGAGTAAGGGGATAACAAATTTTTCTCGTTATTTCATTCAGTGCTCAGTAATTAATTCACATTCTCCATGAGCCATCTTTATTTCTCACCAAGAAAATTGGAGATCCACATGGCGATGTGCTAGGCCTTATGAACCCTTTCTCGAGTAGCTCCTGTACCTGCTTCTTGATTTCTACATTCTCTAAAGCGGACAACCTGTACATTCTGATGTTAGGCAATGGAGCATCTTGCCGCAAATTAATATCATGTACTATTTCCTTTTTGGGTGGTAGACCTTTAGGTTCTTGAAATAATATATCATATTCTGAAACAACTTTTTCTAAATCAGCTTGCTGTTTAGCATCAGAACCCTCAAATACATTTGTTTTATCAGGTTTCTTTTCCTTTACAACCATCTGTAAAAATTGTTTGCATGAATTTAAAATTCTCTTCATCTATCCTAAGTTTATGAGAGTATAATTATTATTGAGCTTATGAGCTCTTACAATATGTTTGATTCCATCTTTAATGTAGATACTTGTTCTCAGCTCTATAGAAAATAGCTTTTCTATCATACAAGTAAGGAATTCCTAAAACAATTCCACATATATCCAAAGAACTATATCTAACTCAACCTCATCTACAAATGCTAACCCAAAAGAAAACTTAAGTTTACTTTGTCTAGTCACTTGTAGCTTTTCTTTATCACATAACCAACCTAATGGATATGGTTTCTTGTGAGGTGTGGTTAGTAATCCCAAATTATTTACAATTTCTTTAGAAAATAAATTTACTTCTTCCTTTTGCCCTCATTTTTCTTAGGTTTCAGCTCCAGATGCAGAATCCAGCAGTGTTCATCATCATGCCCATCCTTCTTACAATGAGTGCATGAAGACTTGCTCTTTTATATAGTATTTGTCTTCCTCTCTTTCCATTTCTATTTTCTTTTCTCCTTATTCTTGCTTGCAGTGGGTTTGGATGATCCCCCAACTTCTGGGTTCCCATTCTTACCTCTAGCTTCTAGATGTGTAGCCTGGACGGATACCTCATCTATGCTAGTGGGATTAAACATGAGGATAGTGTGCCTCGTGTAGCTATGTAGACCACCTATATACTTCAGCAGAGTCTCAGGTGAGTCTAAAGAAATTCCTAGAATAAAAGCTCTTTTCCTAAATTCTTGGGTGTAACCTTGTACATTTTTCCCTTTTAATTGTCGAAGAGTTTGTCATCTCATCATGGCTTGCTACATATAGGCTATTGGATAGAATTGTTTTTTAATTGCAGAAACAAATTCACTCCAGACAGAAAGAATCTTACCATGTTTCTTTATGTTAGCTTGTGTCCTGCCTTCTCACCATACCAAGGCAGTGCCCCCAAGGCATAGGCTGGCCAGCCGAATCTTACTCTTGTCTGAATCAATGCTCTACACTCTGCAATAAACATCAATCTGTCTGATCCAATTATCCAGCTTCTTTGCATTCAATTCTCCATCATATATTGGTAAATCAAATTTAACATCTAATTTAATCAAAGATGTCTTCTTTTATTTTCAAGGCTATTAGGAGGTGTGAGAAATTTTTCTTCTTTCCCTTTACCTTTAGAGTGGTCATGGAGGAGAGATTCTTCTACTTCTTTTTCTTGTTTGGAGTTTGATGAATCTTCATCTCTATTTTTCCTAAATTCCCTATACATCTCCTCCAGCATGGATGTCATGGTCATGAAACTATCCATGAACTGGGGGTCTGATTCCAAGGGACTTTCTTCTGACATTTTCCTCTTAGAATAGACTCTTCTAATTTCTGGGTTAGATTCAACCAACTCTCCTTCTCCTAATTTAAGCTTTGATCTAGTTAGCATTCAACAACAAGATCTAGCACAAGCTTGTCTAACCTTAGTAACCTAGAGCTACGATACCACTTGATCTTGAATTTATCCAGGACAAAGAATTAAAGGTATTACAAACTCATGTGCATAGATGTTCCTATGTTACTTTATGCAATGGACTGATAAGATTGCTAGAATACATATACACTGAGGCAGTTAGAGAAAACATAACAGGAAACATGTAAACACAACAAGTTTAATGAGGAGTTCACCCAATGCTCTTGGGCTACGTCTCCTGGTCCAGACTTCAGTGGTGGCCTCTCTATTATGTTTTCAAAGCAGAGATTTACAACAATGAGCTCAATTCAAGTCTCACTAAACAGATAAAATCAGTAGTACTTGGAGTACACAGACTCTCCTTATTGAAACACGACCTCTACTGGTCACAGTAGCATGATAGGCCTATGCCAAGGAGTTCGCTTGAACCTCTCAGGCCTTCTCTGGAGTACACAGTCTCTCTGACTCTCTCTAGCTCTATCTGGCTAGATGCTGCCTTCAGGTTAGCTTGGCTTCTACTCTTTGGTTTCTGCTCTTAGCTTTCAGTGTCTAACTAACTCTCCTTTGCTTCTGTTAGTTCATGGATTTTAAAGCCAGTCTGTTCTTTGGCTGTTCATTTATGCTTCCTATCTTTCTGGTTTCCTTCCTCTGTCCATTCGAATTCCTCTGCTCTGCGTAATCAACACTGGGTAATGCCTCGCAGGGAGGTGGCCACCTGTTTCCTAACAAACTGAGTGTGTCAGATTACTTGAATCATATTTGAATGGACGTTATTTCCATTTGCTTCAAGATCACCCATGAAACACGAATCGTTTACCAACTCATCATCCATGTCAGACTTCAAATCCCATGTAATCTCGCCTTATGACTCGTCAAATCTGGTCATTTATCAGGATGCGCCTTCGCCATTGATTTGGGCCCCCTAGATCCTACGGTTGCCATTTATATTGGGCAGGCAAGTTGCATGATGTTTACTCGTCCGATGCAGGCAGGTTTCTCTCTCATCTGCCAGATGCGTGTCACTCGATGTGTGGCATTGGGCGAGACTCAGTAAAAACTACTTACCACCTCGAAGCCTTTCGATATCCTGTCGGTTTGTGGAATCCCACGCTACAGAACCAAATGCGTTACTTTTCTGCATTTCATAGTGATTTCGGGTCTGGGTGCTTCAAGGCTTTCCTTCACTGAGGGGGACACCCTGTGATACACGATTAGCGCAATTGCGTATTAGAATCTACCTCTGTTTCTCAAACTGGTCTCCGGGTTTGCCAATTTGTGCCAGGGCACGTTACCATGGGCCAATGGTCTGCACACTCGATCAAGGGTCCTCGTTGCTCCGCTCTGGCCACAACTGCAATTGTCACAAGGATTCCTTCTGATAGCTTGATTTTCTAAGACTCGAATCTTTTTGCATAATTTGAAACAATCATGAAAACTTAGAGAGTGTTTGGGATCCAATTGGATCATGGATGCTGACAAGGGCGAGCCTATCACATGGCTCCCAAAGTATATCCCTCCATAGAAAGGGAAGAAAAAAGTGACAAAAGACACTGATTTTAGAAAGTTTATGGTCTCGACACCCCTGTTACCATAACATGTTGAATTTGAAGGCACGGTCTTAGTGTGCATTCCAGTACTAAATATGGAGGATTGGGATCTCACGGACCATGAGAGATTCCGTCATTTGGCTACTCACAAATACATGAAGAAGATCTATTACGAAGGGACTGGAGTTACATGTCTAGAACCCATGAAATGGGTCAAAGGTGTTGAGTAGGCTGGGTTGCTGCACATGCACTATGTACCACATTTTCACAAGTCCAATATCAACATTGTTTGTGTATGCCAACTACTTACACTTGTGCATGATGGTTTCTTATGGCTCAGCAAACCCATCCCGATCATGGATATGCTTATCCAACACATTACAAATCTGCCCTATAAAGGGGCAGACCTTGCCAAGGAGTTTGGAGGGAAGAGTGGAGAAAAGGAGTTGGCACATAAGATGAAGGCAGGCTTTGGTTTAGTAAATAATTTGAGCATATATTCTATCTACTCCATTCAGGACCAAGCGGTGCAATTTTTCGCTTAAATCTTAGCAGGAAAGATTATGAGGAAATGTCATGTAGATGAATTTCCGGCACCGATAGTGTCGTTGGCTACCCAGTGCGCGAAGGGAGTACACTATAACTGGGCGTAGTATTTGTGTAAGGAGTTCCTTGCTAACTACCACGAAGAATAGGAGGAAAACACACTATTTCATTATGCCTGGCTCCTGTTTCTCATTGTCTTAGTAGTATGGCAATTGCCGGAGGATAGTTAGTTTTCTCCACAGGTAGAAGAATTACTAGAGACAGCAAAGTTCACTTCATTGTGGTCGACAACGGATATGGAGAGGATCAATGAATTAAATATTTTTTGGATCTTAATGGAAATGGACCTTCGCACAGTAATCAATCAGTGGCCAAGGTTTTCCCCAACCTTGTTCGAGCAGTTAAGGGCCTTCGCGGAGTTCAAGGCTGATTTCCACAATTTGTCAATCAGGCGACGAAGGACCCTAAGAACATATGGCACAAGATGCAATACTTAGTCTTAGAAACTGATGTACAGGAGATTGTGGGAAGTTGGCCACTAGAGTGGCGCAAACCCATAGATGTTGGAACAGGTACCAGTAAGGGTGCAGAGAGATCTTCTACACAGACGACAGTTGCATAGAATAAAAAAGAGGAAGCACAGAAGGCTACACGAGCATTGGCTGAAAAGAACAAGAAAGAAGTTGCAGCTAAGGCACCTGAAGAAAAAGAGCGCGTTGCAAAAGAGTGTGCAAAGGTGGAGTGCACTAGAATAGAGGAAGTTGAAGCATTGGATTCCCAACATACTTAAGAGTAGTAATTATCAGAATAGGGAGGAGATGGAGGAGAGAAAAAGAGCACTCCCTTCACATTGAGGAAGAGTGGAAAGGAGAAAACTATCGGGCCAAGGAAGAAGAAAAAATATGATAAACAAGCGCCCATTGACCCAATGATCCTCACAGAAGGGGATCCATATGGGATTGGCGATAAGGTAAGAGACACCAAAACAAAGTTGTGGCAATATTTTGAACATCAATACACGCAGATGCTAGGGAGCATCTAGAAGGATCTATGCAAGCTCCAGATCCAAACGGGCCAAATTCAAGCAAGCATTGGGCAAGTGAGCCTCTCACAAGGGAGTAAGATAGTAGTAGAGATGGAACAAAATCTAGACCTCAGAGTCATACCCATACTGGAAGGATCAGTCCACATGGAATCAGAGGAATACCGTGTTGTGTTTAGTACAGTCAAAGACATTGGGGTGAACATAGCCATGCTGCCACTTCAAAACCTCCATGTGCTGCATCAGGGGGTGTCGAATGAGCTTAGGATCAGAGAGTAGCATGCACTTGCAGTGATAAGAGGATTCAAAGTAAACAAAAATTAGATGTTCGTAGAGAAAGAAAAGGAAGAGTTGCAAGCACAAAGTTAGAGCCTAGAGATAGCAATCACATAGGCGTGCCATTCATTTCTAGAGTTAAACATTCCAGAGGATGGCACAACTACAACAAAAAATAGGAAATGGATTTTGCAATTTACGCGTCCAAGGATGAGATCGAAAAAGTCACGTTTTAATTTCAGATGAAGATCTCAGGGTTACAGCTAAAGTTACAACCAACCACATTGTTAGAGTTCCGAGAGCAACGCGAAGCAGGTATCAGGGAAAACATGGGCACTTTGGATATAGAAGTCATAGACTATGCGATGATATTTGATTAGGCTATGGAGCTCTGGACGAATCTGCAGGAGGAACCAAACCTGCAAAAGTTTAATACAGATATCTGGGAGACACAGTGCAAGTTTGATGAATTTAAGGCGACTTCACGTACTTTTGCGCCATTCGAACACCTCACACGATTGCAAGAAGGCAAATAGCTGCAATCACATATTGAAGAGCTACAAAGGAAAGAGACCCGTCTCAAAGCCAGAATACAACCATGGACAGAGGAATCCTTTCAGCTTACTCTATCAGTCCAGGAGAAGTTAAAGACATTGCATCAGACAAAGAGAACGATGCGCCTAGCAGTTGAAGGCCCGATTACAAGAAAGATTATAGAGGAAGTGCAACAGGCCACAGTACAGAGTTTTGTTGATGTAGCAGCATTGCAGGTTGAGTTCAGTGACCTATGTAACAAGATCGAGGTGCCAACTTAGTGACTCGAGGGTGAGTCACCATATTTGTGTTGGGGGCCTGTTGGGATAGGGTTCCTAGGGTCAATTTTGGGTTAGTTTAACTAATTTTTGAGAAGAATTTTGTAAAGAATGCAAAGTCTCCATGAAATGTGGAAGCAAAGCGCGCAACTATGTAGGAGTCAAAAGGGCTTTAGCTACTCATTTGGGTAAGTGATAGGTCAGTTTTGAGACTCACCCATAGGCGACGAACCATGGTATTATATTGAAAAATCTATATATATAGTTGAGTCATAGCTAGTAAAGGAATCAAGGGAAGATAGAAGATTATTGTCTTGGGCAAGTGCTAAGGCAGGAAAGTTTTGTTTCCTATACTTAGGTGAAAGGGGAAGGCTCTTGCAGCTGAGCGCACGAAGACCTTGGAAAGTCTGCAACTAAGTTCATGGGCCCCTACAGATGAGTGTGCAGGGTGGAAGAGTATATAAAGTTGAATGCTAAATCTAATAAAGATTTCTTTTGGAAAAAATATCTTTTCGTTGTGTATTCTTATTTTTGTTCAAGTTATGCATTATGGCATAATGATCTGTTTTCTGTGAGATGAAGTATAATTGTTGCGCAAATCTATTGAATATTTAAGATCTATGTGTGAACTAAGTAATTATCTATTTTCACGACGATAAAGGTTAAATCTATTATGATTTATGTTGAATCGGGTAGATCTACGCACAAGCAAATCTGGGGTTACTATTTATTGCACGAAAGTGGACATTTTGCTTCTTTTAGGTCTATAAAGTTTGATCGTAGACCTTCGCGAAGGTCTAGAAGCTGTTTTCTTAGAGTTATAGTAGCAAGCCATAGGAAGACATAGATATGCATGAAGGAAGATCTGAGTTACAAGGTCTTAAGATCACTTATCACATGGTCTCTAGATGAAAAAACCTAGTTCTAGAATCCCCAATACTGCCTCGGGTGAGACTGCAACCTGCACTATGTAGGTTGTTTCTGAAAGGGACAATAGTTAGGGATTTGTTGGTTGGCATGAGCAACTCTAAACTTGGGTCAGGCCCCCTTAAGCCAACACTAGCATTGAGGCTTCTTATGCACAGTTGTTCAAGAGTTTGGATGTCATAGTGTGAACACACAAAATCCCTTCCATCGAAACACTCACCTAGGTGTTCGACAGCGGATCCCCCCCATAGCATGTTTTTGGGGCTTAAAGCCCAAGTTTTGGTCAATGTAATGTAAAGACCCTGCGAAATACAAGTGCAAAGCATGAGAGTCTAGGGTTGTTCGCCCTAAAATAATGTAATTTAATGTAAAGTGTTTCGGCCTACCCATGGTCTGTGGACCATGGGATTGTATAAATAGAGCGAGGCTCTAAGTGTAAAGAGGCTCTAAGTAATAGATAGAGGTGAAGGCATGGTTAGAAGATAGAAGTGAATCTAAAGTATATTGGGTCATAGTAGTAGGTAGAGGCTTTGCAGCTGAGTGCGCAGAGGCCTAGTACAGTCCGCAGCTGAGTGTGCAGGGCGGAGGTAGGCCTGTAATCGAACTTGAGTATTAATAAAGATAAGTTTGATTCAAAATATTGTGCCTCTGTTTGCAGATCTGTATTTCTATGTTCTGGTTATCTTTATGCATTTATATTATTTTCGAGTACGCACGCTAATCTGAAAGTTGAATAAGTAATAAGAAATATTAGGCCCACACAAACTAAGTTAAGCACTAATATAATAAGCACAGTAAGGATCGGATCGAAATAATACTATATTCACAAAGGTGCGCACGGGTTGTGAAGAATAGAAAGTTGCGCGGAGCAGCGCAGTGTGCAGATTAGGATTGTGAACCTCCAAAACCCTCATTAAGACATCCCTAGGGTGTGAAAACCTGGTTCCAGCACCCTCCCATACTACTTTGGGTGAGACCTCAGTCCGCGCTCCGCGAACTATTGCTGAAAGGGCTAGTAGTATCAGGATTTGCTTAGCTAAACTCATTGCTAAACCTCGGTCAGGCCCCACGTAGCCAACAAATGGTTCCGTTGCTAGGACCGAGATCTGCCTAAGGGATGTCTAATGTCGTGCCACTAGAACCCAACAAAGAAGGAAATTGAAGAGTGGGTGGATAAGAAGATTCATGATTTCGTGACACAGGAAAACATAACTCTGCAGGTATCCGAGAAGAGGTGGTTGGATCGCTACGTGTATATGGAAATCCATGAGATTTTCTTTGCATCCTTTCCTTCTGAATTGTATGAGTGGATCATGAGGTTAGCCAATAGCCAGGAAAGGTGTATGCTCAACCAACCGATAGTGTGGACTCCAGAATTAGTGCATAGACTAGAGGCATCAGAAGATAAGATCACGTGAGCTGTGGACCATTGGCTCGACCGGATAATAAGGGGATTATCACTGAGTTTGCGATAGACATGACCGTGAGCTACAACGAAGTAGAACGATGTTTTCTCAAGGAACAACGAGGTAAGTACATTAAATCTTTGAATACCTGGATTAAGATGTTGTTATGTGAAAAGTGGGTTATGCGAATACGTTAATGTTTGGAACGACGCAGAGCGAAAATATCTACAAAGGTAATAGGGAATTAGGAAACAGTCCTTTAATTTCACCTTCATGAGAAAGCGAGGAAGAGCTTGCTCGGGTCTCTCCGAGAAGTGCGGTTAGTTTGATAAGGCAACACATTCCGCAATTACCACCTCCACCCATGCCACCACCCGCTTCACCTCCTTCACCTCCATCTCCACCCGCTCCACCTCCACCAACCCTGCAGTTCAGCATGGCGAGCGCGATCAAGCTACCCGTATTCAGAGGAGTAGGGAATGAGGATCCAGACCAGTTCTGGTTCGGGGTAAGAGTAGTGTGGGAAGCGCAAGGGGTTACAAATGACAAAATTAAGAAGGCCACATTAGTGAGCGCACTGCAGGATGACGTGTTGACGTAGTATATCAAGCACTCCAATGACCACCCAAATGTAGGGATAGTAGAGATCTAGAATGCATTGAACAGAGAATTTAGCTGGCTGAAATCAGAGACACAATCGATCATCAAGTTTAAAGAGATCACGATGCTTCCAGGTGAGACCCACTGGGATCTGGAACAACAACTAAAGAGTACTATACGCAAGGCTAATATGACGCTAACAGATGCACAAAACTGCACATGGTTTGTGGCATATTTGACACTGCACCTGAGGATGGTGCTGTCACAACAAAAGCTTTCAACCTAGGCCAAAGCATTGGAAATGGCGATGAGGTTGCATGAAACACTGATATAAGATCCAGGGTTGGGAGTTCAAAAAATACATGCACAAATACAAAATCTCTACCTGGAAATGCAGAGCTTGAAGCAGGACAGGGCACCCCAGCCAGAGGCACGTGAGGAAGTATGGTGCATAAAATGCAAAGGTCAGGGCCATGACAAGGACCATTGTCTAGTATTCGCGAACTACTTGGCAGGAGTGGGGCCAATGCCATTGAGACCAGAGGCACAGGTAAGGTCGAGTGTGACACCCGCGTTATGGTGCATGATTTCTCAGATAGGAGGAAAACACACGACTGATAATTGTCATTTGTTGCAGAAGCATACACCAACACCCCAACAACTATTTTGTAATTTATGTAGTCTAATGGGCCACAACGAGCATACTTGTCACAACTACGAGCTAATGATGGATCAAACCCTAGCCTATAGGATGTAGACAGAAACGCGAGCCCTCGACCCAGCTGTGGGGATGGCATGCGTTGGATTTCAAGGGCGAGGTCGAGGACGAGGAGGAATGGGACCAGGAAGGGGCCATGGATAGTTAATTTACTACAATTGCAGAGGTCCAGGGCACTACGACCATGATTGTACCAACCCAACAAGACCATCCTGCTCATACTGTGCTCAGTTTGATCATGAAATGATAAATTGTCTTACGTTGATCACATAGATGCACAATAAAAGGGTACTCTAGCCTCCTTTGACTCAAAATATCCAAATGATGAGGTATAAACTAAACAAAGAAGACCCAAATGTGAACATGGTGCTCAGAAGCAGTGTGACCATCGGGGAGGATAAGGGGAAGCAGCGTGAGGAAGATACCTGGGGTCACAAGGCTCCTATAAAGGAACCTGAGTTTGACTTAGAACGCGCAAAGGAGATGTTCATGGAAGCTAAGAAGAGCTTCACGGAGGCCTCCACTTCAGGTAGTAAGGATCAAACAGAGACATGAATGGATCCTTCCATGCTCACTACCTTTTTGAAGACATGCATGAAACTATTGCGTGACAATAAGGTAGTTAAGGGACTACAGGAGTTGATCACCAAGTGCACAGGGCCAGGGTAGCTGCGCGTAGTCGAGAAACTAGGAAAGCATGCATTGTGCATTGGGAGGGAAATGAGATTAACGGCGCAGATTAGCGAGTATGAAATGGATCAGGTAATCCTAGACCTGGGTTCGGACGTGAATGTATTACCGAAGCAGACATGGGAATGTATGGGCAAGGCCATGTTACAATCGTCCCCTATTCAATTACGAATGGCAAACCAACAAAAGATTTTTCCCATGGGAAGGTTGCAAGGGGTAACAGTTAATATCGAAGGCGCGAACACACAGAAGGACTTTGAAGTAATAGAGATTTTCGATGACAACAATCCTTATCCCACGCTGCTAGGAATAGATTGGGCCACAGATATGAATAAAGTCATCAATCTGAAGAAGCGCAAAATGATCTTAGAGAAAAAGTCGCTACGCGTAGTAGTCCAACTGGACCCAGCCGAAGAAGCGCACTACACTAAACCAGTGCACGATGATGAAAGTGACAATGAGATGGATTGTATTTACAAGATAACTGCGTGAGATTAGGATTAGGTGAATCCGACTGCAGATGGACAGATCTCATGGGAACGCGCAAGTTCATGCACCTTGGATTCAGATGAAGAAGATGAGCGCTGGCACAATCAATTGAATGAAGTAACAACGCTGAATTGCAACATGATGATTATATCACTGCGTTGCGTAACAACTCAGGCCTGAGATCTGCCAACATATGATGGATTGATAGTGGTGGATGAATTCCTGAGAAAGTTTGAAAGCATAGTACCGGAACAACAACAGTTTGATGCGTTGAAGTGGCCGCTGCACGCAAAACCTGCGTGCTGGTGGGGAACACACCAGGGAAATTTTGAGAACTGGTGTGGATGTAGAAGGATGATGCACCTACGATTTGGGAAACCACAACTACAGATGGAAGATAAACACGATGGATGAGATGACCGCCACACACACCTCGTGAAATGGACCAAGGCCTATGGGGAAGAACCACAACATGAATGGGTACACTTATTCTACCATACCCTGGATGTCATACCCATGAATTGGTATACTGAGACAGAACTCTGACATGGTATGGGCGAATGGGATGTCTTGCGCGAGGGATTTTTGTTAACATTCACATTTGAAGACCGATGGTCAGATACTGTTGACGATGCACTGCAAGCAGTAAAAGCCGCCATCTTCAAAATACCACAGGAACCACTGCAAGTAGTTCAACCAGCATGGGAAACCCAGTTAAGTAGTGCCCTAGAATGTTATAATGTGCAAGTAGAGGAGGATGATGATGACCCCCGAAATATTAATATTCCAGAAACTGAAAGCTGTCGCGAGGTTTTAGGACCATCAATTGAGAATCCCGACATCACTGCACCGCTAAAAACAAAGTAGGTAAACATTGGCACAGACACAAAGCCAAAGTACGAGACGCTTGGGGACTATTGGGATGATGCTACAATAGATAAGGTCGCCGAGTTACTCTACGAATATCAAGATTTTTTCCTGACCAAAATCATGGACTTAAAGGGGATCATTAGCGACTTAGGGATGATGGAAAGCACTCTGAAACTAGACGCGAAGCCCGTCAAGCAACGCCCCTACCATTTAAATCCAAAGTATAAAGAAAAGGTCCGCAACGAATTAGACAAAATTCTCATAGCCAAAATTATTGAACCAGTGGAAGAATCCGAGTGGGTGAGTCCTATGGTAGTACAGGAGAAAAAAACAGAAGGGCAAAATTTGAATATGCGTGGGCCTCAGGAAGCTTAACGATGCCTGTGTTCACGATCCATTCTCAACACCATTAACGGATGAAGTATTGGATAATGTTGGCAGTCAGGAAGCTCACTCATTAATGGATGGCTTCTCAGGATACCATCAGATCAAGATCGCACCAGAAGATAAGAGCAAGACAACCTTCGCAACAAAATGGGGCTATTTTTAACACACCATTATGCCCTTTGGACTATTTTTAACACACCATTATGCCCTTTGGACTGAAGAACGCGCCAGTGATATTTTCACGCATAGTGGTGGCCGTGTTCAAGGAATACATCCACAAGTTCTTGGAGGTCTATCTAGACGATTGGACTGTATTTGGGTTAGTTAAACACCATATAGCGAGCTTACGTTTGATGTTGGATACTTGCTGATGACACCAGATTGTGCTGAATCTTAAAAAGTGCACCTTCCTCATTCCCTTTGGAAACCTGCTCGACCATGTGGTCTGCAAACAAGGCCTGATGGTGGACCCTACGAAGATTGTTGTTATCCTCAATCTAGAAGCGCCGTGAAGTGTCAAACAATTACGTGCTACTTTGGGGCACACTGGTTGCGATAGAAAGTTTATCAAGAGCTATGCACAAATAACATCGCCCATGGAAAAACTATTGAAAAAGGATGCTACATATTGTTGGAATGATGATTGTAGCAAAATCTTGGATGTTCTCAAGGAGAAAATGGCATCTTCTCCCATCCTGGTCTTCCCAAAATGGGACATAGAATTTCATGTACATGTTGATGCGTCATGTATTGTGCTGGGAGCTATACTTACGTAGGAAGGCGGAGAAGGCATGGATCACTCGATCGCGTTCGCGAGTTGGTGGTTATCCAAATCTAAAAAGAACTACTCTACTACTAAGCACGAAGGGTTGGCAATGGTGTACGTGCTCTAGAAATACCGACACTATTTACTTGGCGGGCACTTCAAGATGTATACCGATCATTCCATGTTGAAATACCTGGTGAACAAGCCTGTGTTGGGGGGGCGCATATGCATATTGCTGTTACTATTTCAAGAATATGACTTTCAAGTCATCATAAAGCCGAGACACTTAAATGCAGGACCAGATCACTTATCACGATTGAGACAGGCAAGGAGCCAACAAATTTGGAAGAAGGACTACCTGATGCACAGCTCTTTGCAGTGCGTGTCGCAGACGGTAACTTCAAAGATATAATCCATTTTTTAACCACAGGGACTGTGCCGAAGGAATATTTAGTCCAGCAGAAGAAGGAATTTGTGGTGTGCGCAGTGGACTTTTCTGTCATCGCGGGGCACCTCTACAAAATTGGAAACAATGAGATATTGCAAAGATATTTACTTGAATTTGAACGAGGACAAATCCTTGTAGAGGCACATGGGGGGGCTGTAGGAGGACACTATGTAGGACATGTGACTGCACAAAAGATTCTTTGCACTGGGCTATGGTGGCCAACCCTGCATCAAGATTTGAAAGCACACTGTCGGGCCTACGACATATGTCAAAGGACTGGGAAACCATCACAAAGGGATGAGATGCCACTCAATCCACAAATGATGCTGCAGCCATTCAAAAAATGGGCAATCGAATTTTTGGGACCGATCAAACCTTAGGGAAAGATGGGAGTGCACTACATCATCACCGCGACAGATTACTTGACTCGATGGGTGGAAGCACAGCCGGTTAAGGACTGCACGGCTGCTACGACTGCGAAATTTTTGTTTGACAACATGTTGACACAGTTTGGTTGCGCAAAAATCTTAATGAGTGACCGTAGAATGCACTTCCTGAATGAAACCATCAACGCACTCACCAAGGCGTTCTAGGTGTATCATCAGTAAAGTACATCGTACCATCCGCAAGCTAATGGGATAGTAGAAGCATTCAACAAAATTCTGGAGACTGCGTTGACCAAAGTATGTAACACGTAGCGAAACAACTGGGACCTGTACATACCTGCCATATTATGGGCATAGAGAACCACGTGAAAAAAATTGATGGGTTAGACACCTTTCAAGTTAGTCTATGGCATGGATGCATACATGCCAATGGAATACATCGTACACAGTTTGTAGATAGCAACACTTACAGACATGTCGGACTATGAAGCCTTGGAAGAGAGGCTTGCACAGTTGGAAGAACTCGAGGAAGAACAATTTCTAGTGGGATTCCATCAACATGTACAGAAACAACGCGAGAAAGCCTGGCACGATCACCATATCAAGTTGTGCACATTCAAGGTAAACAATTTAGTGTTGTTGTATGATAGCAAGTTCGAAAAATTTCCTGGAAAATTCAGAATGCATTGGTTGGGACCATATGTGGTAAAAGAGGTCACAGACAAAGGTGCAGTCCAGCTAGTCAAACTTAATGGAGAACCCTTCCCAGGAAGAGTAAATGGCAATCACCTTAAGCCCTACACGAATGGGCTAGCTATCTGACTAACCAACCAAAGCACAGTCTTTGTGACCCGAAAAGCTGGACAAGGGTGCGGGACTATAAACACAAGTACTAGTAGTCGACGTCAAAGTAGAGAATTAAGTCAGATGCAGATGATTCAGAAGCGGAAATGGAGCAGATCCAGCTGACAGTAGAATGGTATGTTGTGGACCTTCACGCTACACAAACACAGCTGGAGGGGATTCGTGCAAAGATCTCCGCACCAGCAGAGTGACTCGAGACGAGTCACGATGATTGTGTTGGGGGCCTGTTGGGTAGCGGATCCCCCCCATAGCATGTTTTTGGGGCTTAAAGCCCAAGTTTTGGTCAATGTAATGTAAAGACCCCGTGAAATACGGGCGCAGAGCGTGAGAGTCTAGGGTTGTCTGCCCTAAAATAATGTAATTTAATGTAAATTGTGTCGGCCTACCCATGGTCCATGGACCATGGGATTGTATAAATAGAGCGAGGCTCTAAGTGTAAAGACAATTTTTTTTGGCAAGAAAGAAATAGATAGAGGCGAAGGCATGGTTAGAAGATAGAAGTGAATCTGAAGTATATTGGGTCGTAGTGTAGGTAGAGGCTCTACAGCTGAGTGTGCAAAGGCCTAGCAGAGTCTGTAGCTGAGTGCGTAAAGGCCTAGTAGAGTCTGTAGCTGAGTGCGCGGACCCCTGTAGTTGAGTGCGTAGGGTGGAGGCAGGAATATAACCAAACTTAAGTATTAATAAAGATAAGTTTGATTCAAAATATTGTGTGTCTATTTGCATATCTGTATTTCTATTTTCTAGTTATCTTTATGCATTTATATTGTTTTTGAGTACGCGCGCTAATCTAAAAGTTGAATAAGTAATAAGAAATATTGGGCCCACACAAACTAAGTTAAGCACTAATATAATAAGCACATTGTTAACGGGAAAAGTATCTACTCAGAATGACCCTATCCCACTAAGGTGTGATAGTGACCTTAGAAACAAACAAGGAAAACTACTTTCGTATTCTTCTTTATGAACTATAAACGAAGAGGAATAGGATGAACCAACCTGTGTCTTGTGCTAGTCCTTTTGATCCAATCTCTCTCCTCTTTGACAGCTTCCAGCTACCTGCTCCCTTACTTGCCCAGCTTCACCAAGTTCCTGTAAGATCACAGAAGAAGAAAACTACACAAAGACATGGATTTATATTCATAAATAGCTTAGGATCAGATTTAAGCTAAACATGCAAATATAACAAACATCAATGATACACAAGCATGTAGGAGAAACTCAAATAGTTTTATTGATATAACAAGAAGGTCTAGGAGGAGTTACAACCGATGATTCCTGATCCAGCATCAACCTCCCAGCAAAGGAATCCCCTCTTCACCTCCAACAAAGCATAAATCACCCAATACTCTGATATCTATCTCAAAACCAACAACAATTCTCTGCAATGTACAAAATTCCAGCCTCTAGATCTCTGGGATGAGGGATCCATATATAGATGTATGCAAAGAGGATGAGTCAGCTTATGATTTGACTAGTGGCTTCTCTCTGTCAGTTCTTGCTTCCACTTGGAGACTGAGAGCCTCTTACTCATCCTTGGTTGAACTCAGTGAGGCAAGTGTCATTGGGAAAGATTCTGGAAGCTTCCATTGTCTGTCCACCTTGCAAAATGACACTGCCATTTGTCATTTCCCGCTCAACGTACCCTGGTAGTGCATTTAGGTGCATTGCAACGCACCTAGCTAGTGTACTTGGGTGCTATGCAACGCAGCTAGCTAGTGGAGCAGCTGAAATGATCCTGATTTGACTTATTCTGAGCAGTTTCTGGTGGAGAACTTCTGGGAGAAGATGTTATTTGTTGACCTTGTTCCTTTAGGGGCCGGAACAACACTTTTAGGGACTTGGGATCCCTTGGTTTATGTACATTTCATGCTTAGAGCTGTAAGGCACAAAAATGTCTATAACAGTTGCCCCCTAAAGTATGAGGCCATTTATCGGGTGAAATGCTTTATTAGGAGGATCTAAAGTTCTTTCAATGCTAGGAGGAGACCTGTAATAAGATACAATACAATATATTATCTTCATACTGTTTTCATGATCTAGCTGAGGCGGGCATTCCCATGCTCAGCTTTATAAATTCACTTTCATGTACATAGGACAGACAATCGTCTGATGGTAGACTAATGATTCTGGTAGAGCCATCATCCTTTTGGTAGGATGATTATCTGTGTTGCAATGCTGTACATTTCAATGTTTTTATTTTCCTGAATATATATCGCAGATTGGATTGATGAAACTAGATCTGGGGTCTTCAAACTCGTCCGATCTTCACTCGAAGTACAAGTCAATCCATGTGAGAAATGTTTTGAAGTCGAACATGGAAAGACATCGCTTGATTACCAGTCAATGATGTAAATTGTTAACAAGCGCGAGAGGAATCACCGATAATGATGATGACCCTCAAGGTACTGCAGTACAATTCACGTGGTGTGAATAAAGGACTTGGCGTCGAACACCACGCAAAATCTTTCGGTCGAAGGTCATTGATGTATACCTGTCGCCGGAAGTGAGAAACTTGCCATTGAGGCATGCAAGCTTCAAAGTACTGAATGGGGTGTTCCTAGATCAACTTCTTGGATAATGAGCTGGTGTCGACAAGAAGCGACCCGTCAAAGGAGGGCCTTAATGAATCCCACATCGACACAGAACGGAGCAAATGATTTTGATGGAGGTGAAAACGATCTGATGATATATGGTTCAGGATGGCGGTCATGAAAGAATGAAGTATAATGTATGGTAGTGGATGGGACACGGGTGACTTCTCTGGATGACTTCTCTTGAACATGTCGGCGACACTTATGTGATGGATTGGTAGCATTTACCCCAAATGTGGATGGTATGGCGTGACCATGGTAATGTGACTGGTGAATGAAACAACCCAACCCGACTCAGGCACGGAGTGGAAGTGTCATGTTCAAGAGCGACTTGCTACCAATAAAGATTCTTTGAGTTTCTTCCCAATTTTTCCCCAGTCATTGCTGACCAGTACCTCTTTATTTTTGTCAAGCTTGAGGAGGATAACATATGCTTGTTCTATAATTTTCCCTTCGGGCAAACCCATCGCTATGTTTTAATGAGCCTAGCGATAGTGAAACTCATTCTCGTCTAAAGACAAGTTTGTCGCTATTAATCTTTTTAACGAGTTTAACGACAAAGATAACTCAGTCCTTTTCATTTTTAGAGAGTCTAAAAAGGTACGTAAAGGTAACTCCGAAATTCCTTTTTCGTCATCTAATCCCTTAAGTCCGAAAAAGTATAAAACAATACAGAAGGGATGAATTTTCGATAGTTTTAACGAGCCGAACAAAACAAGCGCTCGATCTTTTTGTGCAATAATCCCTCTGGTCCAAAAAGATTAAAATCTAAAGGAGGGATAGCACTTCCGGTCGCTTTAACAAGCTGGAAGGCCAAAACTCGGAAATCTTTTCATATTTTACGAGTCAGTTGAAAAGAGCTTAAAGAAGACTCGTCTTTTGAGGAATGAGTGATAAAATGGGTAGCAGCTGATTCCAAGTAAGGTTTGGAATTTTCCAATCACGGCAGTGTCACAAGGATGGCTAGTGAAATCACTCTTCGCAGCTGTTCCTCAAAATGGGTAAACAATCAAATGGAGGTGAATGATCGGCCAATGGAAAAGTGGAGGTGACGGTGCAAACACGACCAAGGCTTTAATGGTTGAAATGCTTCATTCACGGTGGTTATTTACCGAGGAATAGTTCATTTTTTAACGAGCTTAAACGCGGGTGGAAACATTTGCTCATGTCTTATGTTTATTTTTTAATGAGCTTGAACTATGTGCTAAAACTTGTCAATTAATCCAGTCATATGATAAGAAAGTCTCATATAAAACGGCAACTTTTAGATTTTTCCCCCACATCCTTTCTTTATGCAAGTTAGGAAACGACTAATCCAAAAAATAGATAAATAATCGCTCTTTGCTTGCACTCCAAAAGGCTTGCATGCCCCCAGGTATAAAATATGGTTTCAAGGTTACCCCTTCTTTAGTCCAATAAAACATTTGTTTTACCGGGAGAGGCCTACCTCTTACAGGTTACCCAAAGATTGTTCGATTCGCGGTGCAAACAAAACACTTCTTCGGCGCTGTCTACCAAGATAAACAAAGGTGAGCAACGACGTCCGCCACTCACATAACTTTGACAAGAGAATCTTATTCTAGAATAACCCCTCTTCTAATCACGGATGGGGTACAGACTAGTCATATTCTCCCGTGGAAACCTACCCTATACCCGAAGTTTTCCTGTCGAAGCAGACTAGGATGCATGCCCCCTGGGTTTCAGTCATATCCTTCCGAATTACTCGCGCTCATCGGGAGGACGGACTGGGGATTGAGACATTTCTTGCGTGAAGATACCATTTAGGGATGGTATATGACTATTTTCTATGCGTGATCCGGGAAATGAAAGTTGGTCCACGAGCTTGACCACTCTTCCTTCATGCGGAAAACACATTACTCTAAAGAGTGAGGAGACGATGGCTCCCATGCAATAAATATAGTCTCGTCCAAGGAGTAGATTATAATACAAGGGTCCTTGAACTACCATTATGTTCATTTGAACTGTCTTCCCTCTCAATGTTATGGGCACATCGGGAAGGATCCCTAAAGGTCGACGGGTTCCTTTATCAAAGCCTGTCAGATTTCTCATCTCAGGCAACAGCGATGGCGAACCAAGCGCTTTCCAAGCAATAGAGGAAAGGATACTCACAGAAGCCCCCTCATCTATGATGGTACCAGCCATGACCATTCTATATATTTGAACGATAATTCGGAATGGTATGCTTGCTGGTAAACGGGGTCTGCCTAGTTGATTCCAGTCGAAGGAGACAACTAGGTTGCTTGGAGGTGGGACCGAGTAGACGGCCGGGTATGGCCCTGACGAAATTCCCTCCTGCGGTAAGGGAATGGGTAGATTTCCCCCATGTTCGTCGGAGTATGTGTTGATGAAGAGAATTTGGATGGTGTCATCCTTGTTCTCTTCAGTGACTGTATCATCCGAAGATAAAACCTCTGAAGGCAAGACTGGGTCAACTGCCACCTCGACCTTTTGACTTTCATCTGGTATGGATTCAGATGGTTTATCTTCGATGATAGGCGCTTCAGCCGACCACTTGAGCGGGCCAGCTGGATTCTCAACTAGCGACGGACTCGGCAAGAGTTTTTTTATATCCAGGAGGAAGTCGTAACGGTGAAACCAGACGATCATCCAAAACTCTTTTCGCTTCGTCTAAGAAGGGACAATGGTGGATGGCATGATTGCCTTCGCACAGTTTACAGGGAAATCTAGCTTTCCCTTTTTGTCCTGGGGCTTCACTTTCGCTAGTTGACGGTGTGCTTTCAACATGATCATCAGAGGTTGATGACACCGGATTGTGCAAACGAGGAGACCAGTCCCTTAGTATCCGAGGGATGCAAGGAAAATATCTGTGAAAGTAGTCTCCTTTGCAAATGACACATGGCGATTTAGGCCTGGTCGGTGCAGTGTGTGGATTTTCGTTAGACGACACTCGTTTTCCCCCCTTCGCCTTTGGCTCCTTCTTCTTCTTCTCTTTCTTCTTCTTCTCCTTCTTCTCCTTAGGAACTTGACTTTTGGTTTTGCCAGCCCCATCAAGCGAAGAGGAAGGAGGAGAGGAAGAATTAGAGGAAGTAGAAGGTTGGTGGGCAACTCTGGACTCGTCTAATTGCTGATTCGATTGTTCAGGAATAGTGGTGTTCTGAATGACATTGGTTGAGAAGAGCTAGACTGGCAAGCTAATTGTCAGTCCTGGAAATGACAATGTGGCCATATGGGGTGCACCAACATCTCCCCAAGAGGAGAAGGGACTAGGATTTCCACCAAGGGGAATTCCTTGGTTGGTAGACTCCATTTTCTCAACCTAAGATCAACGTAGCAAAAGGGTATGAATATTCCGTTTAAAATAAATTTTTCGACACTTTGACACAACTTTTTTTTTCAATTTTTAAGAGTCGAGAAAAAACAAAAGATGACTCTAGTCTCGTTCGATTTTTAATGAGCCTGAAGTGACAAGTGCTCAGATGGACCTTTTCCATTAAGGAGTCTGAAAAGGAATGAAAGGGACTGCTCTGGAGATCTAGGTAGAGGGAGTACCAAACCAATCGCAAAACTGTAGAATACTTTTTACGGTACGACAGTCAATCTTCCCGAGCTGTGTTCGGTGCATTGCGATCAGTAGGGCGGCCGACACGGCTTCCTATGGATAAAAGGTTTTAAGCCTATAGGGGTCTCCCAATATATACTCGACGGTACGTGGGAGCACAAGTCCATACTGGCACTTATCGTCTCAAAGCGGAGGAATCACCCAACCATCAGTGAGGACAACAGTTACTAGGCTTTACGACGCCGGAATACGTCTCTAGCCTAGACCTCTAAATGTTGTGCATTAAGTTCCAAAGCGTTGTTAGATTCATTCAATTTATTTTAAGTTGATCTTTCTTAGAAGTTTGCCTTTTGGGATCACCACGAGATGTAGATGTAATTCCTAAAATGCAATCTAAAGATGATAAGAAAACTTTTATCTCTTTTCAGCAATGAAAATCCTAGCTACAAGGGGAAAAGAAAGACACAATCTTTTCTCAAAGAGCAAAGAGCACATTGTAAATGCACTTTTCCTAAATCAAGCCAAACAGACTATCAATATGCAAATGCACATGTGCATGTATTTGTTTTTCACTTTCTTAATATTGATGCCTAAAAAGAAAGTTGATGTACAAATCTGAATTTTCTTTCAAGTGACAAACACAAACAAGCTTCTTTTCGAAATCAGAAGGTAGAGACGATAATGACACTTTATGATTTTGAAATAAATACTCGTTTCGACACAAGAAAGTCATAAGTTCAAACCAAAGGTAAAAGTAAAAGCATAATCGACTGTCAACAGCAAATAAACTTTCTCCTAAGATCAAAATCGACACTTACGACAGATCTAAATCAAAGGACGACAGTATGACTATTCTACTTTTTCAATGGAAAACTGTAAATGATGTAACAAACACACAAAGAACATCTACAGTCTTTTGTACAAAGGAGGTGGAATTAAGGCAAAGAAAAGGGGTTTTTTTAAATAGACACACACTGATCACAGGCTGCAAAAATCAGAGACAAAACTGAAAAAATGAAGCAAAGAACCTCAACTGCACAGGGCTAGGCTGATCAGCGCACCTGTTACACAGAGAAACTGGATTGCAGCGTAGGTAGCCCTCTCGGGAACTGTGTTGAAATGCAGAATCTCTTCACAGAGCCTGCGCTAGGGCAGAAACGAGAATTCTATCCGGGTTCTGAGTCACGGTTTGCAGTTTAATCTATGGTTTTTGGTCGAGTAAAAGCAATCAGTAATGCACAATCAGAGGGTAGATTTAAAAGAGGTCTAAGAGCTATCACAAAGGGTAATCAGATCATTTGTGAATCAGCTGTTCAAATCATAAACAAATCCAGTGAATGGATTGAAGTAGCGGATGTCTACTTTGCATTTGATAATGGCAAATGTAGTTCGATTGCTACTTCTATGTTTATGAAACAAACAATAAGAGAAACACAAACAAACTAATTAGACACGATCCCCAGTGGAGTCGCCATTTTGTTAACAGGAAAAGTGTCTACTCAGAACGACCCTATCCCACTAAGGTGTGATAGTGACCTTAGAAACAAACAAGGAAAACTACTTTCGTATTCTTCTTTATGAACTATAAACGAAGAGGAATAGGATGAACCAACCTGTGTCTTGCGCTAGTCCTTTTGATCCAATCTCTCTCCTCTTTGACAGCTTCCAGCTACCTGCTCCCTTACTTGCCCAGCTTCACCAAGTTCCTGTAAGATCACAGAAGAAGAAAACTACACAAAGACATGGATTTATATTCATAAATAGCTTAGGATCAGATTTAAGCTAAACATGCAAATATAACAAACATCAATGATACACAAGCATGTAGGAGAAACTCAAATAGTTTTATTGATATAACAAGAAGGTCCAGGAGGAGTTACAACCGATGATTCCTGATCCAGCATCAACCTCCCAGCAAAGGAATCCCCTCTTCACCTCCAACAAAGCATAAATCACCCAATACTCGGATATCTATCTCAAAACCAATAGCAATTCTCTGCAATGTACAAAATTCCAACCTCTGGATCTCTGGGATGAGGGATCCATATATAGATGTATGCAAAGAGGATGAGTCAGCTTATGATTTGACTAGTGGCTTCTCTCTGTCAGTTCTTGCTTCCACTTGGAGACCGAGAGCCTCTGACTCATCCTTGGTCGAACTCAGTGAGGCAAGTGTCATTGGGGAAGATTCTGGAAGCTTCCATTATCTGTCCACCTCGCGGAATGATACTGCCATTTGTCATTTCCCACTCAACGCACCCTGGTAGTGCATTTAGTTGCGTTGCAATGCACCTAGCTAGTGTACTTGGGTGCTATGCAATGCAGCTAGCTAGTGGAGCAGCTGAAATGATCCTGATTTGACTGATTCTGAGCAGTTTCTGGTGGAGAACTTCTGGGAGAAGCTGTAATTTGTTGACCTTGTTCCTTTAGGGGCCGGAACAACACTTTTAGGGACTTAGGATCCCTTGGTTTATGGACATTTCATGCTTAGAGATGTAAGGCACAAAAATGTCTATAACACACAGTAAGGATCAGATCAGAATAATACTATATTCACAAAGGTGCACATGGGTTGCGAAGAATAGAAAGCTACGCGGAGCAGCACAACAAGCAGATTAGGATTGCGAACCTCCAGAACCCTCATCAATCCATCCCTAGGGTGTGGAAACCTAGTTCCAGTGCCCTCCCATACTACTTCGGGTGAGACCACAGTCCATGCTCCACGGACTGTTACCGAAAGGGCCAGTAGTACCAGGATTTGCTTGGCTAAACCCACTACTGAACTTGGGTCAGGCCTGATGTAGCCAACACCAGGCCATGAGAAAGAAACAAGTCATGTTGGATGTAGACAAGTACATAGAGCTGTTGATGTGTGTAGCCACCAATGATGACTTACAACTTAGTGTAGATAACATTCAAAGGTACATTAATGGTCTAGCCACACTAAGGACAATGTTGTGCATGTTTTAGGATGATATGGACAGAGGTTTCAAAGCAATATACTTGGAAGCCAAGGCAAGTGTCCACTTTGACAAATATGTCATCAAATAGTACGAGGACACAATAGTGCAATACCAAGCTTGGTATCACTTCATCACCGAAGATTAGCGAGAGGAGGTTACCAATTTGGTATTTCCCCAAGACCCCAAGTGATGTTGTTTGTCTTGTCAGGCTAACTCAAGCCTGTTTTTGTCCCACATGGGTATATGTGAAAATTGTTTTATTGTAAATATGTTATAAGTGAAGTTCCAAGTGTCATTACTGGAATGTGAACAACCACTATTGTAATGTGTATTCATGAGGGTAGCCCAAGAGTCAAAGGGTAATGTCAAGGGTGACCCCACCCTTTGCTATATACAGAACCTCATAACTCATAGTAAAGCCTTTTGGGAGCCAAGCTTTTGGCTAGGCATTGCTTAGAGAAGGCTTGGAGAGTATTTTGATGAGCCTTGGCTTCTCCATAGTGCAAAGTGTGTGCATATCTTCAGAGGAGTAGGTGGTGTTGACTGTAATGTTCCACTATTGAGGCTAGTGGTTTTCAATGGTGTATATATGGATAAAACTTTCACTTAATATATAACAGAGCCAACTTGTTATTGTAGTTGGACTATTCTGGTTGCTTTAACAATGTATGTCATCTAACTTACGCATTCATGTATGAACTATTTTGCATATGATTGTATGAATCTTGTTGGAGACGTGTTGTTCGTTTAACCCATCACTTTGGATTGTCGACTATTCTGCTTTCTAGCTTGTGATGTCATCTAGCTCATGTGTTCCTTTCAGGCTACGTAGTATTAAAGGATTCTAAGGGATACACTTCCTTTTCCCCTCCATGTGTTAGAACACTCATGCATCTCACTTGAGTCATTGTGAGGTCACACACTTGATTTCAACAAAGATATCACACTTACCTTTGTGCACTATTGCAGTCAAGGCATTGCTTTGCTACCTAATGCTAGGACTCCTACTCCAAATGGTCTCACGTCTAGTTGGGACTTCTTACCGAGGAGATCCCCTAACATGTTGGTGGGTCCAACACCGTCAACAACGTACTAACACCAACCAATTCTATCTGTGATTTATTTGTAGGGAACAACTAACTGTTAAGAAGGTGTCTTTTGGTACCCCATAGCAATAAATACAGTACCACAGATTTGTTGACTCCACTAGTCTCTTTTCTTTACTCTAATGGTTGTTTTTATTGGACGTCCTCTCTAGATTATCACTTCTTGGTGTGTTCATGAGCTCTTTGGAATTTTTACAGGACCTTCTAGATCTATTTTCAGTAGATAAGTTTGACTATTCATTATTTTTCATCGTTTGTACTTCTTTTGCTCAGACAGACGTGCACATGCATATTTTCATAGAAAAACTCATGTGATTTACAGGGAGCACAAAAAACCATTGTAATTTTCCTTTCCAAGGTGATTGGCAGCGTTTAGTGAATTGCCTTCACCTCTACAATTTTTTTCCGTTAGTTTAGTTGCTTAGTTGCTTTACTAATTGCTATTAGTAGAGTAACTAGATTGTCTTTAATTTCTATTTTCATTTCTCACATAGCTTAATTAGGGGGAAAAGTAAGTGGCCACATTCCACATATCTTTTTCAATTTATTTTTCTATTTCTCACAACTCACATAGCTTAATTAGTAGAGTAAGTGGCCCATTATCCACAAATATTGTTACTAACCAAAGCATTTTTATTTCATTCATTTTTGGGATTATGATCAAGGGTTACTATGGAAATTAAGTAATATTTCTTCCCTTGCATATTTTAGGTGAAACTGGGCTTGCATATGAAATATTTCTCAAAGCACCTAAGTTTTCCATCTCCCTTTAGGCACACATAGTGTAATAGCAAAGGAGTAAGTGGCCCATTATCCACATAGTATTTATTTTCATGCAAGGAATAATCCAAACTTAGTGTAATTAGAGGGTATTGTAAAGGATCATTGAATATCCACATCTTATCACACTTTGTATGTTCACATTGCCACTTGCACACACATTACACATCACACAGTAAGATTCTATAAGCTTTGTACAAAATTGAATCTAGTTTCTAGATCTTTTTGTAATTAGTTTATTTTGGCTTACATTATCATGCCATAAGTGAAGCAAGACTCCTAAAAGCAACCATAACTTGAAACCAACTAAATTTTACCCATAGGTATCAAAAAATAATTTATAGTTCGGGTTAGGACCATTGGGGGTAGGCATCCCATAAGTCACCATGGTCATGTTACATCTTTGAAACATAGAAGTTGACTTTTTTGGTGCTTAAAATCCTTCTTCATCCTAGATAAAAGACTACCCGAACATGTCAGAGACCCGATTTAGAGGGGGTTCAGCTTAGTTCTAGTGCGTGCGATATTATTTGGGGTCTACCCGACCCATCTAGTGCTTGGTATTGGTAACTGACTACTAAGAAGCTAAAGACTCAACTGCTCTCATGGGATGAAGGTATCTTAGTGGCCAAAATTAGGGAATTATTTTCCTATAGGTGGAGGTGTGGGCAACACTATGTTGGGTGTGTGTTATATTCTTTCCATGACTACCCACACATCGGGGGGTGGTAGCCCCCTGTATGTTGTGCTAGGCATAGTAGGGGGGTCACAGTGGGGGTGGTTGTCCCCCTCCTGTATGTTGCACCGGATGCAATAAGGCGGTATGCAGGGGCGTGCTATTCCCCCTGCACGGGGTCGAGGGTAGCACCTCGTGAATTTTTTTTTGGGCCCTATATTAGGTGGGTGGACCTACCTACGGTTTTGTGCATGGATTTCGCACATGGTTTTGGGCATGATGGTTTTATGTACATGGTATTTTGTAGATCTAGTCAAGGGAACTATAGTTATGTTCTAATCTATGTTTAATGGATTTGGGTTTATAGATGCTTCAGCATGTATATATATGTATTGTAACATTGAAAAGGAATATAATGAAAAATCAATCTAGTAGTCCCGGTTTTTGGATCCAGCAGAAAATATCTGTGTATATCTATTTTATGTTTTATGCTCTTGCCATTGTTTATTTTCTGTTTTTAAAATTTGTATGTAGGTAATTTATGTATGGGGTTAAAAACTACATTTGGTATCAGATTTGTTTTTTCTTCAAGGTGATGCCTTTGCTGGTGAGGGGTTTTTCTCGAGTCAATGGTATACCCTGTTCAGTGGGATATCTGCAAGATAAAATCTTGTGGTGAAATAATATGGCAAGCAACGGAAAGATAGAGATCAAGAAATTTAATGGTTAGATTTTTGAGTTATGGAAACTCAAGATGGAGGATCTACTGTTGGATAAAGATCAATGGACCATGGTAGATCTGAGTACTAAACTAGCTACAATGTCAACTGAAGATTGGGAAAAGTTGGATCGGAAGGAAAAGAGCACAATATGATTGTGTATCTTAGATTCAATATTTTTGAATGTATCTGGGGAAGCTTTGGTGAAGGCTTTGTGGGAAAAGTTAGGGACATTGTACCAATCTAAGTCTTTGGTGACTAAACTGTTCCTACGAAAAAATATGTATAACCTGAGGTTGAAAGATAGAGACTCGGTAACAGAGCATCTGAAGGCCTTTAATATTGTGGTAAGCCAGTTATTATTTGTTGATATTAAAATTTTAGATGAAGATAAGTGCACCAGTTTGTTGTGTTGTCTTCCAGATTCATGGGATAGTCTGGTTGTTGCAATAGGTAGCAATGCAACTGCCTTTCATTTTGATGAAATAGTCTCATCCCTAGTGTCAGTGGAGATGAGACGGAAAAATATGGATGGTAATAATGGTGATGCATTATCTGTACGAGGACGGTCCTAGGACAGAAACAAAAATAAGTCCTCGAGTGGGATATCTAAATCTATAGGGAGATATAAATCTCCAAGAAAACCTGTAAAGGTGTGTTGGAAATGTGGAAAGGAAGGGAACTTCAAAAGGGACTGTAAATCTAAAGCTCCTGAGAAAGGAAATGGATCTGATGATGCTCCTTCTGGATAGGTGAAAACCACCTCAGATGAAGGTGGGGATGTGTACTTCACTTATTCTTCAAGTACACATGTAGATCACGAGGAATGGTTGATTGACTCAGGTGCATCCTTTCACTTCACTCTGCATAGAGAGTGGTTCTGTGAATATGAGAAATATGATAGTGGTGATTTATTATTAGGGGATGATAGAAAGGCTAAAATCGTCAGTGAGGGAAAAGTCAAGTTTAAGTTGTGAGGTGGAAGGATTAGAACACTTCCGGTTGTTCTTCATATTCTTTCATTAGTCAGAAATATGATTTTTGTAAGCAAGATGGATGATGTAGGTGTAAAAATAGTGTTCGAGAAATATACCTACAAGATGGTTTAAGGAACACTAGTATTGATGGGGGGAGTTCGGATTGGAACTTTGTACAAGATTTAGGGTACCACTGTTATTGATGGGTGAAAAAGTTTTGTGGTTATTGAAAGAGGAGCATAAAATTTACTGGTCTCTGGAGAAAATACCATGCTATGGCATCAAAGATTTGGAAATATTGGAGAGAAGGGCCTTAGAATACTTCATGGTATTGGTATGGTAGAAGGTATGTCTAATTTCTCTTTGCATTTTGATTTCTATGAAAATTGTGTATATGGGAAGAAAAATCGGGTGAGTTTCCCATCTGGTGCTAAGAGGGCAAAACGTATATCAGAGCTTGTGCACTGTGATGTGTTTGGACCTGTGTCAGTTCCATCACTAGGTAAGTCTGTGTACTATGTATCATTAATATATGAATTCTCAAGGAATACATGGATATATTTCCTCACGAAGCAATATGTAGTCTTTGACAGGTTAAAATAATTTAAAGATCTAGTGGAAAACAAGAAAGAGAAGAAGATAAAGGTGTTGAGGACAGATAATGGTGGAGAGTTTTGCAAGAAGGAATTTGAATAGTTCTGTAAGAAGTGTGGTATAGCATGAAAGAATACTAATCCATACACACCTTGGAAAAATGGATTTGAAGAAATAATGAACAAGACATTGATGGAAAAGGCAAGAAGCATGCTCATTGGTGCTGGGTTAGGACAAGAATTCTAGGCAGAGGCAATGGAGACTGCATTTTACCTAGTCAACATATCGCCTTCATCAGTGTTGGAGGATAAGACTCCACAACAAGTATGGACTGGTCAGAAACCTTCTCTTTCACATATGAGGGTATTTGGATGTGATGCATATTTACATGTTCCAAAGGATAAAAGAACAAAGTTGGATAGTAAATCTAAAAGGTGTATCTTTATTGGGTATAAGGATGGTTTAAAAGGTTATAAGATTTGGAACCCAGAAACAAGAAAGGTTGTTTACATCTAAGATGTGGTGTTTAGAGAGGTGAAAGATGTTAGTAAGCATGAAGTCCTACCAAAGGAACCTGAGAATATAGATTTTGAGCTAAAGGAGGAAGAATCAGACTCTACAATAGAAGAGGAATCAGAAGATGAAGAGCCACCAACTCCAGTCATGGGAAGATCAATTTGAGAAACAAGGCAGCCAGAAAGGTATAGTCCATCTTCTTTCTGTTCAATTTTTTCTTTATCTATTACTGATGATGATCCCAGAATTGTGAGGGAAGCAGTAGATTTAGAGGACAGAAAACTTTGGAAAGAGGCCATGGTTGATGAAATCACATCTTTGCACAAAAATGTGTCCTTGGATCTGGTGGAGTTTCTAGTTGGAAGGAAACCCATTGGAAACAAATGGGTGTTTAAGAAGAATATGAATGCAGAAGGCAAGGTGGATAAATAAAAATCTCAATTGGTATCAAAAGGTTATTCCCAAGTGCCGGGAATTGATTTTGGTGATATTTTTTCTCCTATTTCCAAGGTAGCTTCTATTAGATTACTTTTATCTGTTGATGTTGCTTTTGATTTGGAGGTAGAAAAAATGGATGTGTGTTGGCTACGTGGGGCCTGACCTAGGTTCAGCGTCAGTTAGACAAACAAATCCCTACACTACTAGCCCTTTCGGCATCAGCCCACGGAGCGCGAACCGAAGTCTCACTTGGAGCGGTATGGGGGGATGTTGGAACCAAGTTTCTGCACCCTGAGATGGTCATGATGTCATTTTATTCCTCCTGTTCCTACTTTCATGCAGGTCATTAAGTTTTAGGGCTCTGTCTGTCTATCCCTTTATTCTGCCCTTCAGTACCTCTGTGAAGGGGTATGATTGACCTTCATGCAACCCTAACCTGCGGTTCAGGTGCTTTCGCGTTGCTAGGACAACATATTGTGTAGATTCCCAAATTATCTTAAGTGTCTTACTTATATTATTAAATGATTGCAGTTAGCCCCACGCAAACATATATTATTACTTGCGTTCAATTAACCAATGTAATTACGTATGTTCGCGCATCATATAAGAATTTTAAATGAAATTCATACTCAATATGACAAGATGCTTTAACAGGAAACAAAGACACAAAATTTGTAGAATGCTTCTCTTTATTGATATCTTCAGATGATTACAGACTCTATCCGCCCTGTGCACACAGCTACAGGGGTCCACACACTCAATTGTGGAATTCCACCCTAGGCCTCTGCACACTCAGCTGCAGAGCCTCTACCTATCCTAAGACATGAATCCTAGATTTCTCTAAAGACTTCCTCCTTATCACTCAAAACTTCTTACTTCTTCAAAAACTACTTAGAGCTTACTTACTTAGCTCTTTTTATACAATCCCATGGTCCGCGGACTGTGGGTAGATCTTTACAGCTGACTTTGCTTTACAAAATAGGGGTAGACAACCCTTTATGACTCATGACACCTTCATGCTTCGCTACCACACAATTCAAAGACTTTACAACTTTATTACAAACTTTGACCCAAAACATGGGGTTTTAGCCCCAAAACTATCCTTGGGGGATCCCGTTCCCAACAGGCCCCCAACATAAATGTCGTGACTCGCCCTCGAGTCACTCTTCAGGTGCAGAGATCTTAGTGTGAAGACCTCCCAGCTCGACCTATATGACCACAGCCTCAGTAGCGCACTGTACGACTGCCTGCTCTGCGTCTTCAACCATTTGCTTGGTCACTACTCCTGAACTGTCGACCTGAAGCTTTTGTTACATTGCTTGCAGAGTCACAAGATTTCCTTCAATAGAGGTTGTGACCATATAAGCCTCATCCAGCCACAACTTCAATCGCACCTTCAACACTGCTTCCTTATGCTACGCTACATCTACCTGCTCTTTCAGCTGCTTGGCCTCCTGCAACTTTTCTAGCCTTTGTGTGAGTGTGAAGGTTCACACTATGCCTTTGACCTCATCATAGCACTGCTGCAATTCTCCTACTTTTGTCTCCAGTCATTGTACATTAGGGTCCTCCTGCAAGCTTGTCAAGACCTTGAATGACTATTCAAAGAGTTGTGTGCAGTCCGCTATTGCACTGTCAACCACCGCTATTGCCTTTGTGATAGTAGTTACACACTGCTCCTTTACTTCTAGCGGAGTTGAAGGCTGGGCCTTCAACTATAATTTAGTGATTTGCAGGTTCAACTCTAACTAAACCCTTGCCATTTTTGTATGAGCATCACGCACCCTTGTAGACAGCTTGTAGATGCGCACCTCAACTCATTCTTTCTCAAGAATGGCCAATTCTGGGACCATTCGACATGCCTCCTCCATGACCTGAAGTATACACTTGTTCTAGTTGGTCACCTTGGTCATGGTGGCGATGGAAGAGTCTCGCTGTAGTGCCATCTTCTCATTTTTAATCCGTTGCTCCTTAATCACCTGTAGAGCATGGCGCTCATGCGCGCTCAACTGTGTAATCACTCCATCCTGCAATAGGTGGAGTGCCTCGCCAAGAAGGGTTGCCAGATTCAACCCTATTACCTTGAGGGCACTAACAATGGGCCTGTCAGCTTCATTCTCCATGGTCAGTGCTCCATCAGGTAGCACTATCGCATTGGAGGCCTTTGGGCGCAGCATCTCGACAGCGTCTGAAGTACCGATAACAAGGCTAGTGGACATCGTGCCAGCCTATAACACGTGGGTCTGCAGCTCCTGCAGACCTGTCTGGATGGCCTCCGAGGCCTCCAATATTAGTTGTTGTTGATACTCAAACTATTGTAGAGCCTCCGTGGTGACATCTCGCACCGTGTCTCCAATGTCATGCAAGTCACCTTTTTTGAGGGTGATTGGGTCCAACCACGTCCTGGTGGCCTTGAACTTCTTCCTCAACCCTCCTTTTTCTTGTTCCCTTTGATGCTTGATGTGGGTGGACATCGCCTTTGGGTCCGTGTCATGCTACTCTATCTGCTTATCCATCTCTTCCTCTGTCTTGGGTGAAGGCAACCTCGTGCCTTTGTCAGAGCCACACTTTGTTCCACCTATTTTCTTCTTCGTCTACTGAGTGGCATCGCGCTCTGCCTGGGCCTTGTCATCAACCTCCTTCTTTCTCTTTTCAGCCAGCTACACCATCTTGAGCTTGGCCTCCTCCTTCTTGCGCTATGCAGAGGACTTGCTCCCTCCCAGCGCCAAGTATATTATAGTGCACCATTATATTGGCCAGTGATCAAGTAATACATCAATGGCATCATTCATTGCCAAGTAAGGCAAGTCATACCATTTTCGCGTAGTGTCCTTCCGCGCCCTAATGGACACATAGTGAAAATCCGCCTTAAACTCTGCGTAGCCCTATAAGTTGGCAAACACTGTAGGCAACAACCAGGGTTTGTGATTAATGACCATGCAGATGATCATCTCCATCAAGATCCAGAAGATCTTGTTGTCCTTGACGCGTTGCAGATCCTTGGTCGTCTACAGCGAAGTGTACTTCACTACTTCGGGTAGGTCTGGCAAGACTGAAAGGAATTGACTATCCTCTGGTAGCTCCCATGCTACCAGCACAATAGACAGCAAGAGCCATGTGTAGTGGAATGTCTTGTTGAGCTCCTATGCCTCACGACAGTTTGCAAGGAACTCAATGCGGAGATAGTCCACCCAATTGAACTAGACTCCTTTGGTGCACTAGGCTGCTAGTGTGACAACAGGCGCCGGTACCTCATCAGCGTGACATTTCTTCATCACCTTCTTTGCCAAAATGTGTGTGGCCACATTTACAGCAAGTTCACTGATACTGGATATGGCATATCCACGCGGATTCTTCACCAACTTAAACTTCTCCTTCATGCCTCTGCAAGGGTCTCCTCACCACCTTTTCTACCAAATATCATGGCCGGATTTTCTCCTGTGTAAGGCAACCGTGTGATCCTGTGGATCAATCGGTCAGTGACCGGTATTGGCTTCTCCAGCCACAGACACCCATCATGCACCAAGAATAGCAACTGCTTGATGACCAAGACTATAATCGGGGTGCAGTTATAGTGTTGCATCCATAGCAGGTTGAGAAAACATTCCTTGTCTACTGCTCTGAGCCACCTTCATGGCTCCAATTCGGCCATCCCGATGGTTGTATCAATAATGAAATGCATCAGTTGCTCAGTCACCAAGTGTGGGAGCGTCTCATGGTCAGCCAAGTTCCAGTCTTCGAGTTTTAACAGAAGAACCCACCCCAATCATGGTCCTTCAAAAGCAATCTCATATGACAGTAGAGGGGTTGGCAAGGGGACCTTGCTCTCATCGATATCTTCTGGTGCCTTGGTCTTGCCTTTGGGTGGAGGGACGTACTCAGGCAACTGAGTAATAGGGTCAACACCCTGGACACTAACTTCCTCAACGTCTATTCCCACGTCCTCATCATCCATTGGGATGTCTTCAATTTCTTCCTCCTTCAGCTCTAGATTGATGGCTTTTCCATTTTCTTGTGCGGTGGGCTTGTCCTTCGGTGGGTTTCTTCTCAAAAATGCACACACTGGTATTGCATGTTGCTTGCCCTTCTTAACCTTCATGCTCTCATTGGTTGGGGTGGGCTTTCGTCTCAACGTCCTTGGTGATTTGGGGACTTCCGCTAATCCTTCAGCAACCTCTGGAGTAGCTTCTTCGGCCTCCATAACAATTTCCGGCATATCCTACTCGGCTGTCATGTTGGCTTATAGTAGCGTGACCCAGGTTCAGAGTTATTTAGCTAAACAAATCCCTACAATATTGGCCCTTTTGGCATCATCCCACGGAGGACAGACTAAAGTCTCACCCGAAGCAGTATGGGGGGATACTGGAACCAAATTTCTGCACCCTTGAGATGTCTAAGATGTCGACTTAGTCCAACTAGATCTGTCTTTGCACAGGTTGTTTTGCGCAATTGTTCCAACCTTCAATACCTACGCAATCTGTTATAATCATCTTTCACGTAGCCCTAACTAGGGGCTGAGATGCTTTCACACTACTAGGGCAGCGAACTATACTATTCCCCCAAACTACACCGCGTATCTTACTTATCTTCTTAACATATCTTAGTTAACTTCACATAAATAGATATTCTATCTTGCATTCACTTAATCCATACAATTATAAACATTCGTGCATCATATAAGTATTAGAAGTGAATTTCATACCTGTTATCACCCCAAGAAACTCTCCTAGGTTGTATCTCAGAGATGCTCGGGAACATTACAAAGTCAACAAAAATGTTGGAAAATGGTGGATGAAAGCCAGATAACCACTTCTACTATGCTTAACCCCAGACATGGGTGAACACCCCCAGACTACAAGGCTTTAGACCACCAATTACTCACAGTTTGAGGAACAGGTGAACATGGAGAATACTGACCACACCAGCAGATGCACAGGACCCTGTGATGGCCAGTTGCAACCAGTAAAAAGGTCTGTAAAGCTATTTCCTAATGCTCAGATAGGATGACAGCTCTCTGGCATCAAGATAACATAAACCTACATACACATTCAATAATACATACTATATTCTAACACAGAGGTGGGATGACAGCCCCTCTAATGCTAAACATCAAGAGCACATGAATAAATGCATAACAGGCACAACCTAGAATAGAATAGAAGTGGAAAGTGAGCAATTAACAGCAAAAGAAGCTTGTATTAGCTAAAAATGAAGACCAGACGTTGCAGGTATCACAGTTGTTACAGTCTCCAAAAGTTGAACTTTACATCAATACAATATCCATCAACCCTCATTACATCTTCTTTCTGGGTATATATGGAGGTTGATTACAAAATATCTGCTATCCTATCCATGGAGGGGTCATAATGGACCACCAACCAAATCAACTGTTTGATATGGGTCTCTGATATAATCTGCTGCTACAATAAATTCATTTGACATTCTCTGTTGTTGAGTCGTCCTTCGTGTACAAGTGGAGTGTTGTATGAATGAATTTCCATAACTGCTGAAGGAGTTTAACTACTGGAGGTTGTACTTTGTTGGGTGTGGAGCCTGATTATCTTCTATATTCAAAGGTATTGCCACATAGGACCCCAGTTCGAAAGTAAAATATTCGCTACAGGGGGGGTCCAGGGGGGGCGGCTGCGACCTTTGGGAGCCCCCCCCCCCTGGCGGGGGGTTTCGGGGGCAGCGCCCTCGAAGCTAAAAACAGCTGTAAAATTGCCTTGTAAAAGTATAGTAATTTCTAGTCAATCTGGGCCGTTCATTAGGCGGATGATTTGACGATAGAACTTATGTTTAGTTTAGAGTTTTTTTCCCTAGAAGGCAACCCCTCTCTTTGTATGAGGGTATTGTATTTGAGGATGTGTGATAGATGTGTATTCTGTGAGCGAGAAACAGAGAGGTGAGACTGTGAGAGAAAACAGAGGATATTACAGCGGATTTGCTATAGGTTGTGTCTCTTCATTTTGCTGGATAATAGAAAGGAAGGACTGGCTGTTCGGGGTGGACGTAGCCCAAACTGGGTGAACCACGTATATCTGTGTCTCTCTTGTTTTGTACGTTTTCTGTGTTTATATTTCTGCAATCTTTTATGTGTTCCATTGCTCCATAATATATAATTTTCTAACATACTTTCCTTCCTTGGCCATGCTGCCTCTTGATTAAGGTAGTTGAAGATAATCTTTCAGACAGCTATTAGATGACTGCCTTCATTCCTTGGTAGTGCTGATCAGGAGCTCCGTACCAAGTATCGTAAAATGCTCAAAATTTAAAGTGCTTAGAACTGGTTCAAAGTTGAATGACTGGACAATGCTCATCTTCCCAATTCCGGCGCCACAAACGGTTCGAAAAACGGTCGCTGTATGAGGAAGTTATGGCAAAAAGAAGAATTTGTCCATAACATTAGAAATTTTAATTTTTCAAAAAAAAATTAAAAAAGGAATATTCCGCCTGGCATGAAATCCGAGGCAACCACCAAACATTAAATGTAACTGCAGTTAACTTGGCAGAATTTTGGCAAGAGAGCCAAATTTGGCGGACCCGCCATAATTGGTGGAGCTAATTGGAGTTAACTAAAGTTAGCTGGAGTTTTTCTAGGGACAAACTGGAGAAACTTTAAATGGCCATAACTTTGGCTAGGAAAGTCGGTTTTGGATGAATGTTTTTTTGATTTTGGGTTTCCTCGACCTTCTGAAGCCATTGGTATAGGTTTCATAGCCATATGAGGTCATTTGCAGGTGTTTTAGCTTCGTGGAAGTTCCAGGAGCCACTAGGGCCAAATCAGTTTGGGAGCTGCATTGGGAATTGTGCAGCCATTGGAAGTGGAACGAAGGTCATTCCTAAAGTTTTCCAGCCTTCTGAATCCATTTATATAGTTCGTTTTTCCTTTTGAGGCATTCTTTTGACTGTTTAGCTTCAGGGAAGCTGTCAGGGCCACTAGGGCCATTTCAGTGATTCAGCTGTTTGGGGGCTATGTTCATCCGTTTTTAGTGATTCAAAAGCCTATGTCTGTTATTTTCGACCTTCTGAGTCTAATGGAAGAGGTTTCAGAACCAATTGAGGTCATCTTCACCTCGAAATTCTCCATGCAAGTTTAAAGGGCCACCAGGGCCAATTGGGGAAAGTCCTGTATAAGGTACAAAATTCACTGTTTAGTGTTTGGGAAAGAGCATGTTTGGCTAATTCCTATCTTCTGATTCTATATTTACAGTCATATCTGTCCTTTGAGACACCCATATTCTTTTATTAGCCTTTGTAGAAATTTTAATACAAGAGGACAAGCCTAGTTGGAGAGGCTTAGTCCAGCAGATGTAGCCCAGAGGGGGGGTGAACTACTTTATCATTTTGATGTCTTTATTTGCTGAAGATGATATGATAAACAAAACTGATATAAAGTATTAAAAAGCAAATAAATATAACTTGCATACACACATAATCACTTGTTCAGCTGCAGAAAGTTACTTGTCTTATTCCGCGAGACCTTAAACTTCAAGTATGTGTATGTCAGAGACTTCTAAGTGTTTACTTTGTTATTTCTTTAGGCAGAGCCTGTAGAGGGCCAGGTAGCCTCTGGAACTCATCCTGTTTTTAGAGGTGACATGTCCAGTGAATGCCCCTACGGTCTATCCCTGTATAGGAAATAAGAAGTTTATACATTTTTAGAGGTCATTTGGAGTGTCTAGCTCACAATTGAAATTATTGAGAATGGATACCTTGCACCCTTAAACAAGTACATTCCATTTTCAGATTAGATGGTATCAGAGCACTAGGTTTGCTTGACTGACATCACTATCTTGATTCTGTAGCTTGAAAGGTGTCTTAAGCAGTGTTGAAGATTGACTGCTTTACTACTTGTTGTTTGAGTTTGCTAAAGCTCTTTTGTTCATTTGTATAATGACAATTTCCATAAGTGAGTTCTCAAAATCGTCCTCCTTCACAAGATTCTTTGATGAAGGCTTGAAGCAAGAATTTTTCATCATGCTGAATATGGTGAGAGAAATGTATGAGGATGAAAGAAAGAGCTCTAGACTTCAAGAGCAGTTGAATTCCATGAGGGAAGAGAAGCAGTTGCTTTCTAACCAATTGTAGGAAATGGAAGGCCAACTTCATATTGCAAACATGAAGCTGGAAAGGATGCATGAGTTGGAGACATAACTCCTTGTTGCCAAAGAAGCCTTAGCCAAGTATCAGCTTGAAGAAGAGGTAAACAATTATAGTTTGTCTTCAAATTCTGATAAGAATGTTTATGTTGGTTCTTTTGAGAAACATACCAGAGGCATAGGGTCCAAGTTGATGTCCAAAATGGGATATGAAGGAAAAGGATTGGGCAAACATGCACAGGGTATAGTTGAGCCAATAATGGTTGAGGTAAGGCCTAAGAATTTGGGTCTTGGCTATGGACAATCTTATGGAGAATGTTCTAAAGCAGCCATGAAGGTAATTGAAACAGTTCCTAGAAGGAGTTTCATTTCAAGTTCTCTATCTCAAGGTTGTAAAGGTTGTATCCTTGAGGAATGCAATAGTTTGAAACATGCATTGCAGGAAGAAGGTGTGCATAAGCATGCACTTGAACAAGGAAGTGGTGAACGCTCTAAAACCATTGAAGGGATTGATGGTGTTCCAAAAGGAGCTTCTTCTTCGTTTGATTCACCTCCTCATGAAGGTAATGAAGGTGAAAGGGAAATGTATAAATCTGATTTCAATCATATTTCCTTTGATCATGTAAAGCATGGAAAATTTCCACACAAGCATTGGAAAAGAATTGCATGTTCTTTTTGTGGTTTGTTTAACCATAGTGTTTCTAGATGTTGGAAAGGAATGGCAACATGCAGGAAACTTTTGAAGGAAAGGAGGCAAGAAGCCAAAGTTCCATTGAACAATGAAAATCATGTTGTCAAGAAGATGAACATGTGTTGCACTTATTTCCATAAGCATGGACATACTGCTGAAAGGCGTTGGACTCTGAATCCAACAATGCTTCCACGAAAGTTGAAGAAATTGGAGAAAGAGTATGGCAAAAATGGGAAGGAAGTTTCCATCATTGATATGTGTCAGGATGATACACATGTTGATATCGATGTGCAGTTAAAGGAAGCGCCTTTGAAATGGATTGGTAAGAAATGGTTAGAATTCTTATCCAATTAAAGTTGCATGTCTTTGATTGAATGCATTTCTTTGTTAAGGGAATGCAAGTTGCAGGATGGAAAAGCTGAGTATGAGACTCACTCTATTGCAGCGAAAGTTATATTCATTTCAGCTTTGAAAGTACATGTACATGTGATCGAGGATCTTGTACTTATGATTGTACCTAAGGGAAAATTGAAGGATAAACTGCATGCATGAGAATGATATGCATGAGCACAGGGATCATGATGATTTCCTTGTTTTTTAAACATGTATGTGTGATTAACTTGAAGGGTTGATTACTTTGTTTTTAACCATGCATGTAATGTAATATTGACTTGGAAAAAGTTAATTCGATCTCCAAGATTGAAAGAGGAGAAGTAATGAAGTGTTTCATCTTTGTAAAAACCTTCTCATTTGGGAGGTAGCTCTTCTTCTGGAGCAGAGGTGCCATGGATGGGAATCATGATATTTGGCAAGCCCACATGCGCAGGGGAATATTTCACCTCCTATATCAGCAAGTTTCATTGCTGGTTGCGGCAAATTTTTAGTTTGTCTGACGAACAAGCTTGGTCGAGATTCGACAAGTGTTTGGCTTATGCAGCGAAAAGTTGCCATGATGACAGTTGATAAGGCATGACATTTTGGCATCAATATGCTCTATTGGTTGAATGGAAGAGGATATTTCTGTTCCTCAAGTGCTGTACAGTTCAGTTCAGAGATTCAGTGAGCTTTTGGGGACCAAAAGTCTTCTCATTTGGGAGGTGTGATCACGAGCTCCGTACCAAGTATCGTAAAATGCTCAAAATTTAAAGTGCTTAGAACTGGTTCAAAGTTGAATGAATTGAAAGTTCTCATCTTCCCGATTCCTGCGCCGCAAATGGTTCGAAAAACAGTCGTCGTATGAGGAAGTTATGGCAAAAAGAAGAATTTGTCCATAACATTAGAAATTTTAATTTTTCAAAAAAAAATTAAAAAAGGAATATTCCGCCTGGCACGAAATCTGAGGCAACCACAAAACATTAAATTTAACTGCAGTTAAGTTGGCGGAATTTTGGCAGGAGCGCCAAATTTGGCAGACCCGCCATAATTGGCGGAGCTAACTGGAGTTAACTAAAGTTAGCTGGAGTTTTTCTAGGGACAAATTGGAGAAACTTTAAATGGCTATAACTTTGGCTAGGAAAGTCGGTTTTGGACGAATTTGTTTTTGATTTTGGGTTTCTTCGACCTTTTGAAGCCATTGGCATAAGTTTCATAGACATCTGAGGTCATTTTCAGGTGTTTTAGCTTCGTGGAAGTTCCAGGAGCCACTAGGGCCAAATCAGTTTGGGAGCTGCATTGGGAATTTCGCAGCCATTGGAAGTGGAACGAAGGTCATTCCTGAAGTTTTCCAACCTTCTGAATCAATTTCTGCAGCTCGTTTTTCCTTTTGAGGCATTCTTTTCACTGTTTAGCTTCAGGGAAGCTTTCAGGGCCACCAGGGCCATTTCAGTGATTGAGTTGTTTGGGGGCTATGTTCATCCGTTTTTAGTGATTCAAAAGCCTATGTCTGCTATTTTCGACCTTTTGAGTCTAATGGCAGAGGTTTCAGAACCAATTGAGGTCATATTCACCTCAAAATTCTCCATGCAAGTTTAAAGGGCCACCAGGGCCAATTGGGGAAAGTCCTGTATAAGGTACAAAACTCACTGTTTAGTGTTTGGGAAAGAGCATGTTTGGCTAATTCCTATCTTCTAATTCTATATTTACAGTCAGATCTGTCCTTTGAGACACCCATATTCTTGTATTAGCCTTTGTAGAAATTTTAATACAAGAGTACAAGCCTAGTTGGAGAGGCTTGGTCCAGCAGATGTAGCCCAGAGGGGGGGTGAACTGCTTTATCATTTTGATGTCTTTATTTGCTGAAGATGATATGCTAAACAAAACTGATATAAAGTATTAAACAACAAATAAATATAACTTGCATACACACATAATCACTTGTTCAGCTGCAGAAAGTTACTTGTCTTATTCCGCAAGACCTTAAACTTCAAGTATGTGTATGTCAGAGACTTCTAAGTGTTTACTTTGTTATTTCTTTAGGCAGAGCCTGTAGAGGGCCAGGTAGCCTCTGGAACTCATCCTCTTTTTAGAGGTGACATGTCCAGTGAATGCCCCTACGGTCTATCCCTGTATAGGAAATAAGAAGTTTATACATTTTTAGAGGTCATTTGGAGTGTCTAGCTCACAGTTGAAATTATTGAGAATGGATACCTTGCACCCTTAAACAAGTACATTCCATTTTCGGATCAAGTGCAGCGTATTCAAGGGTGACGTAGACTTCATGGTGGAGGCATAGGAAAGACCGGGACAACATCAACCGTCAGATCGTGTAATCGAATGGTGGAAAATAGTTTACGGAGGCTATCGGGAGGAATGTGAGCAGGGAGAACCTGGGCCGTTGGATTTGGACGCAGCTGTTATAGACATTTTTGGGCACTACAACCCCAAGCATGAAATTTTCATAAACCAAGGGCTCCTAAGTCCCTAAAAGTGTTGTTCTAACCCCTAAAGGAACAAGGTCAACTGATTACAGCTTCTCCCAGAAGTTCTCTATGAAAAACTACTTAGAATTGGTTAAAACATGATCATTTCAGCTGCTCCATAGGCAAAGTGCGTTGCATCTCACCTAAACACACTGTGTGGGTGCGTTTCATTTCAAAAAGCCCTTCTATAGGGTGCGATGGGCAAGAAATGACAAATGGCAATGTCATTCCGCGAGGTGGAGAGGCAATGGAAGCTTCCAGAAACTTCTCCTATGACACTTGCCTCTCTGAATTCGACCAAGGATGAGTAAGAGATCATCAATATCCAAGTGGAAGCAATAACTATCAGAGGGAAGACACTAATAAAATCACAAGTTGACTCATCTCGCTTACAGATATCTATATATGGATCCCTCATCCCAGAGATCCAGAGGCTGGAATTTTGCATATTGTAAGGAATTGCTGTTGGTTTCTTGAGACAAACACCAGATTGTTGGGTGATCTAAGCTTTGTATGAGGTGAAGAGGGGCTTCCTTGCTGAGAGGATGATGCTGGGTCAGAACAACTGGTTGTAACTCCCCTTGGCTCTTTCTTGTTTATCAATAAAAGCTATTCAAGTTTTCCTCCATACTCTTATGTCATTTATATTTTCTGCATTTGTATGGTCAATTTACATCTGATCCTAGATTGTTTATGATTATAGATCCATGTTCTTGTATAGTGCTATGCTACTGTGATCTTACAGGTACTCTGTGAAGCTGGGCGTGCAAGGGAACAAGTAGCGAAAGACTATCGAGGAAGAGAGTAATCGAACCAGGAGATTAGCGCAAGATAGAGGTTGGTCTTCTATGTTCTTCTCTATCTATACTTCATAAAGGGAAAACGAAAGTAGCTTTACTTTGTTTGTTTCTAAGGTAGCTATCACGCCTTAGTGGGATAAGCAGTTCTAAGTAGACACTTTTCCCTGTAACAAAATGGTGACTCCACTGGGGACGAATTAGTTAGTTTGTTTATCTTCCTTGTTGTCTATTTCATAAACTTACAGACGGAGTCTGAAGTCATGCCACGTAGCATTCGAACTGCATTTTCTATTCAAATGCAAAGTAGATAAATGCCACTTCAGTCAATCTCCGGGATTTGTTTATGATTTAAGCAACTGATTCACAAACTCTCTGACTTCCCTTGTGATAGCTCTTAGATTCTCCTTAGATCTACCCCTAATTGTTGCATTACTGATTACCTTTTACTTGGCCAAAACCCATGAACTAAACTGCAAACTGTGACCCGGAACCCAAGCAAAGTCTCGTCTCTGGCCCAGCGTAGGTACTATTCTGAGAATATGAAATTCAGCGCACTTCCCGAGTGTAGTAGGTGCGCTGCATTTCAAATTCCCTGTGTTACAGGTGCACTGATCAGACTAGGCATTGTTCAGTTTTGGTTTCTGTGATTCATTCTTTCCAGTTCTATTCATCAATTTTACTACCTGTGATCAATATATCTCTGTTTGAGACCCCTTTTCATTGTTGTTATTCCGCCTTCTTTGTACAAAAGAACTGTAAATGTTTTTGTGTGTTTGTTGAGTCATTTTCAGTTATCCTTTGCAAAAGTAGTGTAATCGTACTGTCATCCTTTGATTTGAAAGCGTCGCAAGTGTCGTTTTCAAGCATAGGAAAGAGTTTGATTGCTGTTGATAGTCGGTTATCCTGTTACTATTGTTTTTGGTCTGAATTTGTAATTTTTCTAGTGTAAAAAACAAGTATTCATTTCAAAATCGTAAGGTGTTGTGATTGCCTCTATTTTTGATTTTGAAAAGAAACTTGTTGATAATTGTTGCTTGAAAAGAAATTCAGATTTGTGCATCAACTTTCTTTTTATCATTCATTGTCACAGGGAATAAGTCGATCTTGCGGACAAGATAGACCTTCCTAGAATCTAAAGAAGACCTAATGACAAGCAAACCAACCAGACACTATCTTTCTCTAAATATGCTTTAATAAACAATAGCAAACAAGTGTTTTTAGGGCCTACCTTAGGTCCAACGCTAGCTTGTGGATGCCTTCACTCCTTTGATCCAAATGAGCTCCTCTTCGCGAATCTGCAAACACAAACAAGGCAAACAAATTAAATAGCACCTGAAAAGCCAATCGCATAAAACATATTTAACATGAAATTCAAGGAGTCCATGAAACAAATAACATAAGATACTTGTTGAGAAAAATGAGTTTGGTTGTATTAATTCAAAAGAAGAAGAACCTTACAACCTTTGCCTTGACACTGTACAAGCTCCTCCCAGGGTACAGCAAGAAGTCTCCTCTACTTTGACAAGTTTCACTCACTCCCCAATGAAACCAAAAAGGTATGTGATCTCTCCTCTTTAGGCTTAACTAGGAAGTCTTGATTTCACCAGCATTTACCCTCAAAAATGTTCAGCTTCTAACCTCCCCAGCAACCAGCCCAATTTCTATATTTATAGTGCAATGGAGGGAGGTTACTAGGTCCTCCTTCAAAGGGATAAAGCCCTCCTTCAAAGGGATAGCTCCTCTCATCAAGGGATTAGCTCCTCTCATCAAGGGATTAGCTCCTTCTCTTTTGGGATGTATGAACCACCTCAGAGCGAACAATCCACGTCAAAATTCCTTCTAGAAACCTCTAGAATTAACCCAAAGTGAGTTTTTTAAGATAAAACTTGTGCCTTTTGACTTTCATAGGGGTCCACACCTACACCATTAGGGACAGAGCGGGCAAGTACGCAACTTTTTTACACAGAAGGCGCGGGACCGCAGGTGACTATGAGAGAAAGTGCGGAACCAGAGTTACATTGATTTTTAATGTCTTTCTCTCATTTCCAAAGCTTGATTTGAAGAGTTGAGGTCTGAGACTTGCTTAGGAGGACAGTACAAGTGATGATAGACCCATACTGACTACAAATAATCATGGTGATGATATTTTTGTGTAACATATTGCCCCCTAAAGTGCGAAGTCTGTAGTAGATGAGGATTTCTTATCATTTAGGAAGAGTGAAGTACTTTATCATTTCGAGGATCATCTTGTGGAGAACCCGGTCGGAACCTGTAAAAAAATTCAATGCAAGATATATATATATGAGATCATATCATCGCTGAGGTAGGCATTCCCATACTCAGATAAAAAACTGACTAGAAACTAACTACTTTTCTGATACAGGAATGATCTTGTAAAACATCACAAGTATAGACTCATGTGGACACAGTATGGGCGCAACCATCTGTTTATGAATAGTCCATTATATAATGAATACAAAATTCCTCGCAGCCTGGATTGTGGAAACTAGATCCAGGGTCTTCATTTCTACTTCCTGAAACAGTACGATTCTATCCATGCGAATGAATGTGTTGATGTCGAACATGGTAGAAACCACCTGATTACCAGTCAATGATGTAAACTGTTAACAAGTGTGAGAGAAACCACCAGTGATGTCAATGGATCTCAAAGTACCCAGTACAATCCATGAGATGTGAATAAATGTGTTGATGTCGAGCATGTCACGGAATCCTTTGATCGAAATTCAATGATGTAAACTGTCGTCAAAGGTGAGAAACCTACCATTGATGCATGCAGATCTCAAGGTACTGACGATTCCTAGATCATCTTTCTAGATAATGAGCTGATGTCGATAGAAAGCGATCTGTCGTAGGAAAGCCCACAACACGAAATCATAGATCAAGTTGAAGAAATTTAGTTGCAAGAACTGACTCAGGGATGGTCAAGATGGATGACAGATATGTTGCAGATGAATGGCTTATTGGCAGTGACCTCTTGAACACATAACGACACGACAAATGGTTTGGTGATAATTGACCCAAAGTTAATGCCCAGAAACCGGCTGAAGACTTTCAATGTGGTTTGATCAATTGTTAGGCAAAGGATTTCCCAACCCAAGTGAATAAAAGTGTCGTGTTCAAGAGTGGTTACAAAGTATGACAAACATGCTCAATTTGCTCTCTTTTCCCCCACCATTGCTGGCAAGTACCTTTTTATTTTTGACAAGCTTGAGGAGGATAACATTTGCTTGATTATAAGCTCATCCTTCGGATGAGTCCAACTTAGTTTAAATTCGAACCCTAAGAAGGAGTGGTTCGTTCCTGTTTGTAATTGAATAGGTCCTTTACTGTGAAATTTTAACGAGTCCAGTATAGGAGAAACTCAGTGTTTTTCAATTTTAGAGAGTCTGAAAAACTTAAGAAGACTCCAGGGTTGACCTTTTTCGTAAATTTGTGTCTCCCAAGCCCGAAAAAGTATAAAATAATACTTGAGAGAACCGCTTGATCTTTTACGACCAAGGAGTACTTTTTGTCATTAGTGCCTTTGACCCGAAAAATTAAAAAAGCGATCAATGACATGTCGTTTTATAACCAATATCGAATTTGAAACGACAAAAATCCGGCAATCTTTTCATGTTTTTACGGTCGGAAAAGAGCTGTAAGTGGACTGTCTTTTAATTCCGTTTTAACAAGTCTAAAGGAAACACTTGGCAATCTTTTCATGTTTTAGGAGTCAGAAAAGAGCTTAAAGATGACTCTACATGGTTTTTCATTGAAAATAATAGATTTCGCCTGAATAATCCTTTACTCTGCACAAAAACACAAACATTACTCATACATGTTTGAAATGGATAAAAATGTTGCAAAATACCTTTTCAAAGTGAAACATAAACAAATTTGCGATTTATTTACTCAAAAAACTTATAAAAAGGGCCTTTGTAAATTCACTTTTACCGTTTGAGTTTGGGTGAGAAAATAGTGTTTTTGCTTAGAAAACTTCTCGTGAAGATTGCAGAAAATCCAACCGTCGGAATTGAGTGCCATCTTCTCTAGGTAATCCACATCATCCTCCTCTTCATTTTTAACCATTTAATTTTTTGTTTTAGTCCTTTATTTTCACTTTTGGGAGGGTTTTTAGGCACAAAACCCGCGCGCGGGGGCCCGCAGGTTTACCATTGCGGACCCGCGGACCCCGACTTTTTCTCCATTGGGAAAAAGCTCGGGGTCCGCACCTTCCGTGTAGACAAAGTGCGGTCCCACGCACTGTGTCTAACCCGGAGGGTGCGTACCCTGCCGCAAGGGTTTTGAACCCAAAAATTCTCAAAAATGGACTAATCAAAATATTTTCTAGCAATTTAATTTATCTTTATACTTGATGCAGAGAGTACATCATGCTAGATTGGCGTGAACGAGAGCACGAGGACGTGGATGCTGCCGCATGGAATCATCAGCCTTCACTTGATGCTTTGAGGGCGTGCGGACTGTACAAATTCTGGGCCATTCCTGGCATGAGGGCTCAGGTGGATTTCTTACAGTGGCTGGTTGACAGATGGAACATACAGGACCAGTGCTTCTTCATTGGCGGCCACCAGCTCGAAATCGAGCCAGCGGACATTTATTTCTTGACTGGTTTGCCTAAGAGAGGCGAATACTTGACTCTACACGGGACTAGGCCAGGTGGCCAGTCTTTCGATAACCTCCGACTAGAGTACTGCAACAGCCAGGCTAGAGACAAAGGGATAGACATAAAGATGATATCCCATCCTGAGCTCATGGTGATTGCATTCATTGTCACCAGACTTTGCGGAGCTGCCGCATTACATATTGCCACCGGATCCCAGATGCGTATGGCAGTTGATTGCTTTCGAGGCACCACCTTCAACTGGTGCGATGCCGTGTTGGCCAATGTGAAAGGCCAACTGACCAGGGCCAAGAACGAACGACTAAAGACCTTTGGTTATGGGGCTTTGGTCGTGAGTTTTGGCCTGGAGAGGGTTCCTATGATGATCCCATAGCACCTTACTGTTGGAGCTGGGCTTCCTCGAGAGCCCAAACTGATGTGATGGGTTGCAGTCATGACCCGTCACTCGGACAAGAGGACAGAGGTTGCTCGCTTCAAACCTGAGTATTTCCAATGGTTGGAAAACCAGGTCATTTCCATTCAGGATTTCCCTTACGCTGGGATAGATTTTCGTGGTGACCCAGACATGGTTCTTCCACCAGGAGAGTAGTGGGACGAGTTAGGTAAAATCCTTTTCAACATTTTTCCTATTTTAATTTTTTTTTATTTTTCCATCGTCTCAAAACTGATAGTAAAAATTTTAAAATGCAGATGTGGGTCCACAGCGACCAGCCGCTCTCCGGCCTTTTGAGAGGAGGAAACCAGTTGCACCCGTGCCAGCCCCACAGGACAAATCAGCAGAGGTTTTGGCCGAGTTGGAGGGTCATCTTGAGCACTTCACAGGAGATATTCCTGAGACCGCTATAGACGACATTCCTCGTCGACTTCAGTGCTATGTGATTGGAGTCCCGGGACCTTTTAGGAGGTTCCTTTGCAAGGTGGCCCGTGCAGTGGTTTCTTATAGAGATCATCACCAGTGATAGGATGATCGCCTATTGTGGGCACATGTGACATTTTTATTTTTTGTACTTATCATTTTTGCCGATCATAAGGTGTTTTTCAACCTATGATCGAGGACGATGTATTTTTTGACACACTCCTATATATATATATATATATATATATATATATATATATATATATATCACTATTACCGGCTTATCTTGTTGATCATGTTATGGAATGATTTTAAATTTACATGTATGATTATTGCAAATGTCTATTTAACATTCGAGAAGCAATTGCATCTACTAATGTATTTAAAGATCTTGGAATATGCTGATATTCAATGTAATCAAATTCACGTTCCAAGAGACGCACTCTCAAAAATAATCTTAATAACACTGGATTTCTAATGGCATACACTCTATTAAGTTGTAATACAACGAGTTTAGAATCTAACCTCACTATCAAACTCCGAATCCCAAATGAAATAGATTCAGACAATAACTCAATCACTGCACTGTACTCGGCAATGTTGTTTGTTGTTTGACCGAGGCTTACCCCATGCATAGATACTAACTCGTTAGAGGGCGAATAGATAACCCAAGCTGCGGAAGAGATGTTCCGTGTATTACGACAAGCACCATCAGCGAAACCAATGTATGTTTGGAGAGGCATCGACATCTGCAATATCAAGAGTAAAACCAAGATAAGCAGGAATAATGATGAAAAAACAGTCTCTAATCAAAGCACACTGTTTAAACTAAAACACACCAGCTAGAAAGAAAACTATCCTAACTAAAAATCTCCATACCCATTCTTTTAAGCATAATACCTCTTCAAGTAAAGGCCATTTCTGGGTTTACCCAAAGAGTCCCCATCAAAGTCTACCAATTCATAAGCCCCTTTGGCCAGCTTTCGCTTGACAACATAGGGACCATGCCACATAGGAACGAATTTTCCAGCGCCTAATTTATCATTAGCTTGATCATAAACTAAGACTAGATCCCCTTCCGAAAAATTTCGAGGGATCACATTTCGATCATACTGAGCTTTCATTCGTTTTGTGTGAGTCTCGATCACCAATGCAGAATCATGTCGATTCTCATCTAATTGAGCCAGGTATAACAAACGCTTTTCCTCTTCGGAAGTGGCTGGAAGTAACTCGATGGCCATTTGCAGTGACGGGATTTAGCATTCAATGGGTAACACGGCTTCCAAACTATAGACTAGTTGGAAAGGAGTGAACCCTGTTGATGTTTTTACTGAAGTTCGGTACACCCAAAGCGCTGAAAATAGCATGTTGTGCCAATTCGACTAATGAATCCCAATGATTCGTCGGATCATGATAACTAAAACTTTGTTGATGGACTCAACCAGACCATTCGCTTGTGGATAATAAGGGGTTGAACTATCGTGACGTAAACCAAGCTGGCCTGTAAGTTCGGTCATCATAATGTTTTGAAAATGACGCCCATGATCAGTGATTATCACTTGTGGGACACCAAGCCTAGCAATTATATGATTGAACATGAAAATTGCAGTTGTCTTGTCGTCTGCCTCGAATGTAGGCATCGCCTCTGCCCACTTAGTAAAATAATCTACCGCAAGGATGATATACGCATGCCCCCTGGCTGAGTGAGGGTTACATGTAATAAAATCGATACCCCATTTGGAAAAAGGACCAACAGAAATTATAGGGTGGAGAGGAGCAGGTGGAGCACGCATCTTACGATAAAAAATCTGGAAGTTGTGGCATTTTCGGACCGTCGTAATACAATCTTTAAATAAAGACAGCTAGAAGTAACCAGCCCGCAATATCTTTTGGGTTGTGGCATACCTAGACATATGACTGCCACACACTCCAGAGTGGCAGTCATTTAGAACCCTTTCAGCTTCCTCGTGAGTTAAGCAGCGTCAAAAAACAGAGTCCACCCCACGGCGATAAAGAGTATCTCCAATAATCCTGAATTGTTGGGACTGGAATCGAATTTTTCGACGTTCTGACTTTGAAATTTCTGGCCAAAAGGATTGGGTCTGGAGATAAACGATGATATCCCCATACCACGGATCTAAAGTGATGATTAGAAACAAGGATTCGTCTGCAATGGGCTCCTCCGCCACAGTTTCCCTGTCAACACGTGGGAAGTCACACATTAACTCCGCAAAAACTAAAGATTTCTTAGACTTAGATTTCTCAAATTCCAAGTCGAACTATTGCAGGATAATGATCCATTTAGAGTACTTGCCCCCTAGAAATTGCTTGGTAAAAATGTAGATCATAGGGTTGCAATCCGAAATTACCGTATTTTTACGTAGTAGAATGTAGTGACGAAAACGTTGGACAGCTTGGACGGCTGCCAATGCCAATTTCTCCACATGTGAGTATTTTAGCTCAGTTGGATTTAACGTTAAACTAAGGTAATATATCACATGTTCAGTTCCTGATTCATCTTCCTGAACTAAGACCATTCCAATGGTGGAACGAGAGGCGGCGAGATACAAGAAGTAATCCTGGTTGTAGTTGGGAGGATGCAACAACGGTGCATGGGTCAAGGCATGTTTGAGTGCATCAAAAGATTTCTGAGCTATCTCATCCCAATAGAATGGAGTGTTTTGCTTCAACAACCGGGTAAAACCCTTTGTAACCTCGACGTATTTAGGAATGAATCGTCGTAAAAAATTTGCTTTCCCCTGCAAACTTTGGAGTTGGTGAAGACTCGAAGGAGGAGGCAATTTGATGATAGCTTCGACCTTCGAGGGATCAACGCGAATGCCGGCTTTCGAAACTACAAATCCCAGCAATCGACCCGTTTCTAAACAGAAGACACATTTGTGTGGGTTCAACCGAATACGATAATGCCTACACCTCATAAAGATTGCTCGTAAATGGACAAGGTGATCAGCTCGATGTAATGAATGAGCAGGCAAATCATCGAGATACAGTTGCACAATGTGTTTGATGTCATGAAACGCATAAGACATCGCTCTTTGAAAAGTTGCTCCGGCATTCTTAAGCCCAAAAGGTAATTTACAATAAGAAAATGTCCCCCATGGACAAATGAAAGCCGTTTTTGGTTGATCGGCAGGTAGAATGTTGATTTGATTGTATCCGGAAAAACCATCCATAAAGGAGAATATTTCGTTGCCGACACAATCATCAATGATTTGATCGATATAGGGAGTTGGGTAATTGTCCTTTGGACAGGCTCGATTAATGTCCCTATAGTCGATGCATATTCTTATTGTTCCCTGCTTTTTGTTAACCGGAACAATATTCAATACCGAATTCGTTAACGGGATCAGATAAATGAAACCTGCTTTCAACAGTTTTTTAACTTCTGCTTTAATTGCAACAGCTTTTCGTGGGTGAATCTGACGCAAACGTTGCCGGACGGGTTTAGCGTCCGGGTAAGTCTTGATCTCATGAACAACAATCGCGGGATCAATTCCTGGCATTTCCTCATAGGACCAGGAAAACACGTCGTGGAATTCTTGAAATAAGGCCTTATATATTTGAATTTCGTCATCTGTACACGAGGCACCTATATGAATGTTCTCAACAATTCCCGGCTTAACCGAAATGTCAATAGGAAAAGTTCGAGAGATGTTTCCCAAATTTAACTCTGAATCGGGATGTTTCATTGGATTCTGAGGTTCCTTGACATATTCAGTTGTAAAAATTGATGAGAAATCATTTTCAAAACGATCATCCTCAGGTAAAAACGAAGATCTGTGATGGAGATCTTTCCATGGTAAATCATCTACACATAGGATTTCACGAATTTGCTCATCAGAGTGAACAAGTTCAGAAAACGTAGTTAAATCCGAGGTTGATGTGAAAAGTGATTCCTCACGGACCACATTCATTAAGTCATTTTTGGTTGAACACGGGTTGGCAAAAGACTGCATGGCTTCATAGGCAATTTCATATGGACTCAAAGGCATGGAATTGCCAAATGAGTCTATCCCAGATTCAGAAGGGACGATCCAAGGATCATCATAAATAATGGTGTCTGATGTAATCATATGAATGGTTGCAAATGAAGATGATGCATTGATTGGAGGAAAAGGAAAAGTTCCCAGTAAACCGGCATCTTTAACTAATCCTACTCCAACATCCTCATATGGGATAGTCGTTTTACCAACATGGTGAATACTCTTCGAAGAGGCTGGGTTGGATGAAAAGTAAGCCAACTGGTCTATTGTTACGATCTTCCCATTGTGTGGAAACTTTATTACTCGAAAGACCGATGAAACGACCACTGTCATAGCGTAAGACCAACTTCGACCCAAGAGAAGGTTGTAGTCTAGAGGGGCATCAACCACCTCCACATCTAGACTAACGGTTTTCCCTTCAACCCCTATAGGTAAATCCTGTAGAATGCCAAAAGGATGAAACCCACAGCCATCAAAGGCCTTTAGAATCGTCGGGAATTGATTTAGTGAAGGAGAACCAAGCTATCTCCAACACTGTATCGACATAATACACGTTGAGGCTCCCTCATCAATTACAGTCCGATGAATAGGCCTGTTTTTTACTATCACTGGAATCTGGAAAGCCATTTGATGAGGCAAACGCTGTGTACTATTTTCTAGATCGAAAATTATTAGGTTCGGGTCCTGAACATCAACAGCTCCTATAGCCGACAAAAGTAATTTACGTTGTGCTAGGCATGATTACAGCACTTCCAAAGCCGACATTGCTGAGGGTGAAACAGCTAAATCCTCAACAATGTTATAATTCTAAGCCGCTCTCGCATGTGGATTGAAAGCTGACTTTCAAAGTATACCCTTGGCGGGTGGTTTGATTACCAAGTCTGGATTAGGTTTCTCGATCTGTAGTGGATCAAAACCGGGAGCTGAGGTTGATGGATTAGAATGGGAAGATTCTGCTTCTTTACCATCAACATGACTCTTACTACCATAATCTTGCGATCGAGTCGCAATCCTAACATGGGACATCATCAGTATGGGTTCTTCATTGGCACCCGAGGATGAACCTATCATCTTACTGTCTTGAGCCGGAAAAGGATCCTTCAAAACAGCAGGAGTTTGGGAACCCTTGACAATTTTCGCAACCTCTGCACGATGAGGGCAGTCTCTTGTAAAATATTCATCGTCACAAATGAGACAAGGATAACGAGGTTTGCACTTTTCATCATTGGATTCCACCTTTTCAGGTTTCTCCTTTGAACTTTTGTCCGTTTTATGCTTCTTCTTTCCTTTCTTCTTCCCACCGGATTTTGATTTGGCTGTAGATGATTCTACAACGTGAATATCGGCGGAAATCTCTACAGAAGAATCTCATGTTGGGGAATCAGACAAGGTTATGATAGGGGAAGAATTCTTGGAAGACTTCTTCTTACTTTTAGTGTTAATCGTGCCAATCATACCATCGGCGGCATGAGATCCCGAAGGAGCTGCAGCGATTTGATTTTTCTTGGGAAGATCTGGGATTTTTTTATGTAACGTACCTGACTGAGTATAGACCAAGTCAAGGTACTGTGCTTGAGCAATGACTTGCTCCTCAGTAACCACTCCAGCTTTAGCAACATCTTCAGTGATCTTTGGCAACAAAGATTTTATAAACCACTCAGCCAAGATCTGATCCGGAATAAATACCTTCACTAAACGACGTCGACGTCTCCACTCATGAATATGATCTGAAATGTACATGGATGTCGATTGTTTTAGTGAAGTTAATAATTCCGTGCCATTGTCATATCGGACTGATAACTGAAAATGAGTTAAAAACGAGGTAGCTAACTGACTAAAATTATAAAAAGTTCCTCGCGGTAACTCAATGTACCACTTGGCCGCGAGACCAATTAGAGTGCACTGGAAAAGTCTAAGACAAATTGAATCATCTGTGATGGAGTTAGACGCACACCAGAGGTGGTAAGTCATCACATAGTTCGACGAGTCCTCTCCTGATTTACCTTCGAACTTGGGAATGTCACTGGGCAACTTATTTGGCATTGGCGGCCAAAACGGAAGATAATTAATGGGATCGTTCGTTAGGCGCGACAAGTCAGGCAAGTCCAAAGTTGCAATAAACGGTAACTGCCGATTAGGATCCCTGAAACTCTGGGTCATGAGACTAGCCCCAGGAGGAGGATATCCAAGATAACTAGGAATAGGAATTGCGTTCGGGATATTTTATCCTCCTGGAAAACCAGGATTAACCGGACCGTACTGGGGTTGTTGAGGTTGTTGATAAGTGTACCCAGGATACGGTTGATATTGATAAACTGGCTGCTGGACATCAGGACCAAATTGGTATTGTCCTTGGTACGGCTGATAGGTGAATTGTGGTTGACTTGTGACAACCGTACTTAAACCAGGTTGTCCTACAGGCATTTGAACCGAAGTTTGAATCGTAGATCCAGACGGTGGTAAAGATGTCTGAGGAGTAGATATAGGAACAGTAGAAACTGGAGCTGTCGATACTCCAGAAGTAGGTGGGGTAGATTGAACAGATGTAGCTGCAGTTGTAGCAGTCATTTGAGGCGGAGTACGAGGTGTATTGGGCCCATTCTGAGAAACTACCAAAGGTACAGAAGTTTGAATGTTAGACTGGACTGGTTGCTGGGGTGTACCAGAAACTAGGGGTTGTCCAGTTTGAGATGACAACTGTACACTTGGCTGCAACACCTGTTGAGTTTGCGATGGATCCCACACTATATTCATTCCGAGGTACTGACCCATAACAGGTTGAGAATACTGCAGACCATAACTGGGGTGAGGGTAGGATTGATAATTGAAAAGTACATTTCCCATTCCTTGAACATACGTTTGACCTTGGGGTGGTTGGAAACCTTGGTTCGAGTATTGACCTTGGGGTTGATACCCTTGAGGCACATACTGATACTGGGGTTGACCTTGAGGTATAAATTGATACTGGGGTTGACCTTGGGGTACATATTGAGTCTGGGGTTGACCTTGAGGAATGTATTGTCCCGTAGGTATGTACTGTCCTTGAGGTTGCCCCCCAGATGCAAATTGTGTACCTTGAGGTTGCCCCCCAGGCGTTAATTGAGGCTGCCCCCCAGGCGGTAACTGGCCACCTTGAGGTTGAGGATTGGGAATAGAACCTGACATCATAAGAATGTCTTCTACGCTCAATGGCTTTGTACCATTGCTTCCAGTTAATAACCCTTGCTCAATGGGTTGAGGAGATGCTCCCAAAAAAGTACCAGAAAGAGACTGATACCCAGAGGGAACAGATGGACCGCCGTACAAAAAAGATTCGGGCGATTGAGTAAACATGGACGACTGTCCTGACATATTTACGGGAGTATAAAAACCTCTAGGTGTTGAGTGATAAGGAGCACGAGGTGGTGAAAAACTTAACCTGAGTTTTCTAAATAATTAGTTAAAGAAAGATACCAAGAACTACTCCTAGGTGGACTGTAAAAAAATTGATTCACACTCCCTTAGTTCAATGACAGGTTGATTTTCAGGGATAGGGATGCCTAATTCTTCTTCTTCCGGAGCAAATTCTTCAATAGAAATAAGTCCAGAAGGAAGATCTTGAGTGATTACTCTTTCTACCCTAGGTGAACCAGGACCACTAAAATTTGGAGAAACAAACCCCGATGTCGAAGTAGCAGCAAATTCACTTTCAGGCTCGGATATTTCGGGTTCTTCACCTATATCACTAGTAGATGAAAAGCTACCAGCGATTTCGGAGACAGACACTGACTGTAGATTATATCATGCTACTGGCGTTTGAAAATCAGGATGTACTATCAAAGAAGATTCTCCTTCTTCCGGTGACCCAACTCTACTGTCTCTAGGAGTTACGAGGACTTTTAAGCCTTCAAGTTGGCTTGGTACTTCCTCAGGAGGTTGGCCCCGAAGTCTACGAGACTTCCTCAGTAACTCAGCCACGTTTATAATCTCAGGAGACTGGCCCCGAAGTCTACAGGACTATCTTGGTAATTCAACCACAGTTAAAGACTTTTAACTACTTCACACACAAACAAAGTAAAATCTCAATAAAAAGCACCTAAGGTCTCTAAATAACCAAACAAATTTGAATCACACGCCTAAAGAATCTAGGAGATCAAACACACACAAACAGTAACTTTCCAGACCGAAAACACTAGTTGGTGATGAAATCCAACGTCGCAGAGTTCAGTACAGAAATGGCGGTTGGAATAGTTACCCCGGCAACCTGCTTAATCAATAGACTGGCACAAGTTCCTCCACTTAACCGTCTAGAGTGAAGTGAACCCCCCAGAATATCCAAGTGAGTCTAGCCGACGTCTGCTCCAGGTACAGTGGGATCTTCCCACCACTGTCACTTCAGGAAGAGTCCTAAAGAGTATGGCCACTAAGGTTACCAAATGAGATAAATACACCTGGGGGAACAGTGTACGATCCGATGCGCATGCAAGGGAAAAGTAGAAAGCTCAATCCCCTTGAAGGCTCCTTGACATAATCCAAGGTTTACCAGCAAGTGACCCTAGGCTCCTCGACAATGGTTAATTCGAGGTTTACCGTTTTTAATACGTGAATATCTGGCGTCGTTCCCAATGAGGAAGGATTGATTCCCACACTGGTTCGGACACGATCTTGTGCTTCTCCTTTAAGAGGAGCTTTCCCAGAGCATAAATGCAACAATTGTATTTCTTCCCTACAACAAGATATAGCAACTTGTTTATTTTTACTGTCTTGGAGAGTTAATTACTCTCCTACTCCAAGACACTAGCCTAAGCTAAGTTGGTGTATCAGAGCCCTAGAAATAAAAATGTTACTAGGTAAATTTTACTTTAAGCGTTAATTTTAGTGGTTTTTGTTTAAGTCCAAAGGTGCGGAGATGAAACTCGTGGTATGAAGACTCGACTCAAAATCACTAAAAATGCACCTAAGATGATCTAAACAACCTTTTTCTCTTCGATGAATTTCTAAACTAAGAAAGAGTTTGAGAATGCAAATACTTTAGAAACACAATCTTTCTCAATTAAACAAATTAAAAGAAGAGCTTTTCCTTTCCAAAGCACTCAAAACGAGACAACTAATTATTTCACAGAAATTTCCCTTTTTCATTTCAAAGCACTCAATCACTACAAAAAACAAACTTTTCCAAAAGAGATTTATTTTATATATTTTTTGCAAAACACTCAAAACTAATGAAAATAACTAACTTTGAGATCTACAAATTATAAAAACCTATTTGAAGTCAAAGCCTACTAAAAGTCTTTTTTAAGGATGTTTTACCCAGCTAGATGCAAGCTAAGGACTAATTTATGCAGAATCACAAATCAGTCAAGAACAACCAATTTCGTTTTCTTTTTGAAAATGAAAATCCAAACTCTCAAATGCAGGCTTTTCGAAGTTTTGAAATGAGAAAATACAAAGCGGATTCCTCAACAAGGGGAGATTTCATACATGGTCAGACTCATAAGAAATCTGGTAGACACTCCGGTGATCTGAAGTCCCTACAGCTTCTAAGCTCAAAGCCACTACACAACCAAAATGAAAAACAAACCCAACAAGAAAAACTCCTAGTAATTTCACCTAAAACCCTAACACTAGTGAAATTAAACCAAGGAAAGTTTTTGACAGGGTACATGCAGGTCTGGGTAATGGCTAAAACCTATAAACAAATTCTAAACTGATAAAAAAGAGAAAATTTTAAAATTTCTCAAAATTTTGACAGGGTACGCAGGCAGCCTGTTTACACAGGTGCGTTCACGCTCTGTGCACAAAGAAAAAGCGCGTACAGGTACGCACTGTGCTTAACTCAGAGGGTGCGTACTTCTCCCAAAACTATGAAAAATAAAAACTAACTCAAAATTAACTAAATCCACCCAATCCCACAATCATCAAGCCAAAAACAGAAACAAAAATAGAGTTTCTCAGGTCAAAGTATAAACAAGGAAAACAATCAATTCCCCAATGGAGTCGCCATTTTGTCACACAGAATAAGTCGATCTTGCGGACAAGATAGACCTTCCTAGAATCTAAAGAAGACCTAATGACAAGCAAACCAACCAGACACTATCTTTCTCTAAATATGCTTTAATAAACAATAGCAAACAAGTGTTTTTAGGGCCTACCTTAGGTCCAACGCTAGCTTGTGGATGCCTTCGCTCCTTTGATCCAAATGAGCTCCTCTTCGCGAATCTGCAAACGCAAACAAGGCAAACAAATTAAATAGCACCTAAAAAGCCAATTGCATAAAACATATTTAACATGAAAGTCAAGGAGTCCATGAAACAAATAACATAAGATACTTGTTGAGAAAAATGAGTTTGATTGTATTAATTCAAAAGAAGAACCTTACAACCTTTGCCTTGACGCTGTACAAGCTCCTCCCAGGGTCCAACAAGAAGTCTCCTCTACTTTGACAAGTTTCACTCACTCCCCAATGAAACTAAAAAGGTATGTGATCTCTCCTCTTTAGGCTTAACTAGGAAGTCTTGATTTCACCAGCATTTACCCTAAAAAATGTTCAGCTTCTAACCTCCCCAGCAACCAGCCCAATGCCTATATTTATAGTGCAATGGAGGGAGGTTACTAGGTCCTCCTTCAAAGGGATAAAGCCCTCCTTCAAAGGGATAGCTCCTCTCATCAAGGGATTAGCTCCTTCTCTTTTGGGATGCATGAACCACCTCAGAGCGAACAATCCACGTCAAAATTCCTTCTAGAAACCTCTAGAATTAACCCAAAGTGAGTTTTTTAAGATAAAACTTGCGCCTTTTGACTTTCACAGGGGTCCGCACCTACACTGTTAGGGATAGAGCGGACAAGTATGCAGCTTTTGTACACAGAAGGTGCGGGACCGCAGGTGACTATGAGAGAAAGTGCAGAACTAGAGTTACATTGATTTTTAATGTCTTTCTCTCATTTCCAAAGCTTGATTTGAAGAGCTGAGGTCTAAGACTTGCTTAGGAGGACAGTACAAGTGATGATAGACCCATACTGACTGCAAATAATCATGGTGACGATATTTTTGTGTAACATTCATATACTAAGAAAGTCGAAAACAAATACATGCATGTGCATTTGCATTTAGACAGTCTAATTGGTTTGATTTAGGAAAGTGCATTTAGAGTGTGCTCTTTTCTTTTTGTGAAAGAATTTTGTCTTTCTTTCCTTAGTATCTAGGATTTTCATTGCACAAAGAAGATAAAAAGATTGTTTATCATCTTAGATTGCATTTTAGGAATTATACTACATCTCGCGGTGAACTTGAAAGGCAAACTTCATAAACAAGATCAACTATAAAATAAATTCAATGAATCTAACAACGCTTTGGAACCTAACGCACAACATTTAGAAGTCTAGGCTAGAGACATATTCCGGCGTCGTAAAGCCTGGTAACTTTTGTTCTCACTGATGGTTGGGTGATTCCTCCACTTTGAGACGATAAGTTCCAGTACGGACTTGTGATCCCATGTATCGTCGAGTATATTTTGGGAGACCACAATAGGCTTAATCCTTTATCCATAGGAAGTCGTGTCTGCCGCCCTATCGATCGCAATGCACTAAACACAGCATTCGGGAAGATTGACTGTCGTACCGTAAAAAGTATTCTGCAGTTTTGCGATTGGTTTGGTAATCCCTCTACCTAGATTTCTAGAGCAGTCCCTTTCGTTCCTTTTCAGAATCCTTAACGGAAAAGGTCCATCTGAGCACTTGTCACTTCAGGCTCATTAAAAATCGAAGGCGACTAGAGTCATCTTTTGTTTGTTCTCGACTCTTAAAAATTGAAAAAACAAGTTGTGTCAAAGCGTCTAAAATCTATTTTAAACGGAATATTCATCACCCTTTCCTACGTTGATCTTGGGTTGAGAAGATGGAATCCACCAACCAAGGAATTCCCCTTGGATGAAATCCTAGTCCCTTCTCCTCTTGGGGAGATGTTGGTGCACCCCATATGGCCACATTATCGCTTCCAGGACTGACAATCGGCTTGCCTGTATGGCTCTTCTCGACCTCTGTCGTTCAGAACACCGCAATTCTTGAACAATCAAGTCAGCAACTAGACGAGTCCAGAGTTATCCACCAACCTTCTACTTCCTCTAATTCTTTCTCTCATCCTTCCTCTTCGCTTGATGGGGTTGGTAAAGCCAAAAGTAAAGTACCTGAGAAGAAGAAGGAAAAGAAGAAGAAAGAGAAGAAGAAGAAGGAGCCAAAAGCAAAAGGGGGCAACCAAGCGTCGTCTAGCGAAAATCCACACACTGCGCCGACCAGGCCTAAATCTCCATGTGTCATTTGCAAAGGAGACCACTATCATAGAGATTGTCTTTGCATCCCTCGGATCTTAAGGGACTGGTATCCTCGTTTGCACAACCCGGTGTCGTCAACCTCTGATGATCATGCTGAAAACACACCATCGACTAGTGAAAGTGAAGCCCCAGGACAAAAAGGAAAATATAGATTTCCTTGTAAACTGTGCGAAAGCGATCATGCCGTCCACCGTTGTCCCTTCTTAGACGAGGCTAAAAGAGTTTTGGACGATCGTCCGGTTTCACTGTTACGACTTCCTCCTGGATATAAAAAACTCTTGCCGAGTCCATCACTAGTTGAAAATCCGGCTGGCCCGCTCAGGTGGTCGGCTGAGGCATCTATCATTGAAGACAAACCATCTGAACCCATACCAGAGGAAAGTCAAAAGGTCGAGGCGACATTTGACCTAGTCTTGCCTTCAGAGGTGCCGTCTTCAGATGATACAGTCACCGAAGAGAACAAGGATGATGCTGTCCAAATTCTTTTCATAAGCACAGACTCTGATGAACATGGGGGCAATTTACCCGTTCCTTTACCGCAGGAAGGAAGTTCGTCAGAGTCATACCCGCCTGTCTATTTAGTCCCACCTCCAAGCAACCTAGTTGTCTCCTTTGACTGGAATCAACTAGGCAGACCCCGTTTACCGGCTAGTATACCATTCCAAATCATTGTTCAAATATATTGAATGGTTATGGCTGGTACCATCATAGATGAAGGGACTTCTGTGAGTATCCTTTCCTCGACTACTTGGAAAGCGCTTGGTTCGCCATCGCTTTTACCTGAGATAAGAAATCTAATAGGCTTTGACAAAGGAACCACTCGACCGTTAGGGATCCTTCCCAATGTACCCATAACATTGAGAGGGAAAACCGTTCAAATGAATGTAATGGTAGTTCAAGGACCTTTGGATTATAATCTACTCCTTGGACGAGACTACATTTATTGCATGGGAGCGATTGTCTCCTCACTCTTTAGAGTAATGTGTTTTCCGCACGAAGGAAGAGTGATCAAGCTCATAGACCAGCTTTCATTTCCCGGATCACACAGAGAAAATAGTCATATACCATCCCTGAATGGTCTTTTCACACAAGAAATGTCTCGATCTCTAGTCCGTCCGCCTGATGAGCGCGAGTGATTCGGGGGACATGACTGAAACCCAAGGGGCATGCACCCTGGTCTGCTTCGGCAGGAAAACTTCGGGTATAGGGTAGGTTTCCGCAAGAAAGTATGACTAGTCTGTACTCCCATCCATGATTGGAAGAGGGGGTTATTCTGGAATAAGATTCTCTTGTCAAAATTATGTGGGTTGGCAGGCATTGCCACTCACCTTTGTTTATTTCGATAAACATCATCAAAGAAATGTTTTGTTTACGCCGTAAATAGAACAATCTTTGGTAACCTGTAAGAGGTAGACCTCTCCCGGTAAAACAAATGTTTTAACGGAAGGAAGAAGGGGTAACCTTGAAACTCTGTTTTATACCTGGGGGCATGCAAACCTTTTGGCGTGCAAGCGAAGAGAGACTATTTATTTTTTAAATTTGTAGGTCCTCTAACCCTTTAAACTCGTAGGATTGGTCATTTCCTAACTTGCATAAAGAAAAGATGTGGGGCCAAACTCTAAAAATTGTCGTTTTTATATATGAGACATTCTTATTATACGACTGGATTAATCGAGCAGTTTTAGCACAGACTTCATGCTCGTTAAAAAAATAAACATAAGCAATGAGCACATGTTCCTCCAGAGTTTAAGCTCATTAAAAAATGAACCAATTTCCAGTAAATAACCATCGTGAATGTAACACAACCTTTAAAGCCTTGGTCATGTTTGCACCATCACCTTTGCTTTTACATTGGCCGATCTTTCACCTCCATTTGATTGTTTACCCATTTTGAGGAACAACTGCGAAGAGTGATCATGTTAGCCATCCTTGTAACACTGCCGTGATTGGAAAATTCCAAACCTTACCTGGAATCAGTTGCTACCCAATTTTATCACTTGTTCCTCAAAAGACGAGTCTCCTTTAAGCTCTTTTCAAATGACTCGTAAAATATGAAAAGATTGCCGAGCCATTGGCCTCTCCAGCTTGTTAAAGGGACCAGAAGTGCTATCCCTCCTCTAAATTTTAATCTTTTTGGACCTGAGGGATTATTACACAAAAAGATCGAGCGCTTGTTTTGTTCGGCTCGTTAAAAGTATTGAAAATTCATCCCTTCTGTATTGTTTTATACTTTTTCAGACTTAAGCGATTAGATGACGAAAAAGGAATTTTGAAGTTTCCTTTACGTTCCTTTTCAGACTCTCTAAAATTGAAAAGGACCGAGTTATCTTTGTCGTTCAACTCGTTAAAATTTTAATAGCGACAAACTTGTCTATAGACGAGAACGAGTTTCACTATTGCTAGGCTCGTTAAAACATAGCGATGGGTTTGCCCGAAGGGAAAATTATAGAACAAGCATATGTTATCCTCCTCAAGCTTGACAAAAATAAAGAGGTACTCGTCAGCAATGATTGGGGAAAAATTGGGAAGAAAACTTGAAGAAACTTTGTTGGTAGAAAGTCACTCGTGAACATGACACTTTCACTCCGCATCCAAGTCGGGTTGGGTTGTTTCATTCACCGGTCACATCACCATGGTCCCATCACACCATCCATATTTGGGGTTAATGCTACCAATCGATCACGTCAGTGTCACCGATATGTTCAAGAGAAGTCATTCAGAGAATTCACCTGTGTCTCACCCGCTACAATACATTTATACTCCATTCTTTCATGACCGCCACCCTGAACCTTATATCACCAAATCGTTTTCACCTCCATTAAAATCATTTGCTCCGTTCTGTGTCATTGATGTGGGATTCATTAAGGCCCTCCTGTGACAGATCACTTCTTGTTGACATCAGTTCATTATCCCAGAAGTCGATCTAGGAACACCCCATTCAGTACTTTGAAGCTTGCATGCCTCAATGGCAAGTTTCTCACTTCTGGCGACAGGTTTACATCAATGGCCTTTGACTGAAAGATTTTGCGTGGTGTTCGACACCAAGTCCTTTCTTCACACCACCTGAATTGTACTTCAATACCTTGAGGGTCATTATCATTATCGGTGATTCCTCTCGCGCCTGTTAATAGCTTACATCATTGGCTGGTAACCAGGCGATGTCTTTCCATGTTTGACTCCAGGACATCTCTCACATGGATCGACTTGTACTTCGAGTGAAGATTAAACGAGATTGAAGACCCCGGATCTAGTTTCATCCATCCGGGCTGTGATATATATTCAGGGAAATAAAGACATTAAATGTACATTGTTGCTGCACAGATAATCATCCAATCAAAGGGATGACGGCTCTACCAGAATCATCAGTATACACTCAGACGATTTTTTGTCCTATGTACATGAAAATGAATTTATAAAGTTGAGCATGGGAATGCCCACGTCAGCTAGATCATGAAAATATTATGAAGATAATGTATTTTATTTTATCTTATTACAGGTCTCCTCCTAGCTTGAAAGAACTTCGGATCCTCATAGTAAAGAATTTCACCTGACATCAAAAGATTAACGACCTCATGCTTTAGGGGGCAACTGTTATAGAAATTTTTGGGCACTACAACCCCAAGCATGAAATGTCCATAAACCAAGGGCTCCTAAGTTCCTAGAAGTGTTGTTCTAACCCCTAAAGGAACAAGGTCAACTGATTACAGCTTCTCCCAGAAGTTCTCCATGAAAAACTGCTCAGAATTGGTCAAAACAGGATCATTTCAGCTACTCCATAGGCAAAGTGCGTTGCATCTCACCTAAACACACTGTGTGGGTGCGTTGCATTTCAAAAATCCCTTCTATGGGGTGTGATGGGTGAGAAATGACAAATGGCAGTGTCATTTGGCGAGGTGGAGAGGCAATGGAAGCTCCAGAAACTTCTCCTGTGACACTTGCCTCTCTGAATTCGACCAAGGATGAGTAAGAGATCATCAATCTCCAAGTGGAAGCAAGAACTATCAGAGGGAAGACACTAATAAAATCACAAGTTGACTCATCTCGCTTACAGATATCTATATATGGATCCCTCATCCCAGAGATCCAGAGGCTGGAATTTTGCATATTCTAAGGAATTGTTGTTGGTTTCTTGAGACAAACATCAGATTGTTGGGTGATCTAAGCTTTGTATGAGGTGAAGAGGGGCTTCCTTGCTGAGAGGATGATGCTAGGTCAGAACAACTGGTTGTAACTCCCCTTGGCTCTTTCTTGTTTATCAATAAAAGCTATTCAAGTTTTCCTCCATACTCTTGTGTCATTTATATTTGCTGCATTTGTATGGTCAATTTACATCTGATCCTAGATTGTTTATGATTATAGATCCATGTTCTTGTATAGTGTTATGCTACTGTGATCTTACAGGTACTCTGTGAAGCTGGGCATGCAAGGGAACAAGTAGCAAAAGACTATCAAGGAAGAGAGGAATTGAACCAGGAGATCAGTTCAAGACAGAGGTTGGTCTTCTATGTTCTTCTCTATCTATACTTCATAAAGGAAAAACGAAAGTAGCTTTACTTTGTTTGTTTCTAACGCAGCTATCACGCCTTAGTGGGATAAGCAGTTATGAGTACACACTTTTCCCTGTAACAGCAGCAGATCCAACGATTATCGTGCGAGAAAGGTGTGCGAATGTTAATGAGCGGGGGGTGTATGTGTGGGCAGTATGCGATTTCCTTGCACCGCTCATAGAAGGCAGGTGGTATCTGTATGCGGGGGCGCGATGCATGGCAGTTGGGTCCAGTGGGAAACCACTTTCCCCGCGTACTAATGTGCGTGCGGCTTTCGCTAGTGGGAGGCGCATATATCATTGGATCGTGCGGGGGGTACGATCGGACGATGGAAAAAGATAAAAGGTTAACGGGGGTGATGTGACCGGGAAAGCCGTGGGTTATTTAATTTTATAAATGCACACGATTACGTGAATATAACCGTATGGGCTTTGAAATTCAACGCTGAAGGGTTTGACCAAATAAAGGGACTTAAGCGGGGTTTTGGGAGAAAAACAGGGATAAAGGGGTTTAAAGGAGAATAAGGAGAATGAAGGGGAAGATGAAACCAACTGCTGCGAACATCTTGAAGGTGCAACCGGCACTGCCAAACCTATTTTTTACCCATCAAAAGCTTAGCCTTATAGCAGAGCTAACACTGGCTCCTTCTGGGGATGAGATCCTCCCTGTGAGGTCTCAAGAACCTACAAATAAATGCCTTTCCGATGAAAACAAAGATACAAAATTTCCTAGTGTTCCATTGGGCATGGAGTCTACTTTGCCTACAATAAACTGATAAAATTAAATATTTACAACTTTAAGGCCAAAAGACCTTAAAACACATAAATTTTCAGAAAACACCCATTAACTGGGCCATCAAAAACTACTTCTCCTCCCATACTTTTCAGTATGAAGGTGTTGTTCCCTTGAATCTGAGAAATGATGAAAGGCCCTGTCTAGAAAGCATCAAATTTCCCATGGTTGCCTTTCTTTTCTTTCAATGCATCCCACTTCAGCACCAAATCTCCAACCTGAAAATTATCAATCTTTGTCTTCCTGTCAAAAGCATCCTTGATCCTTTTCTGATGTGCTGCAGCCCTTTCAACCAGCTGCTCTCTAACCTGATGTAACTCTTCCAAATCAGTGATCCTTTTTGCCATGTCTTCTTCTTCATCATTCTCTTCTTGAAGGAATTTTCCCACAGGGAGAGTTAATTGAATGGGGAGTACAGCCTCAGTGCCGTATACCAGCTTGAAAGGAGAATTCCATGTGGATTTCTTAATGGTCACTCTGTCAGCCCACAGTGCATACTTGAGCTTAGAATCCAAATTCTTCTTGTTGTCCTCTAACAGCTTCTTAATTATCCTTATCAGGATTTTATTATAGGATTCTGCCAGACCATTTCCTTGAGGATAATATGAGGTGGAATGAATAAGTTTAATACCCATTGAATCACATATTTCCACCAATTATTTTGCCCTGAAGGCTTCTGCATTGTCAATGACTAATTTATATGGACAACCAAATCTGGTAAAGATATTTTCAAATAAAAACTTCATGACCACGTTGTGATCAGCCTTCCTGGTAGGGATTACTTCAATCCACTTAGTAAAATAATTAGTGGCTACTAATATCCTTCTGTGATGGCCACTAGAATGTGGATTTATTTCTCCAATGAAATCCAAGCCCCACTGCTGAAAAGGTCCTTTTGCAAGTATTGGTTTTAAGGGCAGGGACTTCAACTGTTGTTTTCCTTCAAATATTTGGCACCTGTCACAAGATTTAACGAAATAAAATACATCACAAAATAAAGTGGGCCAATAGTACCCATCTCTAAGAATCTTATGGGCAGTGGTTTTCCAATAATGGTGCCCTCCACACATGCTGGAATGAAACTGCTGCATGACTTCTGTTGACTGTTCTTTTTCCAAACACCTCAAAAGCACTCCAGATGGATCCCTCCAATAGAGCAGATTTTCATAGATACAATATTTTGCTACCCTAAGCTTTATAGTTCTGGCTTGGATTTGAGTGAATCCTAAAGGGATTTCTAGATTCAGCAAGAAATTAATTATTGCAGAATACCATTCACAAAAGGCTAGATTTTCGGCCACTGACTGCTTTCTCTCTGGTTCAGCTGCTTCCTCTTCTTTATCTATCTGATCAATTTCTGCAATTATGCACGGGAAATCAATATCCAATGATCTGCAATTTTCTTCAGCCAATAATTTGGCAAGACCCTGACCTCTGACCAGCTTGGTGGGCTTTAGTTCTATATTAAATTCAATCAATTTTGCAATCCATTTAGCCCTTCTTCCATCAGCATCAGGTTGTGTCAAGACATCTTTTATTGCAGCAGAGGGTACATATGCAATTATCTTGGAATGCAAGATATAAACTCTGAAAGCTTTCAAGGATTTGATAAGGGCATATGCATGTTTTTCAATAATATCATACCTCAGTTCAACATCCCTCAAGTTTTTGCTAAAAAATGCCACCTGATGCTCTGAGCCTTTTTCATCTACTTGCAATAGAATTGCTGCAATGGTGTCTTTACAGGAAAATGAAAATATATGGAACTCCTTTTTGTAATCTGGACTTATTAAGGTAGGAGCCTCCATAATAGCTTTCTTAATGGACTCAAAATATTTTCTTGCTATATCATTCCATTTGATTTCTGCTTCTTTCTTCAACATGGAGGTAATATGCTTCACATATTCAGCAAAATTCAGGATAAACCTCCTTACAAAGTTAATCTTGCCCAGAAAGGACTGGATATCCTTCTTTGATATCAGGATAGACAAAATCTATATTGCTTTGACTCTTTCTGGGTCAATTCGGATACCTGTAGTAGAAACAACATGTCCCAACATCTTGCCTTCTTCTAAAGAAAATTGTGATTTTTTAGGATTGACTGAAATCCCAAACCTTCTGCACTTAAGAAACACCTTTTTTAAATGCTACAAATGATTTTGATGGCTGCTGGAGTATACTATTATGTCATCAAGGTAGATAAGGAAAAATTCATCCTTCTCTCCTACAAATGCTATATCCATAGATCTCTGAAAGGTTGCTCCAGCATTCATCAATCCAAAAGGCATCTTGGCATACATAAAAGTGCCCCAAGGAGTGGTGAATGTAGTCTTCTCTTGGTCATCTGGATGTACAACAATTTTCTTAAACCTTGAAAATCCGTCTAGGAAAGACATTACTTTGGCTCCTGAGACCTTCTGCAGTAAGTGCTCCATCTTGGGTAGAGGGTAATTGTCTTTCTTTGAGCACTTGTTCAAGTTTCTGAAATCAACACACAGTCTGATTTCTCCACTTTTCTTCCTCACCACTTCTAAATTGGCTACCCATTTGGAATATCTAAGAGGAACTATAATCTTGGCAGCCAGCAATTTTTTAATTTCTTTTTCAATTAGAGGAAGAAGCATAGGATTTATTGGTATCATCTTCTGTTTGAAAGGAATGGTGTCTTTCTCTAAAGGGATTTTATGTTGAATAATCTTTTTATCATAAGTTTTCAGGTCACTATATTCCTAGGCAAACACATCAACAAATTGATTCATTAACTTGCAGTATTCGGAACTTTGGTCAGCAGTAAAATGAGTAGACAAATTTATGTATCTAGACTAACTTGGACTCCCTATATCATGCTTACAGACTACGGATTGGTCTTCTTTTTGGGCAGCGTTGTAAGGCACATCATTTTCGTAAAACAGTCTTTCTAAAGGAATTAGACCCTTAGGAATATGATTAGTAGGAAGCTGGACAATGCTATTTTGCCAATTTTATTTCTAAGCTAGGATTTGGGGCTTTCTAACAAGGCTTCATTATCTTGGTTAATTTGCATTTCAAAAAACTCATCAATGACTTGTAAGAACCTATTTAATTCATCATCATCTTCAAAAACTTTCCAATGGTGGACATTTTCAGGCAAAGATGGTCTATACTTCATTTAGACTTCATAAACTAGCCTCGGAGGCATGGGAGGAATAAATAGACTAACAGACACAGCAAGGGAATCAACAAGTTGATTTTGGGCTCTAGGAATATATGAAATACAGAAATAATCAAAAGAGTCTCTGATTCTCCATACCTCATCTATGTATGCTTTCTGCCTTGGGTGCTTTGCTTGAAATGTTTTATTTACTTGCTGAATGATCAAATCAGCATCTCCAAATACCTTTATTGTTACAGGGAAAAGTGTCTATTTAGAGTTGCTCTATCCCACTAAGGTGTGACAACTGCCTTAGAAACAAACAGAGAAAACTACGTTTGTATTTCCTTTATGAACTATAGATAGAGAGGAATAGAAAGAACCAACCTGTGTCTTGCGCTAATCCTTTGATCCAATCCCTCTCTTCTTTGACAGTCTCCAGCTACCTGCTCCCTTACTTGCCCAGCTTCACAGAGTACTTGTAAGATCACAGAAGAAGAACACTATACAAAGACATGGATCTATATTCATAAACAACTTAGGATCAGATTTAAGTTAACCATACAAATGTAACAAGCATCAATGATACAAAAGCATGCAGGAAAAACTCAAATAGTTTTTATTGATAAACAAGAAAAGATCCAGGAGGAGTTACAACCAGTGGTTCCTGACCCAGCGTCAACCTCCCAGCAAAGAAGCCCCTCTTCACCTCAAACAAAGCATAGATCACCCAATACTCTGATGTTTGTCTCAAAAAACCAACAACAATTCCTTGCAATATGCAAAATTCCAGCCTCTGGATCTCTGAGATGAGGGATCCATATATAGATATCTATAGGGAGGATGAGTCAGCTTGTGATTTTATTAGTGTCTTCTCTCTGTCAGTTCTTGCTTCCACTTGGAGACTGAAGGCCTCTTACTCATCCTTGGTCGAATTCAGTGAGGCAAGTGTCACAGGAGAAGATTCTGGAAGCTTCCATTGTCTCTCCACCTCACAGAATGACACTGCCATTCATCATTTCTCGCCCATCGCACCCCACAGAAGGGACTTTTGAAATGCAATGCACCCTCACAGTGTATTTAGGTGTAATGCAACGCACCTAGCCAGTGGAGCAGCTGAAATGATCCTGTTTTGACTTATTCTGAGTAGTTTCTGGTGGAGAACTTCTGGGAGAAGCTGTAATCTGTTGACCTTGTTCCTTTAGGGGTTAGAACAACACTTTTAGGGACTTAGGAGCCCTTGGTTTATGGACATTTCATGCTTGGAGTTGTAGGGCACAAAAATTTCTATAATAGTTGCCCCCTAAAGTATGAGGCCGTTAACCTTTTGGTGTCGGGTGAAATGATTTATTATGAGGATCCGAAGTTCTTTCAATGCTGGGAGGAGACCTGTAATAAGATACAATACAATACATTATCTTCATACTGTTTTCATGATCTAGCTAAGGCGGGCATTCCCATGCTTAGCTTTATAAATTCATTTTCATGTACATAAGACAGACAATCGTCTGAGGGTAGACTGATGATTCTGATAGAGCCATCATCCTTTTGGTAGGATGATTATCTGTGCTACAATGTTGTACATTTGATGTCTTTATTTCCCTGAATATATATCGCAGCTCGGATGGATGAAACTAGATCCGGGGTCTTCAATCTCGTCCGATCTTTACTCGAAGTACAATTCGATCCATGTGAGAAATGTTTTGAAGTCGAACATGGAAAGACATCGCTTGATTACCAGTCAATGATGTAAACTGTTAACAAGCGCGAGAGGAATCATCGATAATGATAATGATCCTCAAGGTACTGCAGTACAATCCACGTGGTGTGAATAAAGGACTTGGCGTCGAACACCACGAAAATTCTTTTGGTCGAAGTTCATTGATGTAAACCTGTCGCCGGAAGTGAGAAACTTGCCATTGAGGCATGCAAGCTTCAAAGTACTGAATGGGGTGTTCCTAGATCAACTTCTTGGATAATGAGCTGATGTCGACAAGAAGTGATCCGTCACAGGAGGGCCTTAATGAATCCCATATTAATGACACGGAACGGAGCAAATGATTTTGATGGAGGTGAAAACGATCTGATGATATAATGTTCAGGGTGGCGGTCATGAAAGAATGGAGTATAATGTATGGTAGTGGGTGGGACACAGGTGACTTCTCTGGATGACTTCTCTTGAACATATCGGCGACACTGATGTGATGGATTGGTAGCATTAACCCCAAATGTGGATGGTATGGCGTGACCATGGCGATTTGACCGGTGAATGAAACAACCCAACCCGACTCGGACACGGAGTGGAAGTGTCATGTTCAAGAGCGACTTGCTACCAATAAAGATTCTTTGAGTTTTCTTCCCAATTTTTCCCCCTCGATTTTCATCAGCTGATTTCGGGAGATTCTGTGGATGATTCTCGGTGCCGTCTGGATGAAAGAACAATTGACCAAGATAAAGAGCGGAAGGTCGAAGAACTTTGGGTATGGTTCTATTTTGACTGCCTTTGCCTTGGAGAAGATACCACTGATGCAGCCACAGTACATTGCACTCGATTTACCTTCTCCTACTGAACCACGTATGCAGAGATGGGTTGACCATATGTCTAGGCATGCTGGCCAGTCTCAAATTTCATTTTCTGATACCTTCTTCAGGTGGTTTGATCGTCAGGAGATGGTTTATTCTGAGTATCCATACGCTGGCATGGACTTCCGGGGTGATCCAGATTTGGTACTACCGGATGGCGAACAGTGGGGTGCCATTGGTAAAATGTTTGACCATATTCCTGTTTATCATTTTTTCTTATAATGTCCTTGTGCTTTACTCTATCAAGACTTTAATCAAACTCATGTGTACATGCAGATGTTGGTCTCGTTCGTCCAGTAGTCCGCCTGAGAGTACCAGCTGCTGCCCCAGCAGGAGAGGCCGTCGGAAGGGCTATTCTTCGTGATCTCGATGTGGCCGAGACTCTCACAGCATTGCAGGAGCAGGTTGAGGGCCTCACTCTCGATATTCTAGATGTGAGGACCGACGAGCTACCTTTGCGGTTACAGCAGCATACTACTGGTGTGCCCAGACGATGGACTCGTCTCTTACGCATGATTGCACAGGCTGTGACTTGCTATCATGAGCATCATTAGACTAGGGTGCCCCCTAGCGTTTTGAGTTTTTGGGTCGTTTGACCGATTTTGTCTTGGTTATAGAACATTATGTGTATACCATAAACAGTTATATATATTTTTGATTTTCGGAGTTTTATTTTGGTTGAGCTACATGATCCACATGCAAAACATCGATGATGTGTTTCTTTTTATAAATGTTGCAAATGTCTATCTAACACATAGTTTGCTAATGAGTTAGTTAATGTGTTTAGGTTTCTGGAAATATGTTGATATTGAATAAGATCAAATTGTCTTTCCAAAATCTTAACGCTTAGGAACATGCGATAAATAGCTGGGTTTCAGACGGAATATATACCATTGAGTTGTAGTATTACGAGTTGTGAGTCTAGCCTGACAATTAGTCGGCGTATACCATGAGCGATGGCATCAGAGAGAAGTTCTATCAACACGCTATACTCAGAGATGTTATTCATTGATCGGCCAATACATACACCTCTGAAACTTACTAACTCGCCGCTTGGATAAAAAATGGCCCAGGCTGCGGAGGACAGGTTCCGCAAACTACGACTAGCTCTGTCGGCATATCCAACACATGACTCCAATAGGTTTGACATCTGCAATAAATGTAAAAAGTGTATTACTTGACCAAAACAAACACTTTAGCAAAAACAAAAACATAACAAAAGCATACTGGTTACCATTACGCATAGTAACGCTTGAGGTACGACCCATTACGAGGTTGCGCCAGTGGAATTCCGTCATAATCCATTAACTCGTAGGCTCCTTTTGCTAACACTCGTTTAACAATATAGGGGCCCATCCATAAAGACTTAAATTTACCTACTCCCAATTTGTCAGATTCTTGGTCGTAAAGCAAGACCAAGTCACCTTCTGAGAAGACACGGGGTTTGACATTTTTGTCAAATTGCGCTTTGACTCATTTCTTATGGGCTTCGTTAGCCAACGCGGCGTCATGACGGGTTTCATCCAATTGGATTAATTCCAAGAAACGAGCCTCTTCTTCTGAAGTTCTGGGGAGGAGATCAATTGCGAGTTTGAGAGACGAGATTTCACACTAGATTGGTAAGACTGCTTCCAGGCCATATACCAGTTGGAAGGGTGTGAACCCAGTTGCATTCCTTATCGATGTTCGGTAAGCCCACAAAGCTGAGTATAGGATTAGGTGCCATCTTCTTTTGTGAACTCCAATCATCCTTTGTAGCACGCGTTTCAGGACCTTGTTGATTGCTTCAACTTGTTCATTGGCTTGCGGATAATATGGAGTAGAGCTGTCGTGAGACAACCCTAGTTTGGCAGCTAATTCGACCATCATGTGATTGCGAAAATGCGATCCATGATCTGTGACTATAGCCTGTGGTACGCTGAATCTGGCGACTACATGATTGAAAAAGAAGAGGGCAGCTGTTTCACCAGTATTATCTAATGTAGGCATCGCCTCAGCCCATTTGGTAAAACAGTCAACTGCGACTATGATATACCCATGCCCCCCGGTCGAGGTGGGGTTACATGTCATGAAATCGATGCCCCATTTGGCGAATGGCCTAACAGCAACTATTGGTTGCAGAGGTGCGGGTGGTCTTCTGGTTTTTCTATAAAAAATTTGACAAGCATGGCAACTTCTGACCGCGGTTATGCAATCTTTGAACATTTTTGGCCAGAAGTATCCTGCTCGTAAAATTTTTTGTGCTGTAGCATATCCAGATTGATGCCCCCCACACGCGCCTGAATGACAATCATTCAGGACTTTTTCGGCCTCCTCATGGGTGAGGCACCTTCTCAGAACTGTATTGATACCACGACGGTGGAGTGTATCAAAACAAGTTGTGTCAAAGCGTCTAAAATTTATTTTAAATGGAATAATCATCATCTTTCCCTCGTTGGTCTTCGAAGTTAGTCTCCCTTCATCGCAAGTTCTTGTAGAATCGCTAGGAAATCTTTTGGATAGACTAGATATGTCTGAACAACCGTCGACATCTAGGACTGTGTCATCCGACACAGCAGCAGCAGAACCTCTTGTTGCTACTCCAACAATGTTCACCGGTATACCATCTGTCCCGACAAGTTATGAACAACAAACCGGAGTCCAATCAGGGACTGTTTCAACGACATGGTCTGTTCCTATTTCGTCATCCGGATTATCATCTGGTATTTCTTATGTTGAAACTCAACAAGTTGATCCAATGTGTCTTCAAAGGCCAATCTACCCTTTAAGTACTGGATTTCCACCATATGGAGGGAAGTATGCCTTTTCATTGTTCCCTCCCGAAGAACAACCATATGGAAGTTTACAACAAAGTTCAGGACAAACTGGAATTACATCCAGCGGTTGGGTACCAATACTGCCTCAACAACCAAGGGTTGTATATTCAATGCAACCAGTCCACCCTGTGTCGAATATTCCCACTATACCTGCTATGGTGACTGCATCGCAAGTACGAGCGCTACCTGTTGTATGTCAACCCCAAGTTTCTCAGGTTGCAATACAACAGCCACTTGTCTCAACGACTCAATCACTACCTCAGGTTAGTGCCTCCCTATCTGGAGCGACTCAGGCTCAAACAAGTACTATGACTCCTCATCTTGGTCAATCATCCAGTATTGGACAACAGCAAATGGTCCAACAACCAAGGTTGGTTCAATCCCAACAACCGCAATTCCAACAATCATATCAAGGACCTGAGCAACAAGTCTTTGTCAGTAATGGGCAATTGCATTTCCAAAGTGGTTATCAACAACCATACTATAATGGTTATGCCCATCAACCTTGTCAAAGTTGTCAGCATCAAATACATTATGCTGGTATGCAAAGACCCACTGCTCAGGCGATTCCATCTTATCCTGGGTATGCTTCGCCTAACCTGAATCAACAGTTGCCCTTTATAGCAACTCTAGAATTACCAGATCTAAACTGGCTGACGAATGATCCAATTGCTTATGCCCCTTGGTGGCCAGCGATTTCGCATAAACTTCCGTCAGATATTCCTAAATTTAATGGAAATCTGGGTGAAGATCCATCGAATCACGTGATGACCTTTCATCTATGGTGTTCATCAAACACCCTAAATGATGATTCGATAAGGTTTCTCCTTTTTCAGAGGACGTTAACTGGTCCGGCAGCAAAATGGTATATCGAATTGCCGAGAGCTTCATTCGACAACTTCAGTACCCTAGCCACAACCTTTTTAACCCATTTTCAGTTACCGATAAGGTACGAAATGGGAATGGAACTTCTTACCAACTTCAAACAAACGACGACCACTCACATATCTGATCATATACATGAATGGCGACGTCGTCATAGAATGGTGAAAACGTATGTTCCCGATCAGCTATTAGCTGAATGGTTTATTAAGTCATTACTTCCTTCCATCACGAAAGATGTGGCAAAAGGGGGAGTCGTCACAGAAGAGCAAGTTATCGCTCGTGCGCAATATTTGGACTTGATTTACACTCAGTCCGGCATGCTCTACGATAAAATACCTGACACCCCTAGACCGGAATTCTCAGTTCCTCCTCCTCCTAAATCAAACAATGACTCTCATGCTGGCAATGGCGTGATTGGCGCAACAGACACGAAATCGAGAAAGGCTACATCTAAAAAGGCTTGTAAGATTTCTAGTCAAAATGCAAATGAGGAACTTCTTGCCTCGGAAGTAAATGCCGTGTCGACCGACAAGGGCAAACAACTGAAGCAACCAGGGGGCAAGAAGAAAAAGAAAGGGAGAAAAAGAAGCAGGATGAGTCATCTCCTGGAAAACCTTCTACAAACCCTTCTGGGCAAAGGAAACCCCCTACGGGGTTTCATATATGCGATGAGGATCATCGGACGAGAGATTGTCCACATAAAGTGGAAGTTAATAAACTCTTTAAGAATTCAAAAACCTCAGCAGTATTGACTGATCCGTTTCCAAACCCGGGAACCAAACTGGTTGCTAATCAAAATGCCTCCCAATCCCAAGTGCTTATGTTGTCTATCTCAAAGCAACAAAATGATGCTTTGACAAGGAATAAAGATTACAGGAATCCACAGCTATCGAATAACAAGGCTAATGAACAACCTAGTAGTTCGACAACAACTTTGACCGAAGTTGTGCCACCTGTCATTCCTGAACCAATGATAAAGTCACCAAAGGGAGTAGTACACAAATCGACATTTAATCCTCGTGCAAAAATAGCACAGAATTATAATATAATAGAGGAGCTGGCCCAATCGCCGTCCGCTATGTCGACACTTGAGGTACCACAAAATTTCCTCTCCCAAGAGCAAGCTTTATTATCAGCAATAGGTGGGATTGACCCAACGGATTCCAATCTTGTGGCCTTTGATCATAAAGGATATGACCCTCAGTTACCAGCTCAACTAGCTTTCCTTATTCAAGTGAAAACCCTCAACAAAACTATTCATCGAACAATTATTGATGAGGGGGCATCTACATGTACTATGTCGATGAGTTGCTGGAAAACTTTAGGCTCACCACCTTTGTCGTGATCATCAACAATGTTAAAATCATTTGATGGACGATCATACACTCCATGCGGGATTTTAAGTAACTTGCAAGTTGAACTGGGGGGTAAAACAGTAGAAATTGATGTTGAAGTAATCGACGGAAACCTCGATTACAACATCCTACTGGGAAGACCCTGGATATATGCCATGGCCGCAATTGTGTCAACCTACTTCAGGAAGATTGCATTTCCATTCCAAGGAGGAATTACAATAGTCGACCAACAAACATTTCTCCCCAACAGTTCATAAGTTACGGGAAGCATTCCAATGATCCATGGAAGCAATCATTCGCTCCAAAATATCGGAGTAGGTATCCTAAAAGACCCTACCTTAATGGGTGCTTTTGCCCTACCGCCTCCGAGTAATCTGGCGGAAGTGGCCACAGTGGAATATGAAATCTTCTATATCTAATGGATTTGGATTCCGAGGACGGTTCTTATCTCGTGTCAACCTCGTTAAAAAATGAAACAAGGAGTCATGAGGATAGTTCTTTTAATGTGTCAACCTCATTAAAAAATGAAACAATCCCCTTTCCAAATCTCAAAGGTAAACCTTCATTCCAACCACCAAGTTGAATGCAATGAAGCTTGGGGGGCATGCACCTCGATTTGCATTATTATGCTGGGGGCATGCAAACTTATCGAGCAGTGTTACCGCAAGGTTCAAGCTCGTTAAAAAATAAACCTGCATCGAGAAGTTTTAGCACATAGTTCAATCTCGTTAAAAAATAAACATAAGACATGAGCAAATGTTTTCACCCGTGTTTAAGCTCGTTAAAAAATGAACTATTCCCCGGTAAATAACCACCGTGAATGTAGTACTTCAGCCATTAAAGCCTTGGTCGTGTTTGCACTGTCACCTCCACTTTTTCATTGGCCGATCATTCACCTCCATTTGATTGTTTACCCATTTTGAGGAACAACTGCGAAGAGTGATTTCACTAGCCATCCTTGTGACACTGCCGTGATTGGAAAATTCCAAACCTTACCTGGAATCAGCTGCTACCCGTTTTATCACTCGTTCCTCAAAAGACGAGTCTCCTTTAAGCTCTTTTCAACTGACTCGTAAAATATGAAAAGATTGCCGAGTCCTTGGCCTTCCAGCTCGTTAAAGGGACAGGAAGTGCTATCCCTCCTCTAGATTTTAATCTTTTTGGACCTGAGGGATTATTGCACAAAAAGATCGAGTGCTTGTTTTGTTCGGCTCGTTAAAGCTATCGAAAATTCATCCCTTCTGTATTGTTTTATACTTTTTCGGACTTAAGGGATTAGATGAAGAAAAAGGAATTTTGGAGTTACCTTTACGTTCTTTTCAGACTCTCTAAAATTGAAAAGGACCGAGTTATCTTTGTCGTTAAAATCGTTAAAAAGATTAATAGCGACAAACTTGTCTTTAGACGAGAACGAGTTTCACTATCGCTAGGCTCGTTAAAACATAGCGATGGGTTTGCCCGAAGGGCAAATTATAGAACAAGCATATGTTATCCTCCTCAAGCTTGACAAAAATAAAGAGGTACTGATCAGCAATGACTAGGGAAAAATTGGGAAGAAAACTCAAAGAATCTTTATTGGTAGCAAGTCGCTCTTGAACATGACACTTCCACTCCGTGTCCGAGTCGGGTTGGTTTGTTTCATTCACCGGTCACATCGCCATGGTCACGCCATACCATCCACATTTGGGGTTAATGCTACCAATCCATCACATCAGTGTCGCCGATATGTTCAAGAGAAGTCATCCAGAGAAGTCACCTGTGTCCCACCCACTACCATACATTATACTCCATTCCTTCATGACTGCCACCCTGAACATTATATCATCAGATCGTTTTCACCTCCATCAAAATCATTTGCTCGGTTCCATGTCATTGATGTGGGATTCATTAAGGCCCTCCTGTGACGGATCACTTCTTGTCGACATCAGCTCATTATCCAAGAAGTTGATCTAGGAACACCCGATTCAGTACTTTGAAGCTTGCATGCCTCAATGGCAAGTTTCTCACTTCCGGCGACAGGTTTACATCAATGACCTTCGACCGAAAGAATTTGTGTGGTGTTCGACACCAAGTCCTTTATTCACACCACGTGGGTTGTACTGTAGTACCTTGAGGATCATTATCATTATCGGTGATTCCTCTCGCGCTTGTTAACAATTTACATCATTGACTGGTAATCAAGCGATGTCTTTCCATGTTCGACTTCAAAACATTTCTCACATGGATCGACTTGTACTTCGAGTAAAGATCAGACGATATTGAAGACCCTGGATCTAGTTTCATCCATCTGGGCTGCGATATATATTCAGGGAAATAAAGACATCAAATGTACAACATTGTAGCACAGATAATCATCCTACCAAAAGGATGATGGCTCTATCAGAATCATCAGTCTACCCTCAGACGATTGTCTGTCCTATGTACATGAAAATGAATTTATAAAGCTGAGCATGGGAATGCCCACCTCAGCTAGATCATGAAAACAGTATGAAGGTAATTTATTGTATTGTATCTTATTACACGTCTCCTCCCAGCATTGAAAGAACTTCGGATCCTCATAATAAAGCATTTCACCTGACACCAAAAGGTTAATGCCCTCATACTTTAGGGGGAAACTGTTATAGACATCTTTGTGCCCTACAACTCCAAGCATGAAATGTCCATAAACCAAGGGCTCCTAAGTCCCTAAAAGTGTTGTTCTAACCCCTAAAGGAACAAGGTCAATACATTACAGCTTCTCCCAAAAGTTCTCCACCAGAAACTGCTCAGAATAAGTCAAAACAGGATCATTTCAGCTGCTCCACGGGCTAGGTGCGTTGCATTGCACCTAAATACACTGTGAGGGTGTGTTGCATTTCAAAAGTCCCTACTGTGGGGTGTGATGGGCGAGAAATGAAAAATGGCAGTGTCATTCCACGAGGTGGAGAGACAATGGAAGCTTCCAGAATCTTCTCCTGTGACACTTGCCTCACTGAATTTGACCAAGAATGAGTAAGAGGCCTTCAGTCTCCAAGTGGAAGCAAGAACTGACAGAGAGAAGACACTAATAAAATCACAAGCTGACTCATCCTCCTTACAGATATCTATATATGGATCCCTCATCTCAGAGATCCAGAGGCTGGAATTTTGCATATTGTAAGGAATTGTTGTTGGTTTTTGAGACAAACATCAGAGTATTGGGTGATCTATGCTTTGTTTGAGGTGAAGAGGGGCTTCTTTGCTGGGAGGTTGATGCTGCGTCAGGAACCACCAGTTGTAACTCCTCCTGGATCTTTTCTTGTTTATCAATAAAAACTATTTGAGTTTTTCCTCCATGCTTTTGTATCATTGATGCTTGTTACATTTGTATGGTTAACTTAAATCTGATCCTAAGTTTTTTATGAATATAGATCCATGTATTTGTATAGTGTTCTTCTTCTGTGATCTTACAGGTACTTTGTGAAGCTGGGCAAGTAAGGGAGCAAGTAGCTGGAGACTGTCAAAGAAGAGAGGGATTGGATCAAAGGATTAGCACAAGACACAGGTTGGTTCTTTCTATTCCTATCTATCTATAGTTCATAAAGGAAATACAAAAGTAGTTTTCTCTGTTTGTTTCTAAGGCAGCTGTCACACCTTAGTGGGATAGAGCAGTTGAAAAACAAAAGATGACTCTAGTCGCCTTCGATTTTTAATGAGCCTAAAGTGACAAGTGCTTAGATGGACCTTTTCCGTTAAGGAGTCTGAAAAGGAACGAAAGGGACTACTCTAGAGATCTAGATAGAGGGAGTACCAAACCAATCGCAAAACTGAAGAATACTTTTTACGGTACGGCAATCAATCTTCTCGAATGCTGTGTTTAGTGCATTGCAATCGACAGGGTGGCAGACACGGCTTCCTATGGATAAAGGATTTAAGCCTATAGGGGTCTCCCAAAATATACTCGACGGTACGTGGAGCACAAGTCCGTACTGGCACTTATCGTCTCAAAGTGGAGGAATCACCCAACCATCAGTGAGAACAACAGTTACCAGGTTTTACGACGCCGGAATACGTCTCTAGCCTAGACCTCTAAATGTTGTGCGTTAAGTTCCAAAGCGTTGTTAGATTCATTGAATTTATTTTAAGTTGATCTTTCTTATGAAGTTTGCCTTTTGGGTTCACCACGAGATGTAGATGTAATTCCTAAAATGCAACCTAAAGATGATAAACAAACTTTTATCTCTTTTGTGCAATGAAAATCCTAGCTACTAGAGGAAAAGAAAGACACAATCTTTTCACAAAGAGCAAAGAGCACACTGTAAATGCACTTTCCTAAATCAAGCCAAACAGACTGTCTATATGCAAATGCACATGCATGTATTTGTTTTTGACTTTCTTAGTATTGATGCTAAAAAGAAAGTTGATGTACAAATCTGAATTTCTTTTCAAGCGACAAATATAAACAAGCTCTTTTTCGAAATAAAAAAAAAGAGATGATTACGACACCTTGCGATTTTGAAATGAACACTTGTTCTTGACACTAGAAAATCAGAAATTCAAACCAAAGCAATAGTAACATTATAAACGACCATCAGCAGCAATCAAACTTTCTCCTATAATCGAAATTGACACTTGCGACAGATCCAAATCAAAGGACGACAGTACGACTATTCTACTTTTGCAATAGAAAACTGTAAGTGACTCAACAAACACACAAAAACATCTACAGTTCTTTTGTACAAAGGAGGCAGAATAACAGCAAGGAAAAGGGGTTTTAAACAGACATATACTGATCACAGGCAGCAAAATTCAGAGACAGAACTGGAAAGATTGAAGCACAAGAACCACAGCTGCACAGGGCTAGTCTGATCAGTGCACCTGTAACATAGAGAAACTGAAATGCAGCGCAGGTTGCCCTTTCAGGAAGTGCGCTGAAATTCAGGATCTCTTAACAGTACCTGCGCTGGGCCAGAAACGAGAATTTTTCCGGGTTCCGGGTCACAGTTTGCAGTTCAGTCTTTGGTTTTTGGCCGAGTAAAAGCAATTAGTAATGCACAATCAGGGGTAGATCTAAGGAGGATCTAAGAGCTATCACAAGGGCAATCAGATAGTTTGTGAATCAGCTGTTCAAATCATAAACAGATCCAGTGAATGGATTGAAGCAACAGATGTCTACTTTGCATTTGTTATGGCAAATGCAGTTCGAATGCTACTTATAAGTTTATGAAACAAACAACAAATAGATACACAATCAAACTAATTAGACACTCCCCAATGGAGTCGCCATTTTGTTACAGGGAAAAGTGTCTATTTAGAGCTGCTCTATCCCACTAAGGTATGACAGCTGCCTTAGAAACAAACAGAGAAAACTACTTTTGTATTTCCTTTATTAACTATAGATAGAGAGGAATAGAAAGAACCAACCTGTGTCTTGCGCTAATCCTTTGATCCAATCCCTCTCTTCTTTGCTCCCTTACTTGCCCAGCTTCACAGAGTACCTGTAAGATCACAAAAGAAGAACACTATACAAAGACATGGATCTGTATTCATAAAAAACTTAGGATCAGATTTAAGTTAACCATACAAATGTAACAAGCATCAATGATACAAAAGCATGGAGGAAAAACTCAAATAGTTTTTATTGATAAACAAGAAAATATCCAGGAGGAGTTACAACCGGTGGTTCCTGACCCAGCATCAACCTCCCAGCAAAGAAGCCCCTCTTCACCTCAAACAAAGCATAGATCACCCAATACTCTGATGTTTGTCTCAAAAAACCAACAACAATTCCTTACAATATGCAAAATTCCAGCCTCTGGATCTCTGAGATGAGGGATCCATATATAGATATCTGTAAGGAGGATGAGTCAGCTTGTGATTTGATTAGTGTCTTCTCTCTGTCAGTTCTTGCTTCCACTTGGAGACTGAAGGCCTCTTACTCATCCTTGGTCGAATTCAGTGAGGCAAGTGTCACAGGAGAATATTCTGGAAGCTTCCATTGTCTCTCCACCTCGCGGAATGACACTGCCATTTGTCATTTCTCACCCATCGCACCCCACAGAAGGGACTTTTGAAATGAAATGCACCCTCACAGTGTATTTAGGTGCAATGAAACACACCTAGCCAGTGGAGCAGCTGAAATGATCCTGTTTTGACTTATTCTGAGCCGTTTCTGGTGGAGAACTTCTGGGAGAAGCTGTAATCTATTGACCTTGTTCCTTTAGGGGTTAGAACAACAATTTTAGGGACTTAGGAGCCCTTGGTTTATGGACATTTCATGCTTGGAGTTGTAGGGCACAAAAATGTCTATAACATTTATGCTTCTGATTCCTCTATCTTTTGTTGCATTAAGGCCGAATAACAAAGTCTCATACTCTGCTACATTGTTTGTAACTTGAAACGCTAGGTTGAAAGACAGTTGTGTGCTTTTTTTTTGTGGAGATATTGGCACCACGCCTACTCCTGTAGTCTCCCTGGAACATGCTCCATCAAAGAACATCTCCCAAACCTGACTTCCTTGCTCTTCCTCGGCCTGATTTGTTGGTTTCCTAAGCTGCATTGAGGCCTTCTGAGATTCTTCTATTTGGAGAATACATGCTCCAAAATCAGTGTCCACAGCATATATGGGATGATTAGTAGGATTCTTCTCATCACTGATGATATATGCCAAATGTGCTTCTTTGTACAATCTCTTGCTTTCTCCTTAAAAAACTAGGACAATGGCATAAGATAGATCATTTTGTAATGTCCCACCTAGTCTCTTAGTCCATCCTCTGGACAGCAGCATGCCAAACTTAGGAGGGACATCTGCAACCACAATATCCATCATCATACTCTTCATGGGCAACTGAATTAGGGTAATGGCCAGGTCTTTGATTAATCCTAGGCATTTCACCTTCCTTGAATCAAAAGAAAATAAATCATGATCGGGTCTGGTGATATCAAGGCCTAACTCTTCCATGACAGCTTTAGGCATCAAATTGTGGCTGGCCCCTATATCTAGCAGGCAGTTGTGGAGGATTTTGTCATGAATGGTCAAGGAGACATAAAATTATGGAGAACTATTATCAGCAGGTTCAATCATGGGGCTAAGCACAATGGCAGGCTTGTCATCTTGCAAATTGACAGAGTCAGTGGAGGTTTGTGTGACTTCCAACTCAAGGGCTTCAAGGATAGGCTTTCTAAATACTTCACTATTAACCAATTCTACCAGAGGCACAAACATTTTTAATTTCTGGACTTCTGACTCAAAGCTGAAAGAGGAAGGTAACTTATCAAAACCTCTTACCTCTTGAACTGGAGCTTTGAGGATGACTGGCTCAGCTGCTGGTCTTCTCTGTCTGATATTTTGTGACTCTGTTTGGATAGTAGCTCTTTGGGTAGGATTATCCTTGACATTTTTTGCATTCAACCTCAGGTTATATCTTTGCTATTCACCAGTTTGTAGGACAACTTCTCTGTCCCATTCTTGACTATCTTGTTCTTGCAGCAATGATTCTTCATATTCAGCCAATGTAAAAAATGCAACACTGCCTTTATCTTCCATGCAGTGAATTTCATCCTCATCTTCAAACTGTTCCTCCTCCATGACTACGTTTTGGAAAGGAGATTTAACTTTCAATTCTTCTTTTGATTCTTCACCCCTCTGAATTATTTGTAACTACTCATTTGCTCTTATGAATAGATTTGGATTTCTTGGAGCAAATGTGTTCCGTTACCTTGTCTTTCCTGAATTCTACTCAACCTTTAGCTTAGAAATTTCAGCAGCTAATGACTCTATCATCTTAGTCATTTTGTCTAATTTAGGCTCTGAAGATGAAGCAGAGGAAGTAGAAGCCTGACCTCTCTACCTCCTTCTGTCAGCTTGACTTTTGAGCTTTTCTACAGCCATGATATTATATTCCACTTCTAGGGCTGCATCCTACTTGTCTGCCAGAGTATTACATCTCCTTTCTCTCAATAACAGGCAGAAATCAGAGTCAAAAGCATTGGCATAAGTGAGTTTGGAAGAGGTGGGGGTAGGCTTTACCTCAGCTAGTATCTTACTATACATACGGTTGAATCTTTTGTTAAAATCAGGCAAAGATTCACCATTTTCCCTCTTCAGATTACGAAACTCAGTATGGTAATACAACAAATCTTTTTTATCTCCTAGTGCTTCAAAAATGCATCATCTAAGGCTTCAATATCTATTATAGATATTTGGGGTAATTCTCTGAACCACTTTCTGGCCTCTCCATCAAGGCTCTGTACAAAAACTCTCATCCACACATCATTTTCACTTATATCTAAATTATCAGCATAACTATAAAAAGCTTCAAGGTGTTCTTCTGCTGTTACTCCCTCTGTGCCAGTGAACTTAGGCATATACTTCTGATATTCTCCCATAGGCATGGGATTTAAAGGAATAGGTAAGACCAAGGGTCCATATCTAGCAGCAACAATTCTTTCTATCTTCGTGGGTGCTTGTTGGCCTGCCATAATTGGCATATGTGGAAGGATACTAGCAGATTGAATGGTAGGAAGTAATGTGACGAATGGCAGAGATAAAGGGATGTTTTGGACTGTATGGGAAGCTTTCTTTGGACTGAGATTCAAAAGGGAACTAGATGGACAAGGGGCTGTACTAATCTCTGAAGGAATTTCCTTATTAACAGTGCTGGGCTCTAAATCTTCAAACTGTATAACTTCAGTTATAACTTTATCTTTCAGAGATGCATGAGATTTCTTAGGCTTACCTGATCCTGATGCCCCTTTCTGTGAAGCTTTCTTTGATTTCACAGTCCTCTCAGGGTCAGGCATTGATTCAGCTGGTGATTTCTAAGGATTTCTTTGAGTATGTCTCACAAACTGAGCCAGAACTTCAATGTGGAGTCGCCAAAGGTTGGTCTTCCTCCAGTGGAGTCGCCAGATAGATGATTACAACCAGAAATGTGCCCAGACCTTGTCTATCATCAAAATCTAGAACTATGTTGTTCTCCTAGGGAAGCTGAGCTTCAATCTCCTCTCCCCGGCAACGGCGCCAATTAATGTTATCACCCCAAGAAACTCTCCTAGCTTGTATCTCAAAGATGCTTGGGAACATTACAAACTCAAAAAAAATGTTGGAAAATGGTGGATGAATGGAAGGAATGATGTATATTCAAGCCAGATAACCACTTCTACTATGCTTAACCCCAGACATGGGTGAACACCCCCAAACTACAAGGCTTTAGACCACCAATTACTCACAGTTTGAGGAACAGGTGAACATGGGGAATACTGACCACACCAGCAGATGCACAGAACCCTGTGATGGCCAGCTGCAACCAGTAAAAAGGTCTATAAACCTATTTCCTAATGCCCAGACAGGATGACAACTCTCTAGTATCAAGATAACAGAAACCTGCATACACATTCAATAATACATACTAAATTCTAACACAGAGGTGGGATGATAGCCCCTCTAATGCTAAACATCAAGATCACATTAATAAATGCATAACAGGCACAACCTGGAACAAAATAGAAGTGGAAAGTGAGAAATTAACAGCAAAAGAAGATTGTATTAGCTAAAAATGAAGACCAGACGCTGCAGGTATCATAGTAGTTACAGTCTCCAGAAGTTGAACTTTACATCAATACAATATCCATCAACCCTCATTACATCTTCTTTCTGGGTATATATGGAGGTTGATTACAAAATATCTGCTATCCTATGCATGGAGGGGTCATAATGGACCACCAACCACATTAACTGTTTGATATGGGTCTCTGATATAATCTACTACTTCAATAAATTCATTTGAAATTCTCTACTACTCAGTCGTCCTTCGCGTACAGGTGGAGTGTTGTATGAATGAATTTCCATAACTGCTGAAGGCGTTTAACTGCTCGAGGCTGTACTTTACTTCCTTGGCCGTGCTATCTCTTGATTGAGGTAGTTGAAGATAATCTATGCAGAGATTTGTTAGATGACCACCTTCATCCCTTGGCAGTGCAGCGCATTCAAGGGTGACGTAGACTTCATGGCGGAGGCATATGCAAGACCGGGACAACATCAGTCGTCAGATCGTGTAATTGAACGGTGGAAAACAGTTTACGGAGGCTATCGGGAGGAATGTGAGTGGGGAGAACATGGGCCGTTGGATCTGGACGCGGCAGATCCAACGGTTATCGTGCGAGAAAGGTGTGCGAACGTTAATGAGCGGGGGGTGTACGTGTGGGCGGTAAGCGGTTTCCCCGCACCACTCACGGAAGGAAGGTGGTATCCGTATGCAGGGGCGTGACACAATAGAACCACGACGCATGGTAGTTGGGTCCAACGGGAAACCACTTTCCCCGCGTACTAATGTGCATGCGGCTTTCGGCGGCGGGAGGCATGTATATCGTTGGATCGTGTGGGGGGTATGATTGGACGGTGGAAAATATAAAAGGTTAACGGGGGTGATGTGACTGGGAAAGTCACGGGTTATTTAATTTTATAAACACGCACAGTTACGTGAATATAATTGTATGGGCTTTGAAATTCAATGCTGAAGGGTTTGACCAAATAAAGGGACTTAAGCGGGGTTTTGGGAGAAAAACAGGGATAAAGGGGTTTAAAGGAGAATAAGGAGAATGAAGGGGAAGATGAAACTAACTGCTGCAAACCTCTTGAAGGCACAACCGGAACTGCCAAACCTATTTTTTACCCATCAAAAGCTTAGTCTTATAGCAGAGCTAACAATACCCAAGATAACAAATGCATAAAATAGGAAATAAACACACAGAAATGATAGGAAACTACTCTTTATTAATACTTCCACTATTACAGACTTAACTCACCCTACGCACTCAGCTACAGGGGTTTGTGCACTCAGTTGTGGACTACTAGGCCTCTACGCACTCAACTGCAGAACCTTCTCCTACTCTACGACCCAAAAAGTAGACTTTACTCCGCAAATCTATCTCGCATACATCATATGTTCATATTTTCTTATCAATTTTTGTTATCTCTTAGAGCCTCACTCTATTTATACAATCCCATGGTCCACAAACCATGGATATATATTTATATAGCAACATTACAATAATAAAACTAAGGGCGGACAACACTATGACTCTTTTACAAACTACGCACTCTAGGCCCACAAAATGTGGAGTCTTTACATCGGAATTACAATCTTTGGTCAAAATCTGGGCTCTAAGCCCCAAAACTTCTCTTAGGGGATCCTTTGCTTAACAGGCCCCCAACACAAACATCATGACGCGCCCCTGAGACACTTTGTTGGTGTGGAGATCTTTGTGCGAAGACCTCCCAACTCTGATTGGATTGTTGCAAGCTTGACACCGCACTAAGCGACTACCTACGGTACATCCTCGACGCGTTGTTCAGTGACCACTGTGGCTGAACTGTTGTCCTGGATCCTTTCCTGCATTGCTTGCAGCTGCGTGAGCTTTGCTTCAATGGAGGCTGTAATGGTGTATGCCTCATCAATCCACAATTGTAAGCGTTCTTTCAAAACTGCTTCCTTATGCTGAGCAGCGTCCACCTGCTCCTTGAGTGCTTTAGCCTGCTGCATCCTTGTGAGCCTCTGTGTAAGGGAAATCATCTGCGTGGTCCCTTTTACTTCATCGTATCTCTGCTGTAGCTCACGCACCTCTGTCTCTAGGCACTGTATGTTTGGGTCCTCTTGCAGGGTGGTGAGAACCTCGAACGACTGCTCGAACAACTTTGTGCAGTCTGTCACTGCACTGTTAACCTCCGCTATTGCTGCTGTAATCACGATGGCGCGTTGTTCCTTAACCTTAGGCGGAGTTGAAGGCTGCGTCTTCAATTGCAATTCTGCTATCTAAAGGTTCAGCTCCAACTGAACCCTGGCCATTTCCTCTTTTGTCTCACACACCCCTGCTGCTAATTTTTGGACGCACTCTTCCACTGGTTCTTCTGCCTAGATGGACAACTCCAGGACCATCTGGCTGGATTCCTCTATCACCTGCACTATTTGTCCGTTCTACCCCACTACGTCATCACACTGCAGGCTCATCTGTTCAATTTTGATGCACTTCTTACTCATTACTTGGAGCGCGTGACCCTCCCTGGCTCGTAGTTCTGCAGTAACTCCATCCTGCAAAATATAGAGTGTCTCCTAAGGGAGCGCAACTACGTTTAATCCGATTCCCTTCAACCCACTAACCATAGGCCTATCGGCCTCATTTTCTGTAATGAGTGCTCCATCTAGTAGCACGATGGTGTTGGTCATCTAGGCACACAGCATTTCCTCGGTTGCGGATGTGCCTACTGCGAGGCTGGTTGACGCAGTGCGCACCTGCAACTCCTATATCTGTGCTTGGAGAACCCCCAACACCATCCGGTGTTCCTCCTTAAACTGTTGGAGGGACTCCACGGTGACATCCCTCACCGTCTCACCAATGTTGTGTAGACCCCCCTCAGTGAGGTTGATCGGGTCGAACGAAGTATTTGAAGCCTTCGACTTCTTTCGCAGCCCTACCTTCTCTCTTGGGTGTAGATGTTTTAGCTGAGTGGACGTTGTTTGTGGGTCTGTGCCACCTTGCTCTATATCGGTCTCTGGCTCAGGTGAAGGCAACTTCTATCCTTTGCTCGCTTCTTCTACTGTCTTCTGCTACTCTTCTGCTAACTTCGTAGTGTCACGCACCACTTGGTCCTTTGCCACTGCTTCTTCCTTCCTACGTTTCTCTCCCAACTGCACTATCCACATTTTTTCCTCTTCCTTCTTTCGCTGCGTGGCAGAATTCCTTGCTTCCACCGCGGAGCCAGCTAGAGCACGCCACTCTGGAAACCACAACTCAAGGACCACAAAGATGACATCGTTTGTCGCCAAATAAGGTAACTCGTGCCACGTCTTCATGAGGTCCTTCCGTGCCCTGATGTAGACATGGTGAAAATCTGCCTTGAACTCCGTGAAGCTCTGTAGACTATTGTAGACTGTGGGTGATAACAACAACTTGCGATTAATCCCCATTCTGATGTTCATCTCCATGAGCACCCAAAATATTTTGTTGTCCCTTATCCTTTTTGCATCCCTGGTTTCCCATAGTGAAGCATACTTTGCTACCTCCGTGTTACAGAGTAATTTGTCACTGACCCCGCATTCCCTGATCCTGGATACAGCTAGTCCATATTACTGACATCTATTCTGTGTCATGTTACCAATTATGTGTCAATACCTTCCTTGTAATCTCAGGAAGAATGTTTCAATTCATTATCCCTGAAGCAGACCCCTTTTTACCTAAGTTTCTAGGTCGTCGTGGGTCACCAGTGGTCCCACCTATGAAGATGGTCAAGTTTGCACTAGCCCTAGAGAATTTGTTGCTCTATCCCTGATCCAAATGGATCCTAAAATGCTCTCTAAGTCTTCAAAACCTCTTAAAAGCATGCCAAAGTTCAAAATGATCGCATGAGAAAAGCCCTTAGACTGGCGGAAAAACACTATCGAGAGGCCAAAAACACGTACAACAGAGTATCGGGGGCATGAACAGTGGATGCACAGTAGCCGTCAGATTTGGCTGATAAATAGTCCAGATCTGATCGGAAAATCGCAATTGGCATAGGCAGATAGCGAATATTGGCGCAGACCATATAAAACTTGTAATGGCGACCAGCGGAGTCAACTAGGACCGTCGATCAAACGCATAGATCGACGGCCCACGTTTCATTGCAAGATCTCTATCAGAGATTACAAGAGTGCTTACAATGGCCCAAGGTTATCATGATGTGCGATTGCAATTAATCGCATCACAATATCGCAATCGGGGCTACATAGAGGAGCGGGCTATATACACATATATATATATGTGATCCGATGAACCAGACCTGACGGTTATATAAACATTATTTCATAAGATTTGAGATCTGCAGAAAAGGAATTTTTAATGTATTTTGCATATTTCGTTTATTAAATGGAATACAAAGGATGAAGCGCTGATGCGATAAGCTGAACCTGAAAGGGTTCCTTAAAGCTATTGTATATTATTTCAGATCCCCCATAAGCCTTTTTTACGTTGTTTTCATGATTTTTAACATATTTTTAAAATACAAAGGAGCAAGGCCGAAGCGACTTGCGATAGAGATGAGGAAAGACTCGATAGAGGAATAAAATGTATTTAAGGACTTTTGAAGTCCGAAATGAATAGTGTTTTGACATAATTTCACAGTGTTGTAGCGTTTCTCTATATAAGACAAAAAACAATTGTTTTTGGCATTCCAAAGGATTTCAAAGGCTCGATGACCTATTCCATTACAGTACAGGTGGCCACCATCTTTGGAAGCATTTAGCAATGATTTCTAATGCTTAGAAAAGGGTCTGAGCAGACAGAGGTTAGGGAGACAGAAAGTCGAGAAGCTAAAACAAACAGGCAGTGCTGTTTGGCTTTAAAGCCATGGAAAAATAGAAGACAAAGTAGGCAGTGCTGAGATAGAGCTAAGACAGAGACAGAGAGTGATTAAGAGAGTCTGTGTACTCAGAGAAGGCTTGAGAGGTTCAAGAAAACTCTTACTATTATATCTGTTGTGTATTGAGTCTCAAATTGAGCTCATACTGTTGTAAAACTCTGCTTGAAGACATAATAGAGAGGCCACCACTGAAGACTGGGCCAGGAGATGTAGCCGAGGAGTATTGGGTGAACTCCTCATTAAATTTGTTGTGTTATGTGTTGTCTATTATGTTTTTGTTTATTGCTTCATTGTCTGTGTATTTTGCAATCTTATCAATCCATTGCATAAAATAACATAGACAAATCTGGGCACATGAGTCTATAATACCTTATTATTTGTCTTAGATCTCATTTTCAGATCAAGTGGTATCAGAGCTTTAGGTCAAAGCTCAAATCAAGAGAAGGAGAACTGGTTGAGGCTAACCTAGAAATTGGGAGAGTCTATCCAAGAAAAAGCATGGCAGAAGAGATCCCATTGGAATCAGAATATCAGTTCATGGACAGTTTCCTGACCATGAGAGCAATGGTAGAAGAAATGTATCGAAAATTCAAGAAAGAACGAGGTGAAAGCACTTCAACCTCCAAACAAGACAAAGGAGTTGAAGAACCTTCTCTAGATGCCCCAGAAGGAAAAGGGAAAGGAGAAAAGCTTCCTACACCTCCTGATAGCCCTGAAAATAAAAAGAAGAAAACATATTTGATTAAATTAGATGTTAAATTTGATTTGCCAATATATGATGGAGAGTTAAATGCAAAAAAGAAAGATAATTGGATCAGATAGATTGATGTGTATTGCAGGGTGCAGAATATTGATTCAGACAGGAGTAAAATTCAGCTAGCCAGCCTATGCCTTGGAGGAACTGCCTTGGTATGGTGGGAAGGTAGGACACAAGCTGACTTGAAGAAGCATGGTAAAATCCTTTCTGTCTGGAGTGAATTTGTTTCTATAATTAAAAAACAATTCTATCCACTAGGTTATATGCAACAAGCTATGATGAGTTGGCAAACTCTTTTCCAATTAAAAGGGCAAAGTGTACAAAGCTATACCCAGGAATTTAGAAAAAGAGATTTTATTCTAGGCATTTCTTTAGACTCACTTGAAACTTTGCTGAAGTATATAGGTAGTCTGCATAGTTATTTGAGGCACACCATTCTCATGTTTAACCCTACTAGCATAGATGAGGTATCTATCCAGGCTACACATTTAGAGGCTAGAGGCAAGAATGTGAACCCAGAAATTGGGGGATCATCAAAACCCACTGCAAACAAAAACAAGGAAAAGAGGAAGCAGAAATGGAAAGAGAGGAAGGCAAATGTTGTACAGAAAGACAAACCTTCATGCACTCACCACAAGGATGGGCATGATGATGAACATTGTTGGTCTTTGCATCTAAAGTTGAAACCCAAGAAGTTCGATGGCAAGAAGAAGAAGGTTGTTGCTGTTGTTCAGAAAGATTTGGGTTCAGACTCAGGTGATGAAACAACAATAATAGCTACAAGTATACAAGGTAAAAATTCTAAAGCATCTACTAGTAATTCTGCCCAAACTATTGATAGTGAAGAAAATGAGAGGAAAAGGCATGAGCTTTTTCATATTAGAGTTATTTCCAAGCATCAAAAGATTGATACTTTGTTTGATAGTGGCTCACAAGTAAACTTAATTTCTGAAGCAATTGTAAAGAAGCTGGGATTACTAACCACACCTCACAAGAAGCCATATCCATTAGGTTGGGTATGTGGTAAAGCAAAACTACAAGTGACTAGACAATGTAAACTTATGTTTGCCTTTGGTTCAACATTTGTAGATGAGGTTGAGTTAGATGTAATTCCCTTGGATATCTATGCAATTGTTTGAGGAAGTCCTTACTTGTATGATACAAAAGTCATTTTATATAGAGCAGAAAATAAGTATCAACTAACCAAAGATTGAATAGAATATATTGTAAGAGCTCACAAACTCAAAAATAATTATACTCTCATAAACTCAGGGCAGATGAAAAGAATTGTAAATTCATGCAAGCAATTTTTACTGATGGTTGTAAAGGAAAAGAAACCTGATAAAACCAATGTATTTGAGGGCTATGATGCTAAATAGAAAACTGATTTAGAAAAAGTTGCTTCAGAATATGATATCCTATTTCAAGAACCTAAAGGCATGCCACCCAAAAGGGAAATTGTACATGATATTCATTTGCAACAAGATGCTCCATTGCCTAACATTGGAATGTACAGGTTATCCACTTTAGAGAATGCAGAAATCAAGAAGCAGGTACAGGAGCTACTTCAGAAAGGGTTCATAAGACCAAGCACATCACCATGCGGATCTCCAATCGTGTTAGTGAGGAAGAAAGCTGGTTCGTGGAGGATGTGCATTGACTACAGAGCACTGAATAAAATAACGAACAAGAATCATTACCCCCTTCCTTGCATTGATGATCTATTGTATCAGTTGAAAGAAGCTGTTTACTTTTCCAAGTTGGACCTACGTAGTGGTTACCATTAGGTTAGAGTAGCAGAGCAAGATGCATGGAAGACTGCTTTCAAAACAAAGCAAGGGCTGTATGAATGGCTAGTTATGCCTTTTGGCTTGACTAATGCTCCTACCACTTTCATGAGAGTTATGAATGATGTACTCAGGCCTTTTATTGATGATTTTGTAATTGTATATCTAGATGACATTCTTGTTTTCAGTAAAACATGGGAAGAACATTTGAAGCATGTAAAGCAGACTCTAGATGTTTTGAAAAAAGAAAATCTCTATGTTAAATTATCAAAATGTGAATTTGGTAAAACATCTTTGAATTATTTGGGTCATATTGTAGGGGGTGGTGAATTGAAGATAGATCCCTCTAAGGTTGTAGTCATTGTAAACTGGCCTAAACCCAAGTCTGCTACAGAAGTTAGAAGCTTCCTAGGAGCAGCACAATATTGGAGAAAGTTTATTGCTAACTTTTCCTTAATTGCAGCTCCCTTACATGCTTTGACGAGACTGAACAAGGTGTTTCAGTGGGGAGGCAAACAGCAGAAAGCCTTCGACACCTTGAAAGAAAAAATTAGTACAACATGAGTATTAGCATTGCCAAATATTCAACAACCATTTGAGATTGAAACAAATGGCAGTGACTATGCCATGGGAGCAGTGTTGATGCAACATGGTAAACCCATATGCTACCATTCTGAGACTTTTAATTCTACAGTAGTTAATTATCCTACATATGATAAAGAATTGTATGCATTAGTCCAGAGTGTGAAAAAGTGGAAACTTTACTTAATGGTCAAAGAAACAATTATACATACTAATCATCAGCCACTTCAGTACTTTCACTCACAAACTAAATTGCAACAATCAAGACACTATAGGTGGATGGGTTTCCTACAATAGTTTCATTTAGTCATCAGATATAAAAAGGGCATACACAATAAAGTTGCAGATATGTTGTCTAGACCAATCATAAATGCATCTACTATACTTAAGCATAATTCAATAATGCATGAAAGCTACATTGAACATATGCTCAAGACATAGACTTTAAATATGTATATGCAGCTCTAAGTAATGGAAAAAAGGTAGAAGAATTGGATTACTATGTTAAGGACCAACTCTTGTATCATTTGGGAAAGCTATGCATTCCACAAACTGAAAGAGTCAACATAATTAGGGAAGCACATACTTCTCTGATATCAGGTCATTTTGGTGTAAGTAAAATAGTTGCACAACTGCAAAGATACTGCTATTGGCCAAGAATGCATGAAATAGTTTCTAGATATGTAAGAGGGTGTACCATGTGTGCTAAAAGTAAGCCCAGCAATAGAAAACTAGGCTTTTACACTCCACTACCAATTCCTTTCCATCCTTGGGAAAGTGTTTCCATGGAATTTGTTGGGGGATTGCCAAAATCTAGAAAGGGACATGACTATTTATATGTTATTGTGGATAGGTTCAGCAAAATGTGTATTTTAATACCTTGTAACAATCAGATTACAACTTATCAAACAACGAAGTCGTTCTTTCAGCATGTCTAGTTGCATTTTGGGTTGCCCACTTCCATAGTATCTGATTGATATTCTTGATTTGTTGGGAAGTTTTGGTCAAGTATGTGGGAATTAATGGACACCAGACTAAAGAAAATCAAAGTCTTTCATCCACAAACAAATGGCCAAATAGAGGTAGTCAACAAGATAGTGATCTAGTTGCTCAGGGGTTATTGCAGCAAGCATCCCAAGCTTTGGGATGAAAATTTATGTTATGTGAAACATGCTTACAACCATTCTAAACATTCTTCTACATAGAGATCTCATTTTGAGACTTGTTTTGGATTTACACCAAGGTATCCCTGGATTTTGTCTTTCAAAAAGACATAGCAATTGTTGGACATAGTGATGTGGACAAAGCAACCAGGTTCATTGAACAGATCCAAGAAATTCACTAGGCAGTGCAGGAACAGCTGGAAAAGAGCCAAGCCAAGTACAAGGCAAGGCATGATAAGCATCGGGTGGAGCACAACTTCCAAGTTGGTGATCAAGTCTGGCTGTATATCAGCAAGGACAGAATGCAAGGTGAAGGAAAAAAGCTGAAGCCAATAAGGTATGGGCCTTTTAAGGTACTTGAGAAAATTGGTGAGAACGCTTTCCACCTTGATCTGCCAGCATACATGCACATCTATTCAGTGGTAAATGCAAAAAACTTAAGACTGTTTGAACCTTCATTAATTGAAAATCCCGAAAAGCAAATTCAATTGCCTTCCATTGATGATCTGTTGCTGAATATCTCATTGAGCTACAAGAAGATATAGTTTTGGATAGGAAGGCGAGAACCATGTGCAGAGGGGATGTTGAGTACCTTAGGATCAGGCTCAAAGGTTCAAAACCCAACAGTGCAAAATGGATAGAGATTGGGCAAGTGAGACAACTATATCCTCACCTGAGCGATGCTTGAAAAACAACTTTTGGTGGTCCAAAAGCCTTTTTCAGTGGGAAGGCGTGATCCAAATGGATCCTAGAATTCTCTCTAAGTCTTCAAAACCTCTTAAAATCATGCCAAAGATCAAAATGATTGCATGAGAAAAGCCCTTATAATGGTGGAAAAACACTATTGGGAGGCCAAAAACACGTAAAACAGAGTATCGGGGGCGTGAACAGTGAATGCACAGTAGCCGTCAGATTTGACCGATCAACAATCCAGATCTGATCGAAAAATCACAATCGGCACAAGAAAATAACAGATATCGGTGCAGACCATATAAAACTTGTGATGGTGACCAGCGGAGTCAACTAGGACCATCGATCAAGCGCGCAGATGGACGACCCACATTGCATTGCGGGATCGCTATAGGAGATTACAAGAGCGCTTACAACGGCCCAGGGTTATCGCAATGTGTGATTGCGATCAATCACATCACGATATCGCAATTGGGGCTACACAAAGGAGCAGGCTATATACACATACATATATGTGATCCGATGAACCAGACCTGACGGTTATATAAATATTATTTCATAAGATTTGAGATCCACAAAAAAGGCATTTTTAATGTATTTTTTGTATTTTGTTTATTAAACGAAATACAAAGGATGAAGTGTCGATGTGATAAGTCAAACCCGAAAGGGTTCCTTAAAGCTATTGTATATTATTTCAGATCCACCATAAGCCCTTTTTACATTGTTTTCATGATTTTTAATGTATTTTAAAAATACAAAGGAGCAAGGCCGAAGCGACTTGTGATAGCGATGAGGACATATCCGATAGAGGAATAGACCATATTTAAGGACTTTTGAAGTCCGAAATGAATAGTGTTTTGGTGGAATTCACAGTGTTGTAAGGTCTCTCTGACATAAAATGATTGTTTTTGGCATTCCAAAGGATTTCAAAGGCCTGATGACCTATTTTGTTATAGTACAGGTGGCCGCCATCCCTGGAAGCATTTAGCAATGATTTCTAATGCTTAGAAAGGGTTCTGAGTGGATAGAGGTTGGGGAGACAGAAAGCCGAGAAGCTGAAATGAACAGGCAACGTAGTTTGGCTTTAAAGCCATGGAAAAATAGAAGATAGAGTAGGAAGTGCAGAGATAGAGCTAAGACAGATACAAAGAGTGATTAAGAGAGTCTGTGTACTCAGAGAAGGCTTGAGAGGTTCAATAAAACTCTTACTATTATATCTATTGTGTATTAAGTCTCAAATTGAGCTCATACTATTGTAAAACTCTGCTTGAAGACATAATAGAGAGGCCACCACTGAAGGCTGGACTAGGAGATGTAGCCCAAGAGTATTGGGTGAACTCCTCATTAAATTTGTTGTGTTATGTGTTGTCTATTATGTTTTTGTTTACTGCTTCATTGTCTGTGTATTTTGCAATCTTATCGATCCATTGCATAAAATAACATAGAAAAATCTAGGCACAAGTCTGTAATACCTTATTATTTGTCTTAGATCTCATTTTCAGATCAGTCCCTGTGTTTCATGCATGAAGATCTACTTTTGGAAAAAATTTCAACAACTCGTCGAAGCTTCGAGATGAAATGTCTTCATGGGCAGTCCTAGGGCTGGTTGTTGGGTCAGATGAGCTCGCTTCTCTCCTTTGGGATAGTTGTTCCACCTTTTGTGAAACCTCCCTAAGAGATAAGCTCTTCCTCCCATCTCTTATGGAACCTCTCCCTCCTATAAATGTCTCCTCCATGAATGAGATCAGCTAGCTTGGATGTAACTTGATGATAGCTAGATGTAATTTGGTAGCTTCAGGTTTCTAAGAGAGGAGTAGAGGTAGAAAGTGTTATTGGAGTGTGGAAGTAGCCTCACATGTATTTTGGCTTAAGAGATGTTTGAATAGATTTGGTTTGAGAACTTTATAGCATCAATCTTTTGAACGAAAGAGAGAGTCATTTGTTCCCTTGGGAGATGGTTCACAAGTAAATGCTTACAGAGACATGCCGACGGGACCCTTCAAGGAGACTTACGACGTCAAGGCTCGGTTGTAAGTTTTACTTTGATTTATATTAATACAAATCAATAGCTTGTTTCTTATATCGTATGTTGAATTGTATGTCGATAGCTTGAGGTTCCTTGACTCTTCAAGTAGATTGTTTGGTCGTTTTCTATTGCATTTTTGGTGTTTCTCTACATGTTGTTTTCAGGTATAAGTGACTAGAAGAACAAGAGATGGAGAAACACGACGAGGTATTCATTGAATGAAGAACTGAAGGTAGGCCTTCATAACACCAACTTTCTAAGGAAATGTTCTTTGGTATTGTCTTTGCGGTGACTAGATCCACTCTACGACTAGAGGGGTTGCCTCTATCTGCAGAGGGAACTTGCCTGTGTCACAAGTTGGCGACCATACTGCGGATCTTGTCTTTTGTTTTTTGTGTTGATTGGTTTTGATTTTTTATTGTCTCCCTTACTGTTTGGGTAACATGCTCTATTATGGAAGTTGTTGGACTACTCCTGTAGTCTTCTCACTCGCATGAGTGATATATCTGGCCTTCCCTCAGCCAAACTTTCATTTTTTGCCTTTAATATGAGGTCGTTGCTGTTTATTTTCTGATAATCGCGAAGTAGTCGTGAAGTTTGAATAAATGGTAGAAGTATTCCTTTTTTCCTTGATTGGTTTGCTTTCTTGCCATTCAGTTGTTGTGCATTGAACCTCTCACTCTTCCTTAGCTAGTTTTTCATCCAACAAGAATGGTCTTTTTTCTCATTTAGTTGCATTCTAGGAGTTTTGAAGATACATTCAATAGGGCCTTAAAACCGAGACTTAATTCAAGATTAACCATTAAAATTTATTGAATAAACTTAAAAATGCATTGGAACCTAACACTCACATATCTAGAGGTCTAGGCTAGAGACGTGTTCTGACATCGTTAAACCTAGTTGCTATTGTCTTCACTAAGGTTGGGTGATTCCTCCTTTTGTGATTCAATAGATACTAGTACAGATTTGTGCTCCTTGTACCATCGTGTATATGTTGGGAGACCCCACTAGGTTATCATCCTATTATCCATAGGAAGCCGATTCTACCGCCTTACGAATCGCAACGCACTGAACATAACATTCAGGAAGATTGACTACCGTACAGGAAGTCCTTGGTAATTTCTCTTTCATTTTATTACCAAGGTGTCTATGTAGTTTTACGATTTTTCTGGTAAACCTTTTGCCTAGAATTCCAGAGCAGTCACTTTCATTCCTTTTTTACTCTTTAAAAGTAAAAGGATCATCTGAGTGCTTGTCCTTTCAGGCTCATTAAACTTCGAGGATACTAGAGTCATCTTTTTTCCTTTTTCTCAACTCTTTAAACATGAAAAGGCAAAGTTGCATTCCAATGTCATAAAATTTATTTGTCTGCGATAACATCTTACCTGTTAATCTTCGCCACATCGTGAGTAATATATTGAAGGGTTTTTTTTCGACCCTATTGATTATATCTTTTCTCTCAGACCTTTGAGTTTAGGCCATCCTGGTAGACTCACCAAATCCGTCATCCTTACCAGGTTGCGGAGATCCCCTTTCTCTTGTCTCTTCTTAGGTATCATTTGTTACTAGTACTCTTCCTATTGTTCTGAGTGTTCACCCCCTTGCCTCTTGAGCTCCGGGTGAGGAACATTTTGATATCAATTGGACTACTCCTAACATTTGGTAATTCTTAGATGAGGACCTCCCGTCTACTCCTCTTGGTGCTTCAATTCTGATGGCCACTTCCGACATGGATGAGTCAAGTCCCATTAGCAGTCAAGAGAGCCTTGTGTCGAATGGGGAACATCAGTTTCCTCTGGAAGGTTTCCCTTTCCACACTGCTCCAAATTTTTCGTTACCACTTCGCTATTGTGCTCTGGCTGACATACTTGGTTCTACATCTCTACATCAGAGCTCTGTATGGTCTTGTACTACAATTCCGACTTTAGGACCTTTAATGTCTACTCAATCGGCTTTAACTTCCATTCCTCAGACACAGGTTAGATCAGCTACATCTATTCCATCAATACCCACCATGTGTGTGGCATTTATAGCTCCTTCTATTAGTACGGTTATCACATCTTCAGTAGTTACTACTGTTACTGGGATATCTTCTGGAACCGCTAGCAACAGTCCTTCGCCTCTGGTTTCTGGAGTCAGTCAACCTATGGGTAATGTATTGACCTCTTTGAATTCCATTCCGACGGGATTGTCATATGAGCAGTATCTGTTTTCTCTTCAAAATCTGACTCATAACCCTCTAGGTTCTCAACCACTGTCCATTCCACATAACCCTCTGCACTACTATGATCACCGTGGAGCTCATATTTATTACACTAGGTCTCTTCCTTAGGGGGTCCCAGTTGAGAATTACTTTCCTCTTTCGGTTGCCTTGAATAACACTATTTACCATGACCTCCAAGGATAACCTTCAGGCTTTCAAGGGCAACCTTTTCAAGGACAACCTTTAGGATTGCAAGGACAACCCTTTCAAGGACAACCTTTGGCCCCCACAGGTTCCTCCTTTGTTTATTCAGGGAAATCTTCTAGTCAGCTAGGTCAGCCTCAATTCCAGCAAGGCCAACCTGATGCCCAGCAAGGACAACCCTCTGGTTAGGTAGGACAACCTTAGTTTCAGCAAGGCCAACCTATTTCCCAACAAGGCCAGCCTTCTAGTCAGATAGGTCAACCTCAATTCCAACAAGGCCAACCTTCTAGTCAGTTGGTTCAACCACAATTCCAACAAGGAAATCAGTTTGGTCAAGTCAATCCAGCTCTTAGTTAACCTAGCACTCACATGCAAGCTGGTTTCCAAGCTCAACCTAGTCTCCAAACTTAGGCTAGACCCCAAACTCAACTCAGTCCCCAGACTCATGTTGGATTCCAAGCCCAACCTGTTTATCATATGCAACCTGGGCCCCAGGAACAGTTTGGACCTTAGCCACAATACACTTTCCTAGTACATCAGCAACCCCAAGGGAAACCTCAGGGTACTCTATATCAAAACTATCAGCAACCTCAGGTTAATCCTTATCAGAAATTTTAGCAACCATATGTTGCCCCTGTTGGTCAAGATGGTAACTAATGGTTTCTTGGCAGTCAAAATCTGGGTCAAAAACTAGGTTTTGGTGTTAATCTGCACAACTATAACCCTTATGGATAAAATCCTTATCGAAAAAATCCATGGGGACAACAAGGATTTGGCTGGAACCCTAACACTGGCCCTTATCAAAGGCCCATGATGTCTTTCAACCCTCAATTACCTTTTCTTGAGACTTTGGAACTTCCTGATGTGTCGAAGTTGACAAATGACCCTATACTTCATAATCCATATTGGCCACGAGTTCCGACCAAGATTCCGGGTGATTGTCCTAAATTTGACTGCAAATCTGGAGAAGATACCCAGGTCCATGTCATTACTTATCACCTTAGGTGTTCATCTAATTCTTTGCTTGACGATTCTATCTGTCTCTGTCTTTTTCAGAGGACTCTTACTGGTTTTGCTGCGAAATGGTATATTGAACTCACTCATGGAACTTTCCAAGACTTTAACTCTCTTGCGATGACATTCCTTACCCATTTTCAGTTACTGATTCGCTATGAAATGGGAACGCATCTCCTCACTTCTCTAAAATAGGACACGACTACCCACATCTCTGATCATATTCATGAATGGAGAAAATGACTTCATTTGATTAATTTTTTGATCCCTGATTAGCTTCTAACTGACTGGTTTACTACCTCTTTTGTTGGTCTGATAGCCCAAGATATTGCTATGGGGGCATGTGTTACTGAAGAGCAAGCCATCATGCATGCTTAGTATCCTCATTTGGTATATTCCCAATCTGGAATGCTTTATGACGTCTTACTTGATGCTCCACAACCTAGAACTTCTAAAGCTCTGTCGACACCTTCTATCGATGGTGTTATTGGCTCCGTTGCTCAATCTTCTCGAAAGTCTTCCACTACCCCTACGAAGAAAAAATCTACCGCTCCTATTGAAAATGCTTCTCAGTCTTCATCTAATTTTGGGAAAACCTCTGAAGTCAACGCCATTAAGTCCACCACGGTAGAAAAAAATTCGAAAGGTAAGAAGAAAGGGAAAGGTAAAAATAAGGCCGATGCACCGAAGTAAGAGCCTCCTAAGACTCTTGCCGATGATGATTCTAAATGCAAACCTAAGTATCCTTGTCTTATCTATGATGAGGATCACTACACTAAAGACTGTCCTAGATGGTCTGAAGTTAGTCATTTGATTAAGGGGACTTCGGGGACTCCTACTGTACTTAAAGAGCCTTTTCCCTCCTAGCAAACTTAAATGGTGGTGGACCAGCCTCGATCCTCTTCCACTTTTGGCTCCGAGGTTTTTATGGCTGGGACTACCCCTATTCATGTGAGTACTTGATCAAAAGATTATGATCCATCCACCGGGAAGGAACCTGAAGTACCTTATAATGTTCCTTCATCTAGTTCTGGCCCTCTTCATATTGAACGACCCAACACTGAGTATGTCATTAGACCACCTACTAAGGGAACTCTGGAAATCTTCTTATAACCCCAATGCTCATGCCATACAACACTATAGTATTTTCGAAGACCTAGCCCAAGCTCCTTCAGCTATGTCCACATTGGAGGTTCTCCAGAGTTGTCCCTCGCAACAGAAATCCCTACTATCCACCATTGGCGGCATTGATTCAGCTGATTCCGAGTTAATTAAATTCGATCTTGAAAATCAAGTGTCGTGTTTTCCTCATCACTTCAACTTCCTCCACGTCTATTCCCACATCCTCATCATCCATTGGGATGTCTTCGATTTCTTCCTCCTTCGGCTCTAGATTTATGGCTTTTCCCTTTTCTTATCCGGTGGGCTTGTCCTTCGGTGGGTTTCTTCTCGATGATACACGCACCAATATTGCATGTTGCTTGCCCTTCTTATCCTTCGTGCTCTCCTTGGTTGGGGTGGGCTTTGGTCTCGATGTCCTTAGTGATTTGGCGACTTCCGCTAATCCTTCAGCAACCTCTAGAGTAGCTTCTTTGGCCTCCATAATAATTTCCAACATATCCTCCTCGACCGTCATGTTGGCTTATAGCAGCGTGACCCAGGTTCAGAGTTATTTAGCCAAACAAATCCCTACACTATTGGCCCTTTCGGCATCATCCCATGGAGCACGAACTAAAGTCTCACCCGAAGCAGTATGGGGGGATACTAGAACCAAATTTCTGCACCCTTGAGATGTCTAAGATGTCGACTTAGCCCAACTAGATCTGTCTTCACACAGGTTGTTTTGCGCACTTGTTCCAACCTTCAATACCTACGCAATCTGTTATGATCATCTTTCACGTAGCCCTAACTAGGGGCTGAGATGCTTTCGCACTGCTAGGGAAACAAACTGTACTATTCCCCCAAACTACACCACGTATCTTACTTATCTTCTTATCATATCTTAGTTAACTTCACATAAACAGATATTCTATCTTGCATTCACTTAATCAATACAATTATAAACATTCGTGCATCATATAAGTATTAGAAGTGAATTTTATACCCAAGATAACAGATGCATAAAACAAGAAATAAATACACAGAAATGATAGGAAACTGCTCTTTATTAATACTTCCACAATTACAGACTCAACTCACCCTACGCACTCAACTGCAGAACCTTCTCCTACTCTACGAACCAAAAACTAGACTTTACTTCGCAGATCTATCTCGCATACATCATATGTTCATATTTTCTTATCAATTTTTGTTATCTCTTAACTACTTAGAGCCTCGATCTATTTATACAATCCCATGGTCCACGGACCATGGGTATATTTCTACAGAGACATTACAATAACAAAACTAAGGGTGGACAACCCTATGACTCTTTTACAAACTACGCACTCTGTGCCCACAAAATGTGGAGTCTTTACATCGAAATTACAATCTTTGGTCAAAATCTGGGCTCTAAGCCCCAAAACTTCTCTTAGGGGATCCTTCGCCTAACAGGCCCCCAACACAAACATCGTGACTCACCCCTGAGTCACTTTGTTGGTGCGGAGATCTTTGCGCGAAGACCTCCCAACTCTGACTGGATCGCTGCAAGCTTGACACCACACTGAGCGGCTACCTATGGTACATCCTCGATGCGTTGCTTAGTGACCGCTGTGGCTGAACTGCTGTCCTAGATCCTTTCCTGCATTGCTTACAGCTGCGTGAGCTTTTCTTCAATGGAGGCTGTAATGGTGTATGCCTCATTAATCCACAATTATAAGCATTCTTTCAAAACTACTTCCTTATGCCGAGCAATGTCCACTTGCTCCTTGAGCGCTTTAGCCTGCTGCATCCTCGCGAGCCTCTATGTAAGGGAAATCATCTACGTGGTCCCTTTTACTTCATTGTATCTCTACTGTAGCTCACGCACCTCTGTCTCTAGGCACTGTATGTTCAGGTGCCCTTGTAGGGTGGTGAGAACCTCGAACGACTGCTCGAACAACTTTTTGAATTCTATCACTGCATTGTTAACCTCTGCTATTGCTATTGTAATCATGATGGCATGTTGTTCCTTAACCTCAGGCGGAGTTGAAGGCTGCGTCTTCAATTGCAGTTCTGATATCTGAAGGTTCAGCTCCAGCTGAACCCTGGCCATTTCCTCTTTTGTCTCGCACACCCCTGCTGCTAATTTTTGTACGCGCTCTTCCACTGGTTCTTTTGCTTGGATGGACAACTCTGAGACCATCTGGCAGGCTTCCTCTATCACTTGCACTATTTTTCTATTCTACCCCACTACGTCATCACATTGTAGGCTCAACTGTTCAATTTTGATGCACTGCTTGCACATTACTTGGAGTGTGTGACCCTCCCTGGCTCATAGTTCTATAGTAACTCCATCCTGCAAAATATAGAGTGTCTCCCGAGGCAATGCAACTATGTTTAATCTAATTCCCTTCAACCTACTAACCATAGGCCTATCGGCCTCATTTTCATTAATGAATGCTCCATTTGGTAGCACTATGGTGTTGGTCATCCAAGCGCACAACATTTCCTCGGCTACGGATGTGCCTACTGCGAGGCTGGTTGACACAGTGCCAGCCTATGGAGTGCACACCTACAACTCCTATATCTGTGCCTGGAGAGCCCCAACACCATCTGGTGTTCCTCCTCAAACTATTGGAGGGCCTCCGCGGTGACATCCCTCACCGTCTTGTCAATGTTTTGTAGATCCCCCTCAGTGAGGGTGATCAGGTCGAATGAAGTATTTTAAGCCTTTGAATTCTTTCGCAGCCCTAGTTGCTCTCTTGGGCATAGACATTTTAGCTGAGTGGACATTGTCTGTGGGTTTGTGCCACCTTGTTCTGTATCGGTCTCTGGCTCAAGCAAAGGCGACTTCTGTCCTTTGCTTGCTTCTTCTGTTGTCTTCTGCTACTCTTCTGCGAACTTCGTAGTGTCACGCACCGCTTGGGCCTTAGGCACTACTTATTCCTTCCTACGTTTCTCTCCCAACTGCGCTATCCACATTTTTTCCTCTTCCTTCTTCCATTGCATGGCAGACTTCCTTGCTTCCACTGCGGAGCCAGCTGGAGCACACCACTCTGGTAGCCACAACTCAAGGACTGCGAAGATGACATCGTTTGTCGCCGGATAGGGTAACTCGCGCCACGTCTTCACGAGGTCCTTCCATGCCCTGATGTAGACATGGTGAAAATCTGCCTTGAACACCGTGAAGCTCTGTAGATTGTTGTATACTATGGGCGATAACCATGGCTTGCAATTAATCCCCATTCTGATGTTCATATCCATGAGCACCCAGAATATTATGATGTTCACAAGTAAATGCTTACGGAGACATGCCGACGGGACCCTTCAAGGAGACTTACGACGCCAAGGCTCGGTTGTAAGTTTTACTTTGATTTATATTAATACAAATCAATAGCTTTTTTCCTATATCGTATGTTGAATTGTATGTCGATAGCATGAGGTTCCTTGACTCTTCAAGTAGATTGTTTGGTGGTTTTCTATTGCATTTGTGGTGTTTCTCTACATGTTGTTTTCAGGTATAAGTGACTAGAAGAACAAGAGATGGAGCAACACGATGAGGACTTCATTGAATGACGAACTTAAGGTAGGCCTTCATAACACCAACTTTCTAAGGAAATTTTCTTTGGTATTGTCTTTTCGGTGACTAGACCCACTCTAGGGCTAGAGGGGTTGCCTCTATCCGCAGAGGGAACTTGCCTGTTTCACAAGTTGGCGACCATACTAGGGATCTTGTCTTTTGTTTCTTGTGTTGATTGGTTTTTTTTGTTTATTGTATCCCTTATTGTTTGGGTAACATGCTCTATTCTAGAAGTTTTTGGACTACTCCTGTAGTCTTCCCACTCTCACGAGTGATAGATCTAGCCTTGCCTTAGCCAAACTTTCATTTTTTGCCTTTAATCTGAGGTCGTTGCTGTTTATTTTTTGATAGTCGCGAAGTAGTCACTCCTGCGTTGTCTTCTGGGTTGCGCCTTTTATTGTCTGGCATGATTAAATTGTCTAACAGTCACAACAAGTCCTAAAATCAGCCTGGTGCAGCTAACTAGTGTACTTTCGAGATGACGTCACAAAGTTCTTAGTTAGATGGATACAACGATTTGTTGTCAGTGCATGTTTTTAGTTTTATACTCGTGACAATTCTTATAAGTTTCAAATATTGAAGTTTGTTGGTTGATTGGCGATTGTGTTCTATCCTCTAAGCTTGTTTTTTGCCTCTTTATTGTATCATAAGTGTTCTTTGTTAGGATTTTTGATTCCAGTTTCAAGTCTTTTGAAATCATTCCTCTTGAACCATGTGAACTAAATACCTTAGGGTTTCTTGAATGATTGGCTTGCTTGGGTCGCTCATTCATTGGGATCTTTAGACTCTGCTTGGCATAATCTCTGACTTTGTTTGAGGCTTCTTCCTATTCACTGTTTGTCATCTTCCTGATTGGTATGTGATGTTCGGTTACCAAACTTTCTTGTCTTGTTCATGCGGTTTCCTTCCTTCACTTGGTATAGATTACATTACTTCCCAGTTAGTGAGACAGCTTTCCAGTTTTGAAAAAAGAAATATCTCCTTAATTTTGAGTCTTTGATTCATTTTTCATTTAGTCTCTTATTGTTTATTTCAAAAAATAAAAATATGCATTCTTATTGTATTAAGACTTGAAAGACGATTTTTTCATTAGTAGATTCTCAAGATTAAGACATTGAAAAGCAAAAAGTGTGTTTTCCATTTTCTTCTTTAGATTGCTTGCAAGTTTGAGTAAATGGTAGAAGTATTCCTTTTTTCCTTGATTGGTTTGCTTTCTTGCCATTCAGCTGTTGTGCATTGAACCTCTCACTCTTCCTTAGCTAGTTGTTCATCCAACGAGAATGGTCTTTTTTCTCATTTAGTTGCATTCTAGGAGTTTTGAAGATACATTCGATAGGGCCTTAAAACCGAGACTTAATTCAAGATTAACTATTAAAATTTATTGAATAAACTTAAAAATTCATTGGAACCTAATGCTCACATATCTAGAGGTCTAGGCTAGAGATGTGTTCTAACATCGTTCAACCTAGTTGCTATTGTCTTCACTAAGGTTGGGTGATTCCTCCTTTTGTGATTCAATAGATACTAGTATAGATCTGTGCTCCTTGTACCATCATGTATATGTTGGGAGACCCCACTAGGTTATCATCCTATTATCCATAGGAAGCCAATTCTACTGTCTTACGAATCACTAAACACCGAACACAGCATTCCGGAAGATTGACTGCCATATGGGAAGTCCTTGGTCATTTATCTTTCATTTTATTACCAAGGTGTATATGTAGTTTTATGATTTTTCTGGTAAGCCTTTTGCCTAGTGTCATGCGGAAAGAGTCAATTTTGTGGACAAAACCGACCTCCCTAGAAGCTAAGGCTTTCTAGTGACAAACAAAACAATCAAGCACTATCTTTCCCTAAATATGCATTTAAAATACAAGCAACCAGGTGTTTAAAGCATACCTTTAGTCCAACGCTGTTTGTAGTAGCCAAGCCTCTCCGATCCAGATGAGCTCGTCCTTCTCCTTGAAGCCTGCATTCACTAACAAGCAAATGATTACATAGCACCTGAATAACCCATATAATAAAACATATTCATCATAAAGACCAAGGAGTATATGAAACAAATTATATATAACAACTTGTTGAGAAAAATGAACTTAATTGCATTAATTGGAAACAAAAAAGACCATTACAACCAGTGCCTTGGTGTTGTGCAGGTCCCTCCCAGGGCCCAGCAAGAGTTCTCCTTTACTTTGATCAGCTCATCCACTTCCAAATGAAGCTAAGAAAGGATGGGAATCTCTCCTCTCAAGCTCTATAAGGGAGTCCTAATTTTAGCAGCATCTACCCTTAGGAATGTTCAGCTTTCAACCTCTCCTCCCTCTGGCCCAATGCCTGTATTTATAATGCTTTGGAGGAAGTTAATCAGGTCCACCATCAATGGGATAAGCCCCTATTTCAATGGGATAGCTCCCCTCTTGATGGGATAAGTTCCTCTTTCTTTGGGATGCATGAACCATCTGGAGGCGCTCAATCCACGTCAAACCATCTTCTAGAATGCTCTAGATTCGACCACAAGTAACTTTTTTGAAGTAAAACTTGCGCCTTTTGACCTTTACAGGAGTACGCACCCACCCCTTTACAGACAGAGCGTACAAGTACGCAGGTATTGTGAACTTGAGGTGCGTACACGCAGGTAAGGGTAAGAGAAACTGCGTAACCAAAGTTAATTGACTTTTTAAGGACTTTCTCTCTTTCTTGGGGTTTGACATGAGGAGCAGAGGTATAAGACTTGCCAAGGAGGATAGTATGACAGTTGATGGAGCCATACCGACTGCAAATAGTCATGGTGACAAATTGTAGTGTAACAGATTTCCCCCTAAAGTGCGAAGCCTATAGTAGATGAGGGTTTCATATCGTCTAGGAAGGGTGAGGCACTTTATCATTTCAAGGATTATCTTGTGGAGAGCTCGGTCGAAACCTGCAAATATTCAACACAAAATACATATATGAGATCATATCATCGCTGAGGTAGGCATTCCCATACTCAGATCAAAAACTTTAACTAACAAACTAACTACTGCTCTAATATAGGAATGATTTCGCAGTACATCATAATCATAGACTCATGTAGACACAGTATGGACGCAGCCATCTGTTTACGATTAGTCTACTGTATAATGGATACAAAACTCCTCGTAGCCTGGATGGTGGAAACTAGATCCAGGGTCTTCATTTCTACTTCCCGAAATAGTACGATTCTATCCATGCAAATAAATGAGTTGATGTCGAACATGGTAGAAACCACTTGATTACCAGTCAATGATGTAAACTGTTAACAAGTGTGAGAGAGACCACCAGTGATGTCAATGGTTCTCAAAGTACCCAATACAATCCATGAGATGTGAATGAATGTGTTGATGTCGAACATATCATGGAATCCTTCGATCGAAAGTCAATGATGTAAACTGTCGTCAAAGGCGAGAAACCTGCCATTGAGGCATGCAGATCTCAAGGTACTGATGATTTCTAGGTCATCTTTCTAGATAATGTGCTGATGTCGATAGAAAGCGACCCGTTGCAAGTAAGCCCACAACACGAAATCATAGATCAAGTTGAAGAAATGTAGTTGTAAGGACTGACTCAGGGATGGTCAAAATGGATGACAGGTATTTTGCAGATGAATGGTTTATTTGCAGTGACCTCTTGAACACATAATGACACGACAGATGGCTTGGTGACAATTGACCCAAAGTTAATACCCGGAACCGGCTGAAGATTTTCAATGTGGTTTGATCAACTGTTAGGCAAAGGATTTCCCAACCCAGGTGAATGAAAAAGTGTTGTGTTCAAGAGTGGTGATAAGGTTTTTCTGAGACAAAGGATAACAAATAGGCTCATTTTTTCTCTCTTTTCCCCCACCATTTCTGGCAAGTACCTCTTTATTTTTTACAAGCTTGAGGAGGATAACATATGCTTGATTATAAGCTCATCCTTCAGATGAGTCCAACTTAGTTTAGATTCGAACCCTAAGAAGGAGTGGTCTGTTCCTGTTTGTAATCGAACAGGTCCTTTACTGTGAAATTTTAACGAGTCCAGTATAGGAGAAACTCGACGTTTTTTCAATTTTAGAGAGTCTGAAAAAACTTAAGAAGACTCCAGGGTTGACCTTTTTCGTAAATTTGTGTCTCCCAAGCCCGAAAAAGTATAAAATAATACTTGAGAGAATCGCTTGATCTTTACGACCAAGTAGTACTTTCATGATTAGTGTCTTTGACCTGAAAAGTAAAAAGCGATCAAGGACACATCGTTTTATTTCCAATATCAAATTTGAAACGACAAAAATCCGGAAATCTTTTCATATTTTTACGGTAAGAAAAGGGCTATAAGAGGACAGTCTTTTAATTCCGTTTTAATGAGTGTAAAAGAAACGCTCGGCAATCTTTTCATGTTTTAGGAGTCAGAAAAGGGCTTAAATATGACTCTAAGGTTTCACTTTTTCGTAAGTTTTAACGAGTTGGAAAAAATGATAAAAATTTACTCATGGTTTTCATTTTTTCGTAAGTTTTAATGAGTTCGAAAAAATGATAAAAATGTACTCATATGGCCGACTTTCGATTTAATTTACGAGCAGGAAAAGACGGAAAGAACTCGGCATTTTCATTTGTTTTACGAGAATGAAAGATAGCAAAATAATCTCGGGATTTTCATGAGTTTAACGAGTCTTGAAAATAACTGAAATTGACTCGAGATAGGTTTCATTTTTACAAAAGCTTGAAACAGAGAAAAACTATGCTTCAAAATAGTTTCATTTTTACACAAGCTTGAAACGGAGATAAAACTGTGCTTGATGCCCCCTTAGTTTCATTTTTACACAAGCTTGAAACAGAGATAAAACTGTGCTTGATGCCCCCTAAGCATAACTGCTAGAGTGCATGCCCCCATAGCTTCATTTTATTCAACTAAGTACAAGCTGGATGGAATGAAGGTTCATGTACAAGATCATTTGAAAGACCCGACCTAAAACTGTAAGAAAATTATGTAAAACACTGAAATAACTAACCTAAATATACAACTTAACATTTATGAGATCTAGTCAAACTCTCGACTCAAGTAGAGGAGGATTTGTTTCATTTTTTAATGAGCTTGACACAGGAAAAGAACTATGCTCGGATGCAGTTTCATGTTTACGCAAGCTTGAAACAAAAACTATGCTTGTTATAAGTTCACATGCCCCCAACATAATGACGCAAATCGAGCTACATGCCCCCCAAGCTTCATTGCATTCAAACATGTGGATGGAATGAAGGTTTACTTTCAAAATCTTGGAAAGACTCATGGGAGTTGTTTCATTTTTTAGTGAGGTTGACACAGGAAAAGAACTATCCTCAAAACCCTTGTTTCGTTTTTTAAACGAGCTTGACACAAGATAAGGAACTATGCTCAGAAATACTCTCTACAATCTACCTAACAAAAAACTTTACTCTAAAAACCTTGATTCATTTTTTAACGAGCTTGACACAAGACAAGGAACTATGCTCATGACTCCTTGTTTCTTTTTTTAACGAGCTTGACACAAGACAAGGAACTATGCTCTAAAATCCTTGTTTCATTTTTTAATGAGCTTGAGACAAGATAAGGAACTATGCTCTAAAATCCTTGTTTCATTTTTTAATGAGCTTGACACAAGACAATGAACTATGCTCATGACTACTCTCTACAATCTACCTACTTAACCTACCCTTGTTTCATTTTTTAACGAGCTTGACACAAGACAAGGAACTATGCTCAAGACTCCTTGTACTCACTTATTCTTTTTTTAACGAGGTCGACACAGTAAAAGGAACTTTCCTTGACTCCTTGTTTCATGTTTTAACGAGGTTGATACAAGAAAAAACTATCCTCGCTCACTGATTCATTTTTTAATGAGGTCGACACAGTAAAAGGAACTTTCCTCGTACTCACCAATTCATTTTTTAACGAGGTTGACACAGTAAAAGGAACTTTCCTCAACTCACTGATTCATTTTTTAACGAGGTCGACACAGTAAAAGGAACTTTCCTCGTAGCATCCAGTTTCATTTTTTAACGAGGTTGAGACGGGAACAAACTATCCTCACCGCATCCAGTTTCATTTTTTAACGAGGTTGAGACAGGAACAAACTATCCTCAACCCTGATTCATTTTTTAACGAGGTTGACTCAGTAAAAAGAACTATCCTCAAGGCAGCCTGTTTCATTTTTTAATGAGGTTGATACAAGAAAAAACTATCCTCGCAACATTGATCATGGCTTCCAACTGGAAGAAAGACATGTCAATGGACACACCTTGATCATGGATTCCAAAAGGTATTCATCGGAAGGAAGAATAGTTCTCTGGAAGGAACACATGTCAAGGGACTCAAAAGGGATAAGAACATCGTGTTCAAGTAATCCCATAGAGTTTTCCATGTCAATTACCGGATCTAAATCAAAGGAAGATAAGAAAACAGTGAGAGGCTCACTTACATCGGTAACTGAAAACATGGGACCAGTTGCCACATAATTAACCCGTGGCAGGGTAGATACCACTTTAGAATCAGGAACATTTAGGGGTGTCATATTATTGGTAGTTGAGACAAGACTAGGGAATGAAAGCTGGTCTACAGCCACAATACTGCCATTGTGAGGGAAAGACATCACGCGAAAGAGTGTCGATATGACAGCTTTCATTGCATAAACATAGTCTCGTCCAAGGAGTAAATTGAAATCCAAGGGACCTCGAACTACCATAAGATCAATACAGATAGTTTTACCTTCCAAGGTAATAGAAAACTTAGGAAGGATCCCTAAAGGTTCACTAATGGTTCTGTTAAAAGCTTTCAGATTCTGCATAATAGGCGCAAGCTGAGGGGAACCCAAAGCTTTCCAAACAGTTGAGGATAAAATACTAACAGAAGCACCTTCATCTACCTGAGTACGATGTATGTCCCTACCACCAGCCTTGATAATGATTTGGAAAGGGATGGAGGAAGGAAGACGAGGTTCTGTCAGTCTATTCCAGTCAAAGGAAAAGACCTCAGTACTTGGAGGGGGTTCTGTAGAAACAGGTGAAATGCCCCCCGGCATAGAAGAATCTGATGTAACAAGAAGAACCTGAGCGGTATGAAGTTCACTCTCTAAAGGGAAAGTGGGATCGACCGAATGTGAAATTGAATCGACCACTTGATCAACTAATGGATCATCAACCTGAGTGACATGAGTTTCACTCTCCAATGGAAGAGTGTGATCGACTGTACTTGAAATTAGATTAATCACTTCGTCAGTTGACGGTAGGCTGGGAGAAAGTTTACGGTAACCAGTTGGAAATTCTTGCTGTGGAACAGTAAGGTTTTTCAACAATTTTGAGGCTTCATCCATGTGAGGGAAAATGTGAGTTTGATGACTCCCTTTGCATAACTTACAAGGAAACCTAACTTTACCCTTTTTCCCGGGAACCTCACTATCACTGGTTGATGGATCAATGGAAAGTTGATGAGATTTTTCTGACCATACTTCCAAGACCTTTGGAATACCAGGACAATTGACAAGGAAGTGGTCACCCTTACAAAGCCTGCAAGGGTATTTGGGTTTACGATGCATGTCGGAGTTTTCCTCAACAAAACTAACACTTACAGTCGTGGTTGGTTGGTTGACTTCTTTCTTATCTTGCTTCTTCTTCTTCTTCCCTTTCTTCTTCTTCTTAGCCTCCTGGTTACTAGCATCAAGGCTTTTACCAGGCGAAGAGGAAGAAATGGAGGAAGAAAAATTAGGTGAAGAAGGTAAAGGGTCAACAGAAGGTTGGTGATGTTGAGATGGTGAACTCTGTTGAGGTGAAGCATTCGGTTGAGGTGGAACAATTGGAGTACTTTGGGCCAACGAAGTTGAAAATAACCATATCAGTAATCCTATTGTAAATCCAGGTAATGACAAAGTAGCCATATAAGGAGGACCAACATTTCCAAAGTAAGGAAAAGTACTAGGATTCTCGTTAGGAGGGGTTCCTAGGTTGGTAAATTCCGGAACGTTTGCCATTATATTCAACTTCAGTGAATTTTATGAACAATTTTAAAACTAAAATTAACAATTCACAATTCACACCTAACAATTAAAATTCACAATTCACACCTATGGTCTCTTAAAAGTAAAAACAAATAAATTAACACGCACTATCAAATCTAGGAGTCAAACCACACACAAACAGTAACTTTCCGGACCGAAAACACTAGTTGGTGATGAAATCCAACATCGCAGAATTCAATACAGAAATGGCGGGCGGAACAGTTACCCCGGCAACCTGCTTAATGAATAGACTGGACCAAGTTCCTCCACTTTAACCGTCTCGAGTGAAGTGAACCCCCCAGAAAATCCAAGTGAGTCTAGCCGACGTCTGCTCCAGGTACAGTGGGATCTTCCCTCCACCGTCACCTTGGGTAGAACCCTAAAGATAATAGTCACTAAGGTCACCAACATCAACAAATATACCTGGGGGAATAGTCTACGATCCGATAGCACGCAAGGGCAGAGTAACAAGCTCAATCCCCTTACCGGCTCCTTGACAATAATCCAAGGTTTACCGACAAGTGACCCCAGGCTCCTCGACAATGGTTAATCCAAGGTTTACCGTTTGTAGTACGTGCATATCTGGCGTCGTTCCCAATGAAGGAGGATTGATTCCCTCACTGGTTTGGACACGATCTCGTGCTTCTCCTTTAAGAGGAGCTTTCCCAGAGCATAAATGTAACAGTTGGATTTATCCTACCGCAAGATAAGCTACTTGTTTGGTTTTACTGTCTTGGAGAGTTAATTACTCTCCTACTCCAAGACACTAGCCTAAGCTATGTTGGTGTATCAGAGCCCTAGAAATGTAAAAATTACTAGATGAATTTTAATTAAGCGTTGTGTTATTTAGGCTGTTATTACTCAAAAGGGTAAATGGATACGAAACCAATGGTGTTATAACCCGACTCAAAACTGAATGCAATCGAATATGATAATGTAATCCTTTCAATTCGATGAATCCTAACTAAAGTAAGGAGAGAGTTTCCATTCACTTCCAACAATGCAAAAAATTGATCACTAAGAGAAAATATAACAAATTCTCTAATGCACTAATTTCATCAAGAAAAACTAATGCAAATCAATTCCAAACCATTTTTTTTATTTTTTATTTTTGTGTAAATTCAAATCAAAGAAAATTGATCTAAATCTACGATTGATTTTTCAGAATGTAAACTATGCAATTTTAATCTATGCACAATTCACTTGAAAAGTATGCAAATGTAATCTATGCACATTTTTCATTCATATTCTGAAAATGAGAATTCTAATTATGCAAATGTGATCTATGAAAGAGAATTCTCAAACACAAGACGATTCTAATGTAATCTAAGAACCAATCAAGTGCAATTCGAGAAAATTGGGTGAGAGTTCCAAATATCAAAACATAAAAACACTCAAAGGCGATTAACACTCATACACAATTTAGCCCCCCCAAGTAATGACCAAAGGAAAACAAATCAATAATTTCTCAAGAAAGAGACTCAAAACACCCAATTGATAAAAGCTTAAAGTAGGAATGCCAATGAAATTAACCAAGGAAAGTTTTTTGACAGGGAACAAGCAGGGCTGGGCAATGGCTAAAACCTATAAACAAATTCTAAACTGATAAAAAAGAGAAAAATTTAAAATTTTCAAATTTTTGACAGGGTACGCAGGCAACCTGTTTACACAGGTGCGTCCACTCTCTGTGCACAAAACAAAAGTGCATACAGGTACGCACTGTGCTTAACTCAGAGGGTGCATACCTCTCCCAAAAGTATGAAAAATGAAAACTAACTCAAAATTAACTAAATTCACCCAATCCCACAATCATCAAGTCAAAAACAGAAACAGAAATCAACGTTTCTCAAATCAAAGTATCAATCAAAAGAGAAATCAATCAAATCCATGGATTCCCCAGTGGAGTCGCCATTTTGTCATGCGGAAAGAGTCAATTTTGCGGACAAAACCGACCTCCCTAGAAGCTAAGGCTTTCTAGTGACAAACAAAACAATCAAGCACTATCTTTCCCTAAATATGCATTTAAAATACAAGCAACCAGGTGTTTAAAGCATACCTTTAGTCCAACGTTGTTTGTAACAGCCAAGCCTCTCCGATCCAGATGAGCTCCTCCTTCTCCTTGAAGCCTGCATTCACTAACAAGCAAACGATTACATAGCACCTGAATAACCCATATAATAAAACATATTCATCATAAAGACCAAGGAGTATATGAAACAAATTATATATAACAACTTGTTGATAAAAATGAACTTAATTGCATTAATTGGAAACAAAAAAGACCATTACAACCAGTGCCTTGGTGTTGTGCAGGTCCCTCCCAGGGTCCAGCAAGAGTTCTCCTTTACTTTGATCAGCTCACCCACTTCCAAATGAAGCTAAGAAAGGATGGGAATCTCTCCTCTCAAGCTCTATAAGGGAGTCCTAATTTCAGCAGCATCTACCCTTAGGAATGTTCAGCTTTCAACCTCTCCTCCCTCTGGCCCAATGCCTGTATTTATAATGCTTTGGAGGAAGTTAATCAGGTCCACCATCAATGGGATAAGCCCCTATTTCAATGGGATAGCTCCCCTCTTGATGGGATAAGTTCCTCTTTCTTTGGGATGCATGAACCATCTGGAGGCGCTCAATCCACGTCAAACCACCTTCTAGAATGCTCTAGATTCGACCACAAGTAACTTTTTTGAAGTAAAACTTGTGCCTTTTGACCTTTACAGGAGTATGCACCCACCCCTTTACAGATAGAGCGTACAAGTACGCAGGTATTGTGAACTTGAGGTGCGTACACGCAGGTAAGGGTAAGAGAAACTGCGTAACCAGAGTTAATTGGCTTTTTAAGGACTTTCTCTCTTTCTTGGGGTTTGACATGAGGAGTAGAGGTATAAGACTTGCCAAGGAGGATAGTATGACAGTTGATGGAGCCATACCGACTGCAAATAGTCATGGTGACAAATTTTAGTGTAACACCTAGAATTCCAGAGCAGTCACTTTCGTTCCTTTTTTACTCTTTAAAAGTAAAAGGATCATCTGAGCACTTGTCCTTTCAGGCTCATTAAACTTCGAGGAGACTAGAGTCATCTTTTGTCCTTTTTCTCGACTCTTTAAGCATGAAAGGGAAAAGTTTCATTTTGATGTCATAAAATTTATTTGTCCACGATAACATCTTACCTGTTAATCTTCGCCACATCATGAGTAATATCTTGAAGGGTTTTTTGCAACCATATTGATTATATCTTTTCTCTCAGACATTTGAGTTTAGGCCATCTTGGTGGACTCACCAAATCCGTCATCCTTACCAAGTGACGGAGATCCCGTTTCTCTTGTCTCTTCTGAGGTATCGTTTGTTACTAGTACTCTTCCTATTGTTCTGAGTGTTCAACCCCTTGCCTCTTGAGCTCTAGGTGAGGAACCTTTTGATATCAATTGGACTACCCCTAACATTTGGTAATTCTTAGATGAGGACCTCCCATCTACTCCTCCTAGTGCTTCAATTCCGATGGCCACTTCTAACATGGATGAGTCAAGTCCCATTAGCAGTCAAGAGAGCCTTGTGTTGACCAGGGAACATCAGTTTCCTCTAGAAGGTTTCCCTTTCCACACTGCTCCAAATGTTTCGTTACCACTTTGCTATCGCGCTTTGGCTGACATACTTGGTTCTACATCTCTACATCAGAGCTCTGTATGGTCTCATACTACAATTCTGACTTCAGGACCTTTAATGTCTACTCAGTCGGCTTTGACTTCCATTCCTCAGACACAAGTTACATCATTTACATCTGTTCCATCAATACCCACCATGTGTGTGGCATCTATAGCTCCTTCTGTTAGTGCGGTTACCACATCTTCGGTAGTTACTACTGTTACTGGGATATCTTCTGGACCCACTAGCAATAGTCCTTCGCCTCTGGTTTCTAGAGTCAATCAACCTACAGGTAATGTACCGATCTCTTCGAATTCCATTTTGGTAGGATTGTCATATGAGCAGTATCTGTTTGCTCTTCAAAATCTGACTCATAACCCTCTAGGTTCTCAACCACTGTCTGTTCCACATAACCCTCCGCACTACTATGATCACCATGGAGCTCATATTTATTACACTGAGTCTCTTCCTTAGGGGGTCCCAGTTGAGAATTACTTTCCTATTTAATTACCATGACCTCCAAGGATAACCTTAAAGCTTGCAAGGGAAACCTTTTCAAGGATAACCCTCGGGCTTGCAAGGACAACCCTTTTAGGGACAACCTTTTGCCCCCGCAGTTTCCTCCTTTGTTTATTCAGGGCAACCTTCTGGTCAGATAGGTCAACCTCAATTCTAGCAACACCAACTTAATGCCTAACAAGGAAAACCCTCTGGTCAGGTAGGACAACCTTAGTTTCCGCAAGGCCAACCTATTGCCCAACAAGACCAGCGTTCTAGTCAGATAGGTCAACCTCAGTTCCAACAAGGCCAACCTTCTAGTCAGTTGGGCCAACCACAGTTCCAACAAGAACATCAATTTGGTCAAGTCAATCCAGCTCTTAGTTAACCTGGTACTCACACACAAGCTGGTTTCCAAGCTCAACCTGGTCTCCAGACTCAGGCTAGACCCCAAACTCAACCCAATCCCCAGACTTAGGTTGGATTCCATGCCCAACCTATTTATCATATGCAACTTGGGCCCCAGGAATAGTTTGGACCTTAGCCGCAATACACTTTCCAAGTACCTCAGCAACCTCAGGGTACTCTGTATCAAAACTATCAGCAACCTCAGGTTAATCCTTATCATAATTTTCAGCAGCAATATGATGCCCCTATTGGTAAAGATGGTAACTAATGGTTTGTTGGCAATCAAAATCCGAGTCAACAACTAGGTTTTGGTTTTAATCCGCCCAACTATAACCCTTATGGATAAAATCCTTATGGAAAAAATCCATGGGGACAACAAGTGTTACGCAGTAATTTGTCACTGTCTGGTAACCAGAAGGTTGACTGTCTGGTCAACCAGGGCAGCCTTACATCCAACAAGGCCAACCTGGTTTCCAGCAAGGGTATCCCACTGGAAAAGCTGGGCAAAATTACACCCATCAAGGTCGACCAACATTCCAACAAGGGTATCCTTCTGGGCAGGGGGGGCAACCCTACGTACAGCAGGGCCAACCCACTGTCCAGTCTAGTCATCTTTCTGGGCAAGGGGGGCAACCCTACGTACAGCAGGGCCAACCCACTGCTCAGCCCGTGCAACCTTCTGGGCAAGGGGGGCAACCCTACATACAGCAGGGCCAACCCACTGCTCAGCCAGTACAACCCTCCGGACAAACGGGCCAGCCCTCTGTGCAACAAGGCCAACCCACTGTCCGTCCTACTCATCCAGCTGGACAGGCTAGCCAACCGCAAGGTCAACCAGCCATCCAGCCAGCTCGGCCATCTGTTCCGCAAGGACAACCCTTGGTTGCTCAAGGACAACCTGGCACCCAGCAAGTACGTCCTTCTGGGCAAGCAGGTCCATCCCAAATTCAACCAGGCCAACCTTCCGGCCAGATGATCCAAGCCCAGCCGGTTCAAGGACATTATTCTGGGCCTCAAACTCAAATGGGTTATCAAATGCAAGGCGGGCCACAGCCCCAGCCTTCCTACCAAGCGCAGCCTACTTACCAGGCTCAGTATGGAGCCCAGCAAATGCATGGCTACCAGCAACCCCAGGGGCAAACTCAGTTTACCCCTTACCAAAATTATCAACAGATGCAGGTCACGCCTTACCAAAATTATCAGTATGCTGCACCTGCGGGTCAAGTTGCTAATACATGGGGCGCTGTGGGGCAGACTCAGGGTCAACTGTCTGCATATGGACAGAATCCGTATGGGCAGAACCCCTACGGACAAGGTCCCTATGCGCCAGGCCCTTTTGGGCCAGGTCCATCGGGACAAGGTCCTTATGCGCCAGGCCTTTTTGGGCCAGGACCATCTGGACAGAGTTCCTGGGGGCAACCACCACCTGGTTGGAACCCTAATACTGCCTCGAATCCACAGCCAAAAATGTCCTTTAACCCTCAGTTGCCATTCTTAGCGACGTTGGAACTTTCGGACGTGTCCAAGTTAACGAATGATCCCATTCTGCATAATGCGTATTGGCCACCAGTTCCAACTAAAATACCCGGTGATTGTCCAAAATTTGATGGCAAAGCGGGTGAGGATCCTCAAGCACATGTTATGACCTATCACCTTTGGTGTTCATCGAACTCATGGCTTGATGACTCTATCCGACTTCGCCTCTTTCAGAGAACCCTCACCGGTTCAGCCGCTAAATGGTATATTGAGCTGAATCGCGGCATGTTTCAAGATTTCAACTCGCTGGCTATGGCGTTTTTAACTCATTTTCAGTTACCCATTCGGTATGAGACAGGGACGAATCTCCTCACGTCTCTCAAACAGGACACGGCGATGCACATATCTGATCATATACATGAATGGAGAAGGCGTCGTCGCTTGATCAAATTCTGGATTCCTGATCAACTCCTGACCGATTGGTTCACAACTTCCTTTGTCCCTAAAATTGCGAAAGACATCGCCATGGGAGCTTGTGTAACTGAAGAGCAAGCGATCGCGCGAGCTCAGTACCTAGACTTAGTATACTCTCAGTCGGGTACTCTATATGATTATTTGCCAGACGCCCCGAGGCCTGGACAGACCAAGGCTCCGCCCAAACCATCTGTTGATGGAGTCATTGGCTCTGTTAACTCGTCATCGAAGAAATCGGCCGCGAACCCTGGGAAGCAAAAACAGAATGCTTCTAATGAAAATGCTCCTCAGGGCCAACCTAATCCTGGAAGTACCTCCAAGGTAAACGCTATCCAGTCCATCATGGCGGATAAATCCTCAAAAGGGAAAAATAAGGGAAAAGCTAAAGATAAATCTGGTCAGCCCAAGCAGGATGCCCCTAAACCTCCACCCGAGGAAGGAGCTAAACGAAAACCTAAGTATCCTTGTCTCATATGTGATGAGGATCACTACACTAAGGACTGCCCAAGGCGGTCCGAAGTTAGTCGGTTATTGAAAGGTGCTCCTGGGACCCCTGTCGTGCTTAAAGAGCCTTTCCCTTCCCAACAGACTCAAATGGTGGCAGACCCGTCTCAATCCTCTTCCTCGTTCGGTTCTCAAGTGTTCATGGCTGGCACGATCCCCATCCATGTTTCAACTCGAGCGAAAGATTATCCATCTCGTGCCGGGAAAGAGCCGAAGGTTCCCTCCAGCACTCCTCCGTCTAGTTCTGGTCCTCTCCACATCGAAAGGCCCAGCACTGAGACGATCCCCCGACCCCCTCAAAAAGGTGTACTCAGGAAGTCATCTTACAACCCTAATGCTCGTGCTGCCCAGCACTATAGCATTGTTGAGGACTTATCTTAGGCTCCGTCTGCTATGTCCGCTCTAGAAGTCCTCCAGAGCTGCCCCTCCCAGAGGAAGTCCTTGCTATCCGCTATTGGTGGCATCGACCTGGCAGATTCGGATTTGATTTCTTTCGATCTCGAGGGTTTTACACAGCGACTGCCTCACCAAGTCGCTTTCCTTATACAGGTCATCATCAATAGCAGAACGATTCACCGTACGGTTATTGATGAAGGTGCCTCAACTTGCATCATGTCCGTTGCTTGCTGGAAAGCGATTGGTTCCCCTGCTTTGAGTTAGTCCCCTACGACGCTAGAAGCTTTCGATGGAAGAGAATCTCATCCTTACGGTATCCTCCAATGCTTACCCATCTCTTTGGAAGGAAAGACCGTAGAAGTGGAGGTCGAAGTTGTCGACGCCAATTTGACTTACAACCTCCTCCTCGGACGGAGCTGGACATACACCATGCAAGCCGTGGCTTCCTCCCTGTTCCGTGTCATTCATTTCCCTCACCAAGGGAAGATTGTCACGGTCGACCAGCTCTCCTTCTTCACCTCTTCTTCTGAAGGTAATGTGCCATTCGTGGAGCATACCTCTAAGTCACTCGTGAACGTGGGTGCTGGACTCTTTAAAGATCCCACCTTAATGGGAGTCTTTCCCCACCCACCTCTGAATCTCGCCCCTATCAACATGATCTCTGTACACTCAGATCCATCGGTTCTTCCTCCTGCTAATCAGGAAGACTCTTGGGGTGATATGATGCCATTGAGTCTTGCCGAACTCAACTACATCGAGATTGTCACTGCATCGGCTCCCCCTGATGAACCTGCTCTTCCGAGCAGTGTTCCCGATTCATATGATCATTTCCCTTGGCTAGGAGATGAGGCTACTTCGGATCCATTGAAGGAAATATTTCATTCCGACGAAGCCATCATAGAGACCATGTCTCGCGAAGAGCTCCCTTGGTCAGATCACCACCATCGCTCTTCGTTTCTCCCTCCCCATCTGGAAATGACCGCATGTCTCGAGCGGTTTGCTTCATGTGTCCCATCCCCGCCCCTCCAAACACCCATTCAACTTTATCAAGTGTCAAAGGGCAATATGGGAAATTTCACACAAACCCAACCAATCGACATCTCTGTTAAACCAGGGATCGTCAAGCACATTCATATCGGAGTCACTTGCACTCCTGAGGAAGTTCAACTCTATACTGCTTTATTTCGCGAATTTCGTGATGTCTTTGCATGGTCCTACGAGGAAATGCCCGGCATCGATCCTAATATAGTGGTGCACGAAATACCTACATACCCAGGTGCTAATGCTGTTCGTCAGCGCTTACGCCCTGTGCACCCCCGAAAGGCTGCAGCCATCAAGGCCGAAGTCGAAAAACTTTTTAAAGCTAGTTTCATTTACCCCATTCCCCTTACGGATTGGGTGTCTAATACAGTCCCTGTGAATAAAAAGCAGGGCACTATCCTGGTCTGTGTTGACTATCGTGATATCAACCGTGCCTGTCCAAAGGATAACTTCCCTACGCCCTTCATCGATCAGCTTATTGATGAGTGCGCAGGAAGTGAGATTTATTCGTTTATGGACGGCTTCTCTGGCTACAACCAGATCAACATTGCACCCACGGACCAGCATAAGACAACTTTTATTTGTCCTTGGGGCACCTTCGCCTATAAGAAGCTTCCTTTCGGTCTAAAGAATGCCGGTGCTAGATTTCAACGTGCAATGTCTTATGCCTTTCATGATATTCGTCACATTGTACAACCTTATCTGGATGACCTTCCGGCTCATTCAGCTAAGCGTTAGGACCATCCCTCTCATCTTCGCGAGATTTTTCTCCGCTGTCGACACTACCGCATAAGGCTTAATACTCATAAGTGTGTCTTCTGCGTAGAATCTGGCCGACTGCTCGGATTCATCGTCTCCCGAGAAGGTATCCGTCTGGATCCCCTCAAAGTTGAGGCCATCTTGAATCTTCCTCCCCTTACCTCTTTGCAGCAATTACAGAGCCTGCAGGGTAAAGTGAATTTCCTTAGATGATTCATTCCGAATTATGCCGAGGTGGCTAAGGGTTTCACACAGTTATTAAAGAGAGACACACCCTTTCGTTGGGATGTCGTCGCCCAGGAGTCTTTCGAACGACTCAAGGACCTCCTTGTCTCGGCTCCACTCTTAAGACCTCCAAACTATCACCGTGATTATTCCCTCTATCTAGCTGTCGCTGACACCACCATCGGCATGGTTCTGGTGCAGGATGACGATGATGGCAATGAGCACGTTATCTATTACCTTAGTCGCAATCTCTTGGATACAGAAACTCGCTACGCATATGTCGAGAAGTTGGCATTGGCAGCTGTCTGCGCCGTCCAACGATTCCGGCACTATATCCTGTTGCGCACCACGACCGTGATTTCTGACTGCAACCCTATGACCTACATCTTGTCGCGTCAGCTGCTGGGGGGAAAGTACTCGAAATGGATTGTCATCCTACAAGAGTTTGACTTGGAATTTACTGCTGCCAAGTCTAAGAAATCTCTGGTCTTTGCCGAATTGCTCTGCTCTTTGCCATCCCCTTCTGTACCCTCTCGTTCGGAAGAGCATATCCCGGATGAAACATTGTTTCTAATCAGCACCCTCGACCCTTGGTATGGGGACATCATAATATATTTGCAGACGTCTTCCTTCCATCCTAACATGTCGAAAGACGCTCGATGAAGGATTCGTCACCAATATCAACCCTATCGCATTATTGGCGATACCCTGTACCGCCTCGGCATTGATTCTGTTCTCCGCCGGTGCTTGACTCTCGAGGAGGTTGAGCGGGTATTCAATGACTGCCACTCCGGTGCTTGTGGCGGCCATATGTCCGGATATGCCACCGCCCAAAAAATCCTCCGTGCTGGTTATTTCTGGCCTTCTATCTTCAAGGATTGCATTCTTGCCGTCCGTGCATGTCATGAATGTCAGGTCTACCACCGGAAAATGCGTGCACCTCCTGCACCACTGCACCCTGTTGTTACCGTGGGTCCATTTTCCAAATGGGGCATCGATTATACGTCTTGTACGGCCGGGGGGCATGGATATATCATCGTTGCCGTGGATTACTTCACCAAATGGGCCGAAGCGATGCCTACATTGAACGAAGACGATTACACAGCGGCGCAGTTCTTGTTTAATCATGTCATTACTCGGTTCGGAGTCCCCCAGGCTATTGTCACAAATCACGGAAAACATTTCCGTAATCACATGATGATGGAACTAACGACCCAGCTAGGATTGCGTCAAGATAGCTCGACGCCATATTACCCTCAATCCAACGGCCAATTTGAAGCCGTGAACAAAGTTTTGATCACAATGCTCCAACGTACCGTGAATACGCACAAGTCTAACTGGCATCTGATGTTGTTCCCCTCTTTGTGGGCTTACCGGACTTCTGTGAAGGACGCCACCTGTTTCACTCCTTTTCAGCTTGTTTATGGACTGGAGGCCACCCTTCCTGTTGAGTGTGAGATTCCTTCATTAAAGTTAGTTGTCAAGTTGCTTCCCAACACCACTCCAGTGGAGGAACGGCTTCTCTATTTAGAACGGCTAGACGAGACTCGTCGCTTAGCCTCTCTAGCTATTGAAGCGCAGAAGAAGAGGGTCAAGGCCCACTTCGACAATACCATTCAACCTCGTTCCTTTGTTGAGGGAGATCTAGTACTGCTCTCTGATCAAGCTAAGGATAAGCTGGGGGCAGGTAAACTCGAATCCATGTGGCTAGGCCCTTATATCGTGAAGAGAGTTTTGCAAAAGGGGGCGTATGAGCCGATCGATTACGAAGGAAATCCTCTTGACAAGCCCCGCAATGGGCTCTATTTGAAAAAATATTATGCGTGATTTCGTGCACCTGGTTTGTACATACGTGTGTTCTTAGCAAGTGTGTCATGTGTGCATGATTTCTTGTTTTGCTTTGGTGTGAAGGCGTGTTTGCCTCTTATTTCGTTTTCTGCTTCCTATGCAGATGTCTAGTACACCTTATGTTGGCTTCGCCGATGGTGCCTGCCGTAGTACTTGCAATTTGTCTTCTGCGGCGTGGGCGATCTACGATCCTCACAGCGAGTTGCTAGATCTTCAAGGCATGTGCTTGGGCCATACCACCAACAATGTTGTCGAATACAGTGCTGTATTTGAATTACTAGCCGAAGCAGTTGATCTTGGCATCCGTGCTTTGGTGGTAAACCTAGACTCTCAACTTGTTGTCCATCAACTCAACGGGCGATATTCCGTCAGAGACCAATGCATTCTAAGGTTGTATTTACATGTGAGATTGTTAGAAAGGAATTTTGATTATATCACATATCAACACATTCCGAGACGATTAAATGCGTTAACTGATGCATTGGCAAACCATGTGTTGGATAGACATTTGCGCAATAGATAAACATCATACAAGAAGAGACAGAAAACATAATAAGACCATAGAATAAGCATGTGTAAATAATTTCTTTTCCAAGCATAGTTTGCATGTGTGCCTGCATATGTGCTTTTAAGCTTGCATAAAAATTAAAATACATGGGTCGTGTGTTGTGCAACTGATACATTAGATCACATTTGTATTAGACATTTGCATAACATATTAGAAAAAAAAACATCATCACATGTGAAACGATCCATCCAAAAGCAGTATATATATATATATATATATATATCGTGTGGCGCACTGAGGCGCTCAAAAATAAGTGTATATGTCCAAAAAATAAAGTCGGTGTCCTCGGTACATCCGAGACATATGTCTCTCAAAACATCAGTGGAAGTAAAACCTAGGTGACTACTGAGTTGGGTTATGCTCTCTATAGCATACAGCTGCCCGTTCCACCTGCCTCAAAAGGCGGTGCATCCTGGGTTCCACCCCCACTGTGTGGATCTGATGAGCTATGGGGACCTCCTCGACCCCCTGGTAATCTGGCACCCCCTCCAGCAAACCCTCGAGGTTGCGAGCTATAGTCTCCGATGTGTCAACTCTTGGAGGAACTAGGGCCAAGGATCCAGCTCCTTGCCCCTCTCTCCGTGCCATTGGGGCTAGGCCAATGGGTCTCACAGGTCCCACATCTGCACACCGTGACATTTATCAAGACATGTACATGAAAAATCAAAAACATCAAAAAATATTAAAAAGAGATCAAGTGTCATACCTCCATCGTCCCAATGCTCTCCCGCGGGCAGTGGCATGTCAGGATCGTTGCGGAAGTCCATACAGGCATATGGCCAGTCCTCTACGATAATAACCTGCCGATCCAGCCACTCTCAGAAATACACTCCCCAAGCCACTGGGTGGCCTCCACCTCCACGTGGCATGACGCGGGCCCATCGACTGGCCCTCGTCTCCCGCGGACCTCTAGGTGGATCCACGGCCATGGTCTGTAGCTGTAGGGCCGGCACCCGCTCCAGCATGAGCGGAAGTAGAAGCGACCCATATGCAAACTGCTTCGACTCTCCACGTCGGCAGTTGCTCAGTTGCCTCTTCATGCTAGTCGTCACAGCCGTTGCCCAGTTGAAAATGGTGGGCTCTAAGCACTCCAGAGCTAGTAGTAGTTGGGTCTTTGAGGCCTCATGATTGGCCAAAGAGCCCACTGCCCATGTCACCAGAAAGAGTATGGTGTGAAGAGGCATGTCGTTCACCGTCGGGATGCCAACCTTCCCGCTCCGCATTTTAGCAGCCCCTGGACACACTCGAGCCATCAGCTGGTCAAGAGTCTCACCGCTGGGTCTTTGCCCCTCCAGGATGGGCATCTGGCCCCAGCGTGACAATCCAGTCAAAAAGTAAATATCCGTGGAGTCAAACTCAATGTCCTGGCCACGGATCGTGAATTTTCCATCCACTGGGTTCCAAGCTCTGATTAAGAGCTCAAGCAAGTCAGGTTGTGCCCTCAGGCACGGAGTAAGGAAGAATTTCAAGAACCCGCATGCCCGCATTGCATTTCGGCATTCGGCAATTGCATAAGCGGCTATATCCTCATCATCGTGAGCTCTCTCTCGCCAAACAAAAGACATTTTTCCCTGCAAGACCATGAAAAAATATTAGGATGCTAACCGTTGAGATTTGTACGTTCATTTCTTAAAAAACAAATCTTTACAGTGCCAGCGCGACTGTTTTTAAAACAGTCGCGCTGATAATGGCGCACCGTTGTTTTTTCCTTGGGTCAGCGCAGAAGCACACGTGTTTTCCACGCTGACCCATGAGGTGGTACGTGTAAATGAAAATCGATCAGCGCAGACCCGAGCGGGAAATTCGCGCTGACCGAGAGCGCACCAACGCTCAAAAAATTTGCCCAAAGGGCCACTTCCCACCGTGGAATTGCTCCCAAAAAGACTTAAATTAAAGCGCAGGGGGAGGAGAACCTACCTGGAACAAGCTGCCGGATGAATGGTGTCCGTACGGGCTAGAAATCGCTCCATCAACCTTGCAGCTCCTCAACGTTCTTCACAACTCAAAATGGTAACAATGGTAAAAAATGACTTTTACCCCCCTATTTATGGTAAAAAATTCATAATTAGCTATAATTTCTTATCAATGTGGGTTTTTGTCGTATTTTTACCATGGATTTAGCACTAATGTCACCGTATTACGCCTTTATGCATGTTTTACTATGTTTTTACACATATCGAACAGGTTTATGCGGGTGGTGTTCTTGTGCAGGTACTAGTAACCGGCGCGGTCATAACATTTCTTCGTACACTTGGTCCCAAAAAATGTCGTCTTTAAGCTCTTTTCCAACATGAATCAAGAAAATATGGCCGAGCTTCCTTTCGACTCATTAAAAGGAATGAGAGGCGGTCGTTTTTAAGCTCTTTTTCCGACCGTTTAACTTAAAAAGACTGCCGGGTGTTTGTCATTTCGCACTCGTTACTGGCCCTAAAACGACGTGCTTCCGACCGCTTTTTTACTTTTTCGGGTCGAAGCTACTATTCACGAAAAGCACTCCTCGATCATACTGGTCGGGCGGTTCTTTTGAGCATTGTTTTATACTTTTTCGGGCTCGAGAGACACAACTTTACGAAAAAGGACCCCCCTGGAGTTTCCTTTTCCGCTGTCTTTTCAGACTCTCTAAACAGGAAAAGACGCCGAGCCCCTCCTTTGTCAGGATCGTTAAAACTCAAATGGCATCGAACATCGTCAAAATGACGCCTCTCCAAGCATATGCTATCCCCGTCAAGCTTGTCATCCAAAAATAACCGGGGTACCTGCCAGAAATGGTGGGGAAAAATGAAACTGTAATAATGGTCGTGTCGACAGTATGTCGCTCTTGAACATGGCACTCATCTGCATTCGTGTCTGGGTGGGGATTTCTCATCTTGTTTTACACTAGCCTCCATGGGTTTGGGCTATCCTATTTGACCTCTCATCTGCTCATTGCCATTGTCACCATGACCTCTGCTCCTTTGATGTCAGATACTGCCAAATCCACTGTTGTGCCACCGATGTGTTCAAGAGAAGTTCACCTCTGCAAGATTACCACCTCCCTCTGATGTCTCACACAAAATCTTTTATCCTTCTCTATCTCGTGTCGATGATGTGGGAAACATCATGGCCCACCTTCGATCAAGGTTACTTCCTGTCGACTTTAGCTCATTATCCAGGAAAGTGACCTAGGGACTCCCTTCAGGTGCCTTAGAGCCTGCATTCCTCAATGGCAGGTTCTTCGTGTTCGACGTGGGGTTTTCATCATTGGCCTCCGATCAAATGATTCTGCGAGTGTTCGACACCAGCTCATTGATTCACACGCCGCGGATTGTACCTATAAGTACCTTGAGGGCCATTGTCATTATTGGTGGTACCTCTCGCATCTGTTAACAGTTTCCATCATTGACTGGTAATCAGACGATGTTCATGCATGTTCGACTTCAGCTCATGTATTCACATGCTTGGACTTGTACTTTGTTCGGGTTGGAATGGAGCGCAAGACCCTGGTTTTTGTCTGTTATGAACCAGGCTGCGATTTTGTGGGTTGTTATTACATGACTCATTGATGGATGGCTGCGCCCATACTTGAGTCTTTGGGATGGCTGCGACCATACCTTCTTATCTTTATGGTCTCTTCAGCTGGGTGGCTGCGTCCATACCACAGACCTTCTTTGTATGTCTTTTGGATGGTTGCGCCCATGCCTAGACTACATGTGATCGAGATATCAGTTGTACATTCATGCAGGTCCTTCCTGGTGGTGTTCCAGTTCAGCAGTTTTGTAAAGCATTTCACCCCTCCCACTCTCTCGGGCTTCATGCTTTAGGGGGCATCTGTTACGCAGTAATTTGTCACTATCTCCCTGTCAGTCTCCCTAATGTCTCATGGAATCAAATGCACCATGCTCATGTTCTCTAAACTGGCCAAATGACCCACTTTTCCAAAGTTTATTGCATCAGCGCGTCTGTTATTAAAATAACCGCGCTAACAGGCGGCTGATAGCGTAACTGATGCACTGCCAGCGCGGAAGCACACGTGTTTCCCGCGCTGGTCGAATTTTATGCGCCAGCGCATCCTATGAAAGTATTAAGCCGCGCTGACACAGTCTTCACTGTTATTGTGATGTGCTGTCAGCGCGTCAGCTCAGTGTTACACCCGCGCTGATCCAGTTTAGGCAAATTTGTTCCAACAGCCAGCCTTCCAGATGGTTCCAGACTTGGTTGTTGGCCTTGTGAGTATCACCCTCCCTTCTATGGCATGTCTATTCATCATTTGGAACCACCTTCCTTGAAGATAAGCTTGTCCTCGCACCATTCATGGAGACTCCTTCTCTATTTAAACCTCCACCATTGCCATGAGCAGCTAGTTTGGATAGTGTGGAATTCATAGTGCTTAGACTGCTGCTGCTAGTAGGTAGTTGGTGTGACAAGTGTGGTTTTTCTAGAGGAAGCTTAAGGAAGGTTGTGAGTATTGCTTGTGTGAGAGAGAGCTTTGTTTTGGGAGAATCCACCTCCAAGGGTGAATGCTTAAGAGACTTGCTGGCTGGACCCTCTAGAGAAGGACTCAACGTCAGAACTTTGGTTGTACCTTTCTCTGTTATTAATTTAATAATAGATGACTACTGTTATGGTTCCATTCTCATTTGTCTTTATAATGGTCAATGTGAATTACATCCTTTCTGACTGATGTATAATTGCTTTTATTAGATTTCACGCTTGTGTTTGCATTTCTCTTCGTGTGTGCAGGTATCTATTCACGGAGATCGTGGAGGATCGTGACCGGCCAGAGCGAAGGAGCAAGAGCGACATCTCTTCATCAAACAATAGCGTTGGAATCCAAGTAGGTGTTCATTGCCTCTCTTTTATTTGTAATTAGGAACTTGCACAGTAGCATTGATTGATTGTTGCTAGACCCATTCTGGGCTAGTAGGGATCACCTCTATCCGTAGAGGGGATTTACCTCTCCAACAAAAAGGATCTAGCTAGAACCCTAACACTAGCCCTTATAAAAGGCCCATGATGTCTTTCAAACCTCAATTACCTTTTCTTGAGACTTTGGAACTGCCTGAAGTGTCAAAGTTGACAAATGACCCTATACTTCATAATCCATATTGGCCACACATTCCGACCAAGATTCCTGGTGATTGTCCTAAATTTGACGGCAAATCTGGAGAAGATCCCTAGGTACATGTCATTACTTATCACCTTTGGTGTTCATCTAATTCTTGGCTTGATGATTCTATCTGTCTCCATCTTTTTCAAAGGACTCTTACTGGTTCTACTGTGAAATGGTAAATTGAACTCGCTCATGGAACTTTCCAAGACTTTAACTCCTTTGCGATGACATTCCTTACCCATTTTCAGTTACCGATTCACTATGAAACGAGAACACTTCTCCTCACTTCTCTGAAATAGGACATGACTACCCACATCTCTTATCATATTCATGAATGGAGAAGATGACTTCATTTGATTAAGTTTCAGATCCCTGATCAGCTTTTGACTCACTAGTTTGCTACCTCTTTTGTCTGTCTGATAGCCTGAGATATTACTATGGGGGCATGTGTTACTAAAGAGCAAGCCATCATGCATGCTCAGTATCCTGATTTGGTATATTCCCAATTTGGCACGCTTTATGATGTCTTACTTGATCCGCCATGACCCGGAACTTCTAAAGCTCCGTCGACACCTTCTATCTATGGTGTTATTGGCTCTGTTACTCAATCTTCTCGAAAGTCTTCCACTACCCTTGTGAAGCAAAAATCTACCGCTCCTGTTGAAAATGCTTCTCAGTCTTCATCTAATTCTAGGACAACCTCTGAAGTCAATGCCATTAAGTCCACCGCGGCAGAGAAAACTTCGAAATGTAAGAAGAAAGGGAAAGGTAAAAATAAGACCGATGCACCAAAGAAAGAACCTCCTAAGACTCCTGCCGATGACGATTCTAAATGCAAACCTAAGTATCCTTGTCTTATCTGTGATGAGGATCACTACACTAAAGATTGTCCTAGATGGTCTAAGGTTAGTCATCTCTTAAGGGGACTTCGGGGACTCCTGTTGTACTTAAAGAGCCTTTTCCCTCCTAGCAAACTCAAATGGTGGTGGACCAGCCTCGATCCTCTTCCACTTTTGGCTTCGAGGTTTTTATGGCTGGGACTACCCTTATTCATGTGAGTACTCGATCAAAATATTATGCTCCGTCCACTGGGAAGGAACCTGAAGTACCTCCTAATGTTCCTTCATCCAGTTCTAGCCCTCTTCATATTGAACAACCCAGCACTGAGTCTGTCATTAGACCGCCTACTAAGGAAACTTTGGAAATCTTTTTATAACCCTAATGCTCATGCCATACAACACTATAGTATTGTCGAAGACCTAGCCCAAGCTCCTTCAGCTATGTCCACATTGGAGGTTCTCCAGAGTTGTCCTCCCCAACAGAAGTCCCTACTATCCGCCATTGGTGGCATTGATTCGGCTGATTCCGAGTTAATTACATTCGATCTTGAAAATCATGTGTCACGTTTGCCTCATCAAATCACTTTTCTCATCCAAGTCATTATTAACTCGAAGAATATTCATCGCACTGTTATTGATGAAGGAGCCTCAACTTGCATCATGTTTATTGCTTGTTGGAAGGCCATTGGTTACCCATCTTTGAGTCAATCTCCCAATACCTTGGAAGAATTTTATGAAAGAGATTCTCATCCATTTGGTATTCTCCTGGACTTGCATATCACCTTGGATGGGAAGACGGTCGATGTCGAAGTCGAAGTTGTTGATGATAATCTCACTTACAACCTTCTGCTGGATCGAGGTTGGACGTATGCTATGTGTGTTGTGGCTTCATCATTATTTCGTGTACTCTGTTTTGCTCACCAAGGGAAAATTGTATGGTCAATCAGTTTTCCTTCTTTTCTTCCTCTTCGTCGGATGGAAATGTTCTGTTTGTGGAGCATACTAGTATTCCCTATGAGAGTGTGGGTGCTGGACTCTTTAAAGATCTTGCCCTTATGGGCGTTTTTTCACTCCCACCTCCTAATTTCATCTCCATCAATATGATCTCTATCAATCCTAATCCCTGGGTGATTCCCCCCCTCGATCAGGTGGATTCATGGGGTGATCTTATGCCATTAAGCCCTACATAGGTCAACTATGTTGAAATCGTCTCAGCTTCGGTTTCATCTTTTGACTCTACTCCTTCGAGTAGATCTCTTGACACGTATGTGCAATCCCCCTAGCTTGGAGATAGTGCTTCTCTAGATCTATTACGAGAGACATTTCCTTCTGATGATGCGATTCTAGAGAATATTTCTTTTGAGGATCCTCCTTGGGTCGATAATCATCATCGTTCCTCGTTTCTCCCGGGACATTGGGCCATGACTACCTGTTTGGATAAGTTTGCTTCCCATGTTCCTTCTCAGCCGCTTCAGACACCCATCCTCGCTCATGAGGTCTTTTTTGAAGGGAATATGGGAAATATTATGCAAACCATGCCCATCGACATCTCTGTTAAACCAGGGGTTGTTGAAAATATTCACATTGGAGTGACTTGTTCTCCTGAGGAGATCCAGCTTTACACCAATCTCTTCCAAGAGTTTCGCAACGTGTTTGCCTGGTTGTATGAAGAAATTCCCAGTATTAATCTGAGTATTGTGGTACATGAGATACCTACGTATCTTGATGTGAAACCAGTTCATCAATGTTTACATCCTATGCACCCGAGAAAGGTGGCTTCCATTAAGGGAGAGATTGAAAAACTTCTCAAAGCTGGGTTCAATTACCCTATTCCACTAACAAACTGGGTATCTAACATTGTCCTTGTGACCAAAAAGCAAGGCACTATTAGGGTTTGTGTTGATTATTGTGACATCAATCTCACATGTCCAAAAGATAACCATCCTACTCCCTTCATTGACCAGCTTATCGATGACTATCCTGGGAGTGAGATATTCTCTTTTATGGATGGATTTTCTGGCTACAACCAGATCAATATTTCGCCTGCTGATCAATACAAAACTACCTTTATCTGTCTGCGAGGTACTTTTTCTTACAAAAAGCTCCCTTTTGGTCTGAAGAATGCCAGTGTAACTTTCCAATGAGAAATGTCCTATGCTTTTCATGACATTAGACACATTGTTTAGCCTTATCTGGATGATCTTCTGGCTCATTCAACAAAACACACAGACCATCCAAACCACCTCAGCTAGATTTTTCTTCGCTGTAGACATTACCGTATTCATCTCAATCTGCATAAATGTGTCTTCTGCATCGAATCTGGCAGACTCCTTGGGTTTTTCATTTCTAAGGAGGGTATTCATCTCGATCCACTCAAGGTTGAAGCTATTCTGAATCTCCCGCCTCCTACTTCTTTGCATCAATTGCAGAGTTTGCAGGGGAAGGCTAATTTCCTACGTCGTTTTATCCCTAACTATGCTAAGGTTGCTACAGGTTACACGCATCTTCTTAAGCGTGACACTCCCTTTATTTGGGATGAAATCTCCCAAAGGTCATTTGAGCAGCTCAAGACACTTCTTGTTTCTGCTCCCCTGTTTCGTCCACCCAACTATCATCGTGATTATTCACTTTATCTAGCTGTCGTTGATAGTACCATTGGTATGGTTCTGGTCCAAGACGATGATGATGGTTTCGAGCATGTCATATATTATCTTATATGAAACCTTCTTGACACTGAAACTCACTATGCTTATGTCGAGAAGTTATCCTTGGCAGCTATTTAGGTTGTCCAACGTTTTCGTCATTACATTTTGTTGTGCACTACGACAGTGATTTTAGATTGCAACCCGATGACATACATTCTGTCATGCCAATTGCTGGGGGGAAAATACTCAAAATGGATTGTAATCCTTCAAGAGTTTGATATGGAGTTTACCACTGCCAAGTCTAAGAAGTCACTGGTATTCGCTGAGTTGATTTGCTCATTACCATCTACTTCCGCTGCCTCTAGGATAGAGGACCAAATTCCAAATGACACGCTTTTCTTGATCAGTACCCTCGATCCCTGGTAGGGTAACATTATTGTTTACCTCCAGACATTATATTCCACCCTGATTTGTCTAAGGATGCTCGGCGATGCATTTGCCACCATTCTCAGCCCTATCATATTGTTGGAGACACTTTATATCGTCTTGAGTTTTGATTTAGTTCTTCGTCACTGTCTAACTTTCGAGGAAGCTGAAAAAGTCTTCAATGACTGCCACTCTAGTGCCTGTGGTGGTCATATGTTTGGTTATGCTACTGCCCAAAATATTCTTCATGCTGGTTACTTTTGGCCATCCATCTTCAAGGATTTCATTCTAGTTTGTTCGCTCCTATCACACGCGTCAAATTCACCAGAGGAAGATGCGTGCGCCACCTTCCCTTTTGCATCCTATCATTACCGTCGGCCCTTTTGCTAAATGTGGCATTGATTTTGTGACCTGTAACCCTCACTTGAATGGGGGGGGCATGGGTATATCATCATTGCCATCGATTATTTTATGAAATGGGTCTAAGAAATGGCTACATTATCTAACGACAGTAAGACAACTGTGCAATTTCTATTCAATCAAGTAATTACCCATTTCAGAGTCCCTCATGCTATAGTCATTGATCATGGTTCCCATTTCCATGGTTATATGATGACTGAGTTGACAACCCAGTTAGGTTTGTGTCATGATAGTTCGATGCCCTATTACCCTCAAGCCAATGGCCAAGTCAAGGCAATAAAAAAAGTGTTGGCTACTATGCTTCAGCGTACCATTGTAATGCACAAGTTCAACTAGCATTTGATGTTGTTTTCCGCTCTATGGGCCTACCGTACCTCGGTTAATGATGCGACCGGATTCACACCATTTCAACTTGTTTATGGTCTGGAAGCTACCCTTCTGGTTGAATGTGAAATCCCTTCTCTCAAATTAGCTATCAAATTGCTACCAAATACTACTCCAGTGGAAGAATGCCTTCTTTATCTTAAATAGCTTGACGAGACTCGTCGACTTGCTTCTTTAGTCATTGAAGCACAAAAGAAGAGAGTGAAAACTCACTTTGATCAGACAGTCAACCCACGTTCTTTCATGGAGGGGGATTTAGTCCTGCTTTATGATCAAGCTAATGACAAGCTGGGGGCAGGCAAATTTGAACCCATGTGGCATGGGCCCTATATTGTCAAACGTGTTTTGCAAAATGGGGCCTATGAGCTAATTGACTACGAATGAAACCCTTTAGATAAGCCTCGGAATGGGCTTTATCTCAATAAGTATTATGCATGAGCCTTTCGTGCATTTCTGTGTACATACGTGTGTTTTTCATTTTGTACATGTTTGGCTTGGTGTGTAACTATTTGCTGCTTATTATGTCCTTTTTGCTTCTTGTGCAGATATCTATCACACCTTATGTCAGTTTCGCTGATGGTGCTTGTTGCAATACTCAGAAGCTTTCCTCTGCGGCATGGGTTATCTACAATCCTCACGGTGAGTTGGTATATCTTCAAGGTGTTTGTCTAGGATGTACTACGAACAATGTCATTGAATATAATGCAGTCATTGAATTACTGACTGAGGCTGTTGCCCTCAATATTTGCGCATTGATCATGAATCTAGATTCACGACTTGTTGTTCTTCAACTCAACGGGTGTTATTCCATCAGAAACCCTCAAATTTTAAGGTTGTATTCATGTTTTCATTTACTAGAAAGGAATTTTGATTATATTACATATCAGCATATTCCTAGAAGACTAAATACATTAACTGATGCATTGGAAAATCATGTGTTAGATAGACATTTGCGACATTTGTAAAAATAAACATTAAAGACATAATAAGTCAATATAGAAAAACATAGGTATATATATGTATATCAGGTGTTTCACATCACAGTGCTCAAAAAATATATGTTCGGGTTACATCGCGAGACAACATGTCTCTCAAAATTGCAGAAATTAAACCTAGGAGTCTAATCTACATGGTGCTCTTTATAGCACACGACTGCTCAGATGACACATCTGAGTAGTCGATGAATCCTGCCTGACACCCCTGTTGTGTGTCTTTGGTACTATCGAGGGACATCCTCGAATCTCGCGTAGTCTGGGATCCCCTCCATTAACCCCTCCAAGTCATGAGCAATCTTGTCCTCTACATCTCCACCAAGAGGAGGGATCTCAAACTCCCACTCATCTCTCCAAGAAATCAGAGACAAACCTGCAGGCCTTTCCAGCCCAACATCTGCAAAATTGAAACATAATGATCAGAACATATATGAAAAATGATAAAAATTACAAAATCTTTAAAAATCAACAAATGAATTTTTTACCTCTGTTATCCCAGTGTTCCCCAGGGGGGAGTACTAAATCTGGACCACCCCTAAAGTCTATCCCGGCATATGGTCAGTCCTCGACAACAACTAGTTGGTGATCCAGCCATTGGAAAAACTCGGGTCTCCATGACATATGTTGACCCCCACCTCCTCGGGGCATCAACATCGCCCACCGAGTCATCTATGGCTCCCGTGGAGTCAGCCATGCCACGACTGCTTCTTGTCTCTGGAAGATAGGAAGACGCTCGAGGATGAATGATATGAGAATAGAACCATACCCAAACTATTTGACGTCCCCTCACCAACACTTTTTTAATTGTCATTTTAAGTTATCTGCTACGGCCTCGGCCCAGTTAAAAATGGTGGGATCCAAACAGTCGGCTGCCAGCCAGAGTTGGGTTTTGGTGGCCTCATGTGGGGCTTGTGAGCCAGCTACTCTAGTGATGGTAGAGAGGAGAACTCGAAGAGACAAGTCTCTAACTATTGCGATCTTGATTTTTCGCCCTTATCTGACTTATCCGCCTCCGGACACAGTCTTCCCATAAGCATATCCATGGTTTCTCTGGTGATACGGGTCCTAGTCATGCGAGGCCTTTCCCCCCTCCATGACAACCCTGTCAGGAAATAAATGTCTGCTACCTCAATTTCTAGCTCCTGCCCTTGAATGTTGAATTTTCCCTCATTCGGATCCCATGCTCCAACCAGATATTGGAGTAGGTCCGGTTGCGCCCTCAGACAGGGCACCATGAAGAATTTTAGAAGCCTGCAATTCCAGAGCACGTCTAGGCATTTTTGATCCCCCATGGCTAATTCATCATCACCGTTGTGCTCCCGTTCCTTCCACTCAATCACCATGGTTTTATCCTACATACTCACAAAGGCAATTATAAGTGCTCCATTTGTGCTTAAATCCAGTGAAACTGCTTAGGTTTTGGGAAAGCTACCATAATAACTAACACAACTAACAGAATGTTTCCAAATGTTCCCCCACCATTTCTAGCGAGTACCCTAATTATTTTTGAAACACAAGAATGAAGGGGATATCATATGCTTGTAATGTAAGTTCATCTATGATCCGCACGGTGAGTTGGTAGATCTTCAAGGTGTTTGTCTAGGATGTACTATGAACAATGTCGTTGAATATAGTGCAGTCATTGAATTACTAACTGAGGCTATTTCCCCCAATATTTTCACATTGATTGTGAATCTAGATTCATAGCTTGTTGTTCTTCAACTCAATGGGCGTTATTTCGTCAGAAACCCTTAAATTTAAGGTTGTATTTATGTGTTCATTTACTGGAAAGGAATTTTGATTATATTACATATCGACATATTCCTAGAAGACTAAATACATTAACTGATGCATTGGAAAATCACGTGTTAGATAGACATTTGTGACATTTGTAAAAATAAACATTAAAGACATAATAAGTCAATATAACAAAACATAGGTATATATATGTATATCAAGTGTTGCACATTGCAGTGCTCAAAAAATATATGTTTGGGTTACATCGCAAGACAACATGTCTCTCAAAATTGAAGAAATTAAACCTAGGAGTCTAATTTGTGTGGTGCTCTCTATAGCACACGACTACTCGGATGACATGTCTGAGTAGTTGGTGAATCCTTCCTGACACCCCTACTGTGTGTCATTGGTACCGTCGAGGGACATCCTCGAATCTCACATAGTCTGGGATCCCCTCCATTAACCCCTCCAAGTCACGGGAAATCTCGTCCTCTACATCTCCACCAGGGGAGGGATCTCGAACTCCCACTCAACTCTTCGATCAATCGGAGACAAACCTGCAGGCATTTCTGGCCCATCATCTACAAAATTGAAACATAACGATCAGAACATATATGTAAGATGATAAAAATTACAAAATCTTTAAAAATCAACAAATTAATTTGTTACGTCCATTATCCCAGTGTTCCCCAGGGGGGAGTACTAAATCTGGATCACCCCTGAAGTCTATCCTGGCATATGGCCATTCCTCGACAATGACTAGTTGGCAATCCAGCCATTGGAAAAAGTCAGGTCTCCATGTCATATGTTGATCCCCGCCGCCTCAAGGCATCAGCATCGCCCACCGAGTCATCCGTGGCTCCTGCAGAGTCGGCCATGCCACGACTACCTCTTGTCTCTGGAATATAGGAAGACACTCGAGCATAAATGATACGAGAATAGACCCATACCCAAACTGTTTGACATCCCCTCACAGACACTTTTTTAGTTGTCATTTTAAGTTATCTGCTACGGCCTCGACCCAGTTAAAAACGATGGGATCCAAATAGTTGGATGCCAACTATAGTTGGGTTTTGGTGGCCTCGTCTGGGGCCTGTGAGCAAGATGCTCTAGTCATGGTAGAGAGGAGAAATCGAAGAGACAAGTCTCTAACTGTTGCGATCTTGAGTTTTTCACCCTTATCTGACTTATCTGCCTCCGAACATAGTCTTCCCAGAAGCATATCCATGGTTTCTCCAGTGATACATGTCTCAGTCATGCGGGGCCTTCCCCCCTCCATGACAACCCTGTCAGGAAATAAATATCTGCTACCTCAATATCCAGCTCTTGCCAGCGAATGTTGAATTTTCCCTCATTTAGATCCCATGCTCCAACCAGACATTGGAGTAGGTCCGGTTGCGCCCTCAGACAAGGCACCATGAAGAATTTCATAAGCCCACAATTCCAGAGCACGCCTAGGTAGTTTTGATCCCCCATGGCTAATTCATCATCACCACTATGCTCCCTTTCCTTCCGCTCAATAACCATGGTTTTATCCTACATATACACATAGGTGATTATAAGTGCTCCATTTGTGCTTAAAACCGTGTGACACTACTTAGGTTTTGGGAAATTTTAACTATTGGCGCTCGCCATGCCTGCTTTTCTAACAGGTGTACCGAGCCAAAATCGATTGTTCTGAAAATTTGGGATCTTCGCAGCTTTCTAGTGTACAGTTGCGAAGACCTCGTTTTTTCCTCGTTAGACATTTTGGGTCGTCGCGGTCCCGAGCTTCAGACCTGTGAAGACCGTCGTGCATATGTTTATCCTAAAATCCTCCTAAATGGTGGCTAATACCACCAAAAAATGAATCACAATCTATCTAAAAATGCAGGGAATCATGTAGTGCCTACCTGGACCAGATGAATTTTCCGATAAGGTTCTGATCCTCCTCCAGTCGACTATTGAAATCACGAATGCGCAAGGGTAAAATTTTCACTCTGAGGTAAAATAGTGAAAAGTAAATTGATTTTTACCTAATGACTCTTTTTATAAGCCTTTTGTAAAATTAAGGTTTTTTTTATCTATTTTTGAATATTTCATGTATTTTTATATCGAAAACAGATCTTACACTTGTTTTTGTGCAATGACAGGTTTCCACGAACTCTGGTGATGAATCTGTGAGTTATGTTTTATACTTTTTCGGACTTTGTAAAAACACGAAAATTTCCCTTTTGGAGTCACCTTTAAGCTCTTTTCTGACTCTCGAAACATGAAAAGATCGTCAAGATCTTGTCACTTTGAACTCGTTAAAGGCTGCGAAGCATCATCTACCCAGTATAAGTTTACCCCTTTTACAGGTTGGGATAGATTACTTATGAAAAAGGTATACGTTGATCTATCATGGTCAATAGGTTCCCTTGGATATTGTTTTCTACCTTTTCGAATTCGAGGGAAAAATTTACGAAAAGGGACCTTTGGAGTTTTCTTTTCCGTGTCTTTTTCAAACTCTCTAAACATGAAAAAGACTTCAAGTTTTACCTATGTCAGACTTGTTAAACCCTGACGACATTGGACTTGTCACCATGACGAGACCGAGCTTCTCCTTCCTAGGACTTGTTAAAACTCACTACTCCAGAAGGTCCTACGCGATCGTCTAGAACTGGCTACCTTCGGGTAATTCCTATTCCACCAGTACTATGGACAATAGAAGCCACAAACAGTGAAAATTTTTTCCCTGCTCCTGTGCCTTGCGGCAGTTCTCAAGGAACTCTATGCATAAGTAGCTTGACCAGTTGAACTGGACCCCTTCTGCACATTGCACTGCTAGTGCAACCACTGGCGCAGGCACCTCATCCACACAACACTTCCACATAATCTTCCCTACCAATATATGTGTCACAACTCTAATCGCATGGTTGTTGATTCTGGAAATGGTGTACCCTCTCTTCTTCTTCTCCCTCTTAAACTTCTTCTTCATAGCCTCTGTGATGGCCAAATCATCGCTCTTTCCCTCTGAGATGTTTGTTGGGTCCTCCCATTTGCAAGGGAGCCGGGTAATTCTATGAATCAAATGGTCTGTGATGGGGATATGCTCCTCCAGCCACAAGCACCCATCATGCTCCAGGCAAAGCAATTGCCTGATGACAAAAATGGTCACTGGGGTGCAATGGTAATGCGACACCCAGAGCAATTTTAACAACCATGCTTTCTCAACTCCTCTTAGCCATTTACACGGCTCCAATTCTATGATTTCGGCTGATGCGTCTTTCTTCTGGCACATGAGCTATGCGGTCGCGAGATGTGTGAACTTCTCGTGGTCTGCGAGATCCCAATCTTCAAACTTCAGCAAGGGCACTTGTCCCAAGTGTGCTCCTTAAAAAGTAATGTCATCAGGGAGTAGCGGAGTCTACAGAGAGCTCTTTCTCTCATCTATATATTTGGGCACCTTTGCTTTAACCTTCCGCGGAGGAACATATGCGAGACCGTGGTAAGAGGGTCTGCACCTTGGGTCTCAACCTCCATTTCTACATCCTCCTCCCCTACCAGGATTTCTTCAAATTCTTCCTCCTCATCGACCTCCAAATTGATAGCCTTCCAAGTGAGCCTAGTCCTCAGCATATTTCTAGGTGATACGTGCACTGGTACCATGGCCTGCTTGTCTTTCTTGGGTCTAGGCATGAATGGTGATTTAGGGATTTCTGCGACTATCCCGGCACTTTCTGGGGCTTCCACTTCCACAATGGCCTGCACAGCTTCCTCAGCAGTCATTACTCGTGTATCCATGGCTTCTTCAGGTGTTGCCATAGTGCAATTCCACAAGTCTCTCAACATCTCCAGTAATTTGTCAAGCAACGAATTCGCCTTCAAAAGATCGAACAAGTCTGGGTTCATGAGTGTTTGTGCGTGCAACAACTCAGTCCTCAAATTTCCAAGTGTTGTTTGCTGGACAACCCTTTGTAATTTATAGCACCTTTTGAATTTGAATTCAACCATTCTCGCCACATTCGGTTCATTAATGCTCGATTTGCGGTAGATTTTCGAGAATCTGGCCCATAAAGATCACCTTAAATGCCTACCGCCCGCTCCATTTTGTCTCAAACCAAGAATCACATTGTGAATAGTGATTGTAATGGTTATTTTACAGCTACCCTCACGCTATCGCGTACCCTGGTACACTTCGCTTCTGTGTGTAGTCCTGACATCACGCAGTCCCCAGAGAGAGTAGTTTATAGTCCCGCACCTCCTTTCAGCTACCTGGAGCACTAAGACTATGCTTATGTTGGCTAGTCAGATGGCCGAGCTCCCTTTGTATGTCTTCAAATGACTGCCATTTACTTTTCCTAGGAAGAGTTCTCCATTTAACTTTACCAACTACACTGCGCCACCATCTGTGATCTCCTTAATAACATATGGTCCTAGCCAATGCATCCTGGGCTTCCTTGGGAATTTACTGAACTTACTAGTGTTATAGACATTTTTGTGCCTTACAGATTTGAGCATGAAATGTCCATAATCCAAGGGATCCAAAGTCCCTAAAGATGTTGTTACAGCTCCTAAAGGAATAAGGTCAACCAATGACAGCTTCTCCCAGAAGTTATCCACCAAAAACCACTCAGAAACAGTCAATTCAGGATCAATTCAAGTGCTCCACTAGCTGCCTGCGTTGCAAGGCACCCCAGTACACTATCTAGGTGCATTGCAACGCACTTGAATGCACTACCTAGGTGCGTTGAGCGGGAAAGGACAAGTGGCAGAGTCATTCAATGAGGTGGAAAGACCATGGAAGCTTCCAGAATCTTCTCCAATGACACTTGCCTCACTGAATTCGACCAAGTGATGAGTAAGAGGCTCTCAGTCCCAAGTGGAAGCAAGAACTGACAGAGAGAAGCCACAAGTCAAAACATAAGCTGACTCATCCTCTCTGCTTACATATATATATGGATCCCTCATCCCAGAGATCCAGGGGCTGGAATTTTGTACTTTGCAGAGAATTGCTGTTGGTTTGAGATTGAGATTAGTACATTGGGTGATTTATGCTTTGTTGGAGGAGAGGAAGGGATTCCTTTGCTGGGAGGTAGATGCTGGATCAGAACTCACTTGGTTGTATCTCCTCTTGGACTTTCTTATTCTATCAATAAACTATTTGAGTTTCTCCTACATGCAGTGTATCAATGATGTTTTGTTATATTTGCATGTTTAGCTTAATCTGATCTTGAGCTTTTTGTGAATGTATATCTGTATCTTCGTGTAGTTTCTCTCTCTTGTGATCTTGCAGGAATTCGGTGAAGCTAGGCCGGTAAGGGAGCAGGGAGCTGGGAGCCATTGAAGAGAGGAATGATTGGATCAACAAACTAGCGAAAGACACAGGTTAGTTACATCCTTCTTCCTCATTTACATTTCATAAAGAAGAATACTCAAGTAAGTTTCCTTGTTTGTTGCTAAGGCACTATCACACCTTAGAGTGGGATAGGGGCGTTCTGAATAGATACTTTTCCCAACAACAAATTGGTGACTCCGCTGGGGAACGTATCTAGTTAGTTTATTTGTGTTTCTATTGTTGTTCTTCTCATAAACTTAGGAGTGCTGAATCGAACTGCATTTGCCATTTACAAATGCAAAGTAGAGATCTGCCACTCTAGTCCACTCACTAGGCATGTTTATGATCTGAACAAGCTGATCCACAAATGCTCTAACTGCCCTTTGTGATAGCTCTTAGTCCTCCTTTAAATCATCCTCCTAATTGTACCTCATTGATAGCTTTTATCCGGCCAAAAACCTTAGATCAAACTGCAAACCGTGACCCAGAACCCGGAGACAATTCTTGTTTCTGCTTCAGTGCAGGCTCTGTGAAGAGACTCTGCATTTCAACGCAGGTCCCGAGAGGGTTACCTGCGCTGCAATTCAGTTTCTCTGTTCTGCAAGTGCGCTGATCAGCCTTTGCCCTGTGCAGCTGTGGTTCTTTGCATCCTTGTGTTCAGTTTTATCTCTGTTTTTTGCAGCCTGTTATCAGTGTGTGTACCTATCTAAAAACCCCTTTTCTTTGCCTTAATTCCGCCTCAGTTGTATAAAGAAACTGTATTTGTTTTTGTGTATTTGTTACATCATTTGCAGTTTCCCATTACAAAAGTAAACTAGTCATACTGTCGCCCTTAGATCTAGACCTGTCGTAAGTGTCGTTTTGATCTTAGGAGTAAGTTTGTTTGCTGTTGAAAGTTGATTGTGCTTTTAATTTTGTCTTTTGGTTTGAATTTATGAATTTCTAGTGTCGAAACAAGTGTTTACTTCAAAATCATAAAGTGTCGTAATCGTCTTTTTTATTTCAAAAAGAAACTTGTTTGTGTTTTCACTTGAAATCGAATTCAAATTTGTACAACAGCTTTCTTTTTAGGCATCAATATTAAGAAAGTGAAAACAAATACATGCATTTGTGCATTTGCATAATGATAGTTTGTATGGTTTGATTTAGGAAAAGTGCATTTATAGTGTGCTCTATGCTCTTTGAGAAAAGTTTTTGTCTTTCTTTTCCCCTTGTAGCTAGGATTTTCATTGTTGAAAAGAGATAAATGCTTGTTTATCATCTTTAGACTGCATTTAGGATTTGTATATACATCTCGTGGTGATCCAAAAAGGCAAAATTCTAAGAAAGATCAACCTAAAATAAATTGAATGAATTTAACAACGCATTGGAACTTAACTCACAACATAGAGGTCTAGGCTAGAGACGTGTTCCGGCGTCGTAAAACCTGGTGACTGTCGATCTCGCTGATGGTTGGGTGATTCCTCCTGAGAGACGATAAAAGCCAGTACGGATTGTGCTCCCACGTACCGTCGAGTATATATTGGGAGACCCCTATAGGCATAAAACCTTTATCCATAGGAAGCCGTGTCGGCCGCCCTACTGATCACAATGCACTGAACACAGCATTCGGGAAGATTGACCGCCCGTACCTTAAAAAGTATTCTGCGGTTTTGCGAAAAGTTTGGCACACCCTCTACCTAAAACTCCAGAGCAGTTCCTTTTTGCCTTTTTCAGACTCTAAAACGGAAAAAGTCCATCCGAGCATTTGTCACTTCGGGCTCGTTAAAACATCGAAGGAGACTAGAGTCATCTTTTGCTTTTTCTCGACTCTTTAAAATTGAAAAAGCAAGTTGTGTCCAAAGCGTCTAAAATTCATTTAATTCGGAAACATATTTCCCCTTTTGTATTTTAGTTGATCGAGTAATCCGCAATCGTGGAAGAAAGTCAATTGAAACCCCGTCGTTCGCGGAGGCTTACGAGTCAACCGTCTTTGTCTTCGGAATCGAAAACAGTACGGACAAAGCGAACTCGTTTAACCAGTTCGAAATCTCCTATTAAAGTTAGAACAAGTGTTCCAACAACATCCGAGATTCCGGTTACTCCAAACATTTCTGGAAACCCTGCCTCTACAGAAGAAGTTCAACAGCCACAGAGGGACAGTGATACTGATCCTAGTCTGAGAGCAAACACTTGTGTTACTGAACCAGTTCCATCTGCAACCGGTTCGGAGAGTCTTGCTCTTCAAACATCTGTCGCTGTCGATTCAACCCCTTCTTCGGCACCAGAAATATTTTACGGACCCAAAGGTCTTCCCCTTCCACCTGGTTTGATTGCGATAGAGGAAATTGTAGAAGATCCGCAAGCAAGTACTCCAACACATTTTGGAGTCGGGGTCACTCTATTTCCTTCAACATCAGAAGTTAGTCTACCACCAGTGGAAGTTCCTGTAGAATTGCTAGGTAATCTTTTGGATAGACTCAAAATGTCTGAACAACCGTCAACATCTAGGACTGTGTCGACAGACACAGCGATAGCAGAACTCCCTGCCATCACTCCGACAATGTTTGCCGGCGTACCATCTATCCCGACTAGCTCACAACTGCTAGAAGGAGTCCATTCAGGGGCTATTTCGATAGTATGGTCTGTTCCTGTTTGTTCCTCCGGAATAATATCCGGCAACTCTTATGTTGAGACTCGCCAAATTGATCCATTTGGAGGTCAATTTGGGCAATCCAGTCCCCAAGGGCAGAAAATCCCCTTGAGTTCCGGATTGCCACCGTATGGGGGGAAGTATGCCCTTTCATTACCCCCTCCGGGAGGATATCCATACGGGAGTTCACAACAGTATTCAGGTTATACTGGAATTACATCAAGTGGTTGGGTACCTATACTACCCCAATAACCAAGGGTTGTGTATTCTATGCAACAATGTGTACCTATGTCGAGCATCCCGACTACACCAGCTATTTTGACAGTGTCACAAGTTCAAACGCTGCCTGTTGTATGTCAACCTCAGAGTTCTCAGGTTGTAATGCAATAGCCCCTTGACCCTGTGACTCAACCACAATCGCCGACTGGTGGGGCGACACAGGTCCAAACGGGTACAATTACCCCACACCTTGGTCCGACGGTTAGTATAGCGCAACAGAACATGGCTTCACAACTGTGGCTGGTGCAATACCAACAACCACAATTCCAACAAGTATACCAAGGTTCTGAGCAGCAGATCTTTGCGAACAGTGGGCAGCCGTACATTCAAAATGGTCAAAATCAACCACTTTACAATGGTCATGTCCACCAACCGTATCAGTCGTACCAGCATCAACTACATTATGCTGGTATGCAAAAGCCAACTACTCAGGCAATTCCATCATATCCTGGGTATGCTTCACCTAACCTGAATCAACAGTTACCATTCGTGGCAACTTTAGAGTTACCTGATTTACACCGGTTAACAAACGATCCAATTGCTTACGCCCCTTGGTGGCCAGCGATTCCACACAAACTTCCATCAGATATTCCTAAATTTAATGGAAATCCAGGTGAAGATACATCGAATCACGTGATGACATTTCATCTATGGTGTTCGTCAAACACCCTAAATGATGATTCGATAAGGCTTCGCCTTTTTCAGAGGACATTAGCGGGTCCAGTGACAAAATGGTATATTGAATTGCCTAGAGCTTCATTCGACAACTTCAGTACCTTAGCCACGACTTTTTTAACCCATTTTCAATTACCAATAAGGTATGAAACGGGAACGGAAATCCTAACCAACTTCAAGCAGACAACGACCACTCACATATCTGATCATATACATGAGTGGCGCCGTCGTCGTAGGATGGTAAAAACGTACGTTCCCGATCAGCTATTAGCTGAATGGTTTATCAAGTCGTTACTTCCTGCTATAACGGAAGATGTGGCAAAGGGGGGAGTCGTAACAGAAGAGCAAGTCATCTCTTGTGCACAATATCTAGACTTGGTCTATACTCAGTCTGGCACGCTCTACGACAAAATACCTGATGCCCCTAGACCGGAATTTTCTATTCCTCCTCCTCCTAAATCAAACAATGACTCTCACGCGGCGATGGCGTGATTGGTACGACAAACGCGAAATCGACAAAGGCTACGTCCAAGAAAGCCCGTAAGATTTCGGATCAAAATGCAAAAGACGAAATTCTTGCTTCGGAAGTAAATGCCGTATCGACAGATAAGGGCAAAGAAACCAATCAACCAGGAAGCAAGAAGAAACAAGGCAAAGGGAAGAAGAAGAAACAGGATGACTCATCACCTGAAAAATCTTCTTCAAACCCTCCTGGAAATAGGAAACTGAAATATCCATGTCAAATATGTGATGAGGATCATCGGACAGGAGAATGTCCGTACAAAGCTGAGCTTAAAAGATTCTTTAAGAGTTCGCAAACCTCAGCAGTGTTAACTGATCCGTTTCCAAATCCAGGAACAAATCTGGTTGAATGTGGAAATGCTTCCCCGTCGCAAGTGCTAATGTTATCGATTTCAAAGCAGCAGAATGATGCTTTGATTTCGACAAGGAACAAAGATTACGGGAATCCGCAACTATCGAACGACAAGGATAAAGATCAACCAAGTAGTTCGACAACAACTTCAACAGAAGTTGTACCACCCATCATTCCTGAATTAACAATAAAACTGCCAAAGGGAGTAGTACACAAGTCGACGTTTAATCCTCACGCTAGAGCAGCGCAGCATTATAACATAGTGGAAGATTTGGTCCAATTGCCATCCGCTATGTCGACTCTTGAGGTGCTACAAAATTGCCCATCCGAAACGCAGGCTTTGTTATCAGCCATTGGTGGGGTTGATCCTAAGGATTCCAATCTTGTATCCTTTGACCACAAAGGATACGATCCTCAGTTACCAGCCCAACTAGATTTCCTTATTCAAGTGAAAGCCCTCAACAAAACTGTTCATCGAACAATTATTGATGAGGGGGCATCTACATGTATTATGTCGATGAGTTGCTGGAAAACTCTAGGATCTCCAACCTTGTCGCGATCTTCGACGACATTAAAAGCATTCGACGGAAGGACATATACCCCATATGGTATCCTAAATAACTTGAAGGTTGAACTAGGGGAAAAAACAGTAGAAATAGATGTTGAAGTCATCGATGGAAATCTTGATTACAACATCCTACTAGGAAGACCATGGATATATGCCATGGCAGCTGTTGTGTCGACCTATTTTAGAAAGATTGCATTTCCCTTTCAAGGAGGAATTACAATTGTTGACCAACAAACATTTCTCCCCAACAGTTCACAAGTTACGGGAAGCATTCCAATGATCCATGGAAGCAATCATTCGCTCCAAAATATCGGAGTAGGTCTCCTAAAAGACCCTGCCTTAATGGGTACTTTTGCATTACCGCCTCCGAGTAATCTGGCAGAAGTAGGCACAGTGGAATATGAAACCTTCTATATCTAATGGATTTGGAATCCGAGGACGGTTCTTATCTCGTGTCAACCTCGTTAAAAAATGAAACAAGGAGTCATGAGGATAGTTCTTTTACTATGTCAACCTCATTAAAAAATGAAACAAATCCCCTTTTCAAATCTCAAAGGTAAACCTTCATTCCAACCACCGAGTTGAATGCAATGAAGCTTGGGGGGCATGCACCTCGATTTGCGTTATTATGCTGGGGGCATGCAAACTTATCATCGAGAAGTTTTAGCACATAGTTCATGCTCGTTAAAAAATAAACATAAGATCGAGTAGTTTTAGCACATAGTTCATGCTCGTTAAAAAATAAACATAAGATCGAGCAAGTGTTTCAACCCGTGTTTAAGTTCGTTAAAAAATGAACTATCCTCCGGTAAATAACCACCGTGAATGTAACTATCAGCCATTAAAGCCTTGGTCGTGTTTGCACCGTCACCTCCACTTTTCCATTGGCCGATCATTCACCTCCATTTGATTGTTTACCCATTTTGAGGAACAGCTACGAAGAGTGATTTCTCTAGCCATCCTTGTGACACTGTCGTGCTTGGAAAATTCCAACCCTTACCTGGAACCAGCTGCTACCCTTTTTATCACTCGTTCCTCAAAAGACGAGTCTTCTCTAAGCTCTTTTCATTTGACTCGTAAAATATGAAAAGATTGCCGAGTTTTGGCCTTCCAGCTCGTTAAAGCGACCGGAAGAGCTATCCCTCCTCTAGATTTTAATCTTTTTGGACCTGAGGGATTATTGCACAAAAAGATCGAGTGCTTGTTTTGTTCAGCTCGTTAAAACTATCGAAAATTCATCCCTTCTGTATTGTTTTATACTTTTTCGGACTTAAGGGATTAGATGACGAAAAAGGACTTTCGGAGTTAACTTTATGTACCTTTTCAGACTCTCTAAAAATGAAAAGGACCGAGTTATCTTTGTCGTTAGACTCGTTAAAATCATTAATACCGACAAACTTGTGTTTAGACGAGAACGAGTTTCACTATCGCTAGGCTCGTTAAAACATAGCGATGGGTTTGCCCGAAGGGAAAATTATAGAACAAGCATATGTTATCCTCCTCAAGCTTGACAAAAATAAAGAGGTATTGGTCAACAATGACTGGGGAAAAATTGGGAAGAAACTCAAAGAACTTTTATTGGTAGCAAGTCGCTCTTGAACATGACACTTCCACTCCGTGCCTGAGTCGGGTTGGGTTGTTTCATTCACTGGTCACATCACCATGGTCTCGCCATACCATCCACCTTTGGGGTAAATGCTACCAATCCATAACACAAGTGTCGCCGATATGTTCAAGAGAAGTCATCCAGAGAAGTCAACCGTGTCCCATCCACTACCATACATTATACTTCATTCTTTCATGACCGCCACCCTGAACCATATATCATCAGATCGTTTTCACCTCCATCAAAATCATTTGCTCCGTTCCGTGTCACTGATGTGGGATACATCAAGGCCCTCCTTTGACGGATCGCTTCTTGTTGACATCAGCTCATTATCCAAGAAGTTGATCTAGGAACACCCCCTTCAGTGCTTTGAAGCTTTCATGCCTCAATGGCAAGTTTCTCACTTCCGGCGACAGGTATACATCAATGACCTTCGACTGAAATATTTTGCGTGGTGTTCAACGCCAAGTCCTTTATTCACACCACGTGAATTGTACTGCAGTACCTTGAGGGTCATTATCATTATCGGTGATTCCTCTCGCGCTTGTTAACAGTTTACATCATTGACTGGTAATCAAGCGATGTCTTTCCATGTTCGACTTCAAAACATTTCTCACATGGATCGACTTGTACTTAGAGTGAAGATCGGACGAGATTGAAGACCCCGGATCTAGTTTCATCCATCCGGGCTGCGATATATATTCAAGAAAAAATAAAGACATTGACATGTACAGCATTGCAGAACAGATAATCATCCTACCAAAAGGATGATGATTTCATCAGAATCATCAGTCTACCATCAGACGATTGTCTGTCCTATGTACATAAAATGAATTTATAAAGCTGAGCATGGGAATGCCCGCCTCAGCTAGATCATGAAAGCAAAATGAAAAATAATGTATTGTATTGTATCTTATTACAGGTCTCCTCCCAGCATTGAATGAACTTCGGATCCTCCTAATAAAGCATTTCACCCGATAAACGGCCTCATACTTTAGGGGGCAACTGTTATAGACATTTTTGTGCCTTACAGCTTTGAGCATGAAATGTCCATAATCTAAGGGATCCAAAGTCCCTAAAGATGTTGTTACAACTCCTAAAGGAACAAGGTCAACCAATGACAGCTTCTCCCAGAAGTTCTCCACCAAAAACCACTCAGAAACAGTCAATTCAGGATCAATTCAAGTGCTCCACCAGCTGCCTACATTGCAAAGCACCCCAGTACACTGTCTAGGTGCGTTGCAACGCACTTGAATGCACTACCCAGGTGCGTTGAGCGGGAAAGGACAAGTGGCAGAGTCATTCAACGAGGTGGAAAGACCATGGAAGCTTCCAGAATCTTCTCCAATGACACTTGCCTCACTGAATTCGACCAAGTGATGAGTAAGAGGATCTCAGTCTCCAAGTGGAAGCAAGAACAGACAGAGAGAAGCCACAAGTCAAAACATAAGCTGACTCATCCTCTCTGCTTACATCTATATATGGATCCCTCATCCCAGAGATCCAGGGGCTGGAATTTTGTACTTTGCAGAGAATTGCTGTTGGTTTGAGATTGAGATTAGTACATTAGGTGATTTATGCTTTGTTGGAGGAGAGGAAGGGATTCCTTTGCTGGGAGGTAGATGCTGGATCGGAACACACTTGGTTGTATCTCCTCTTGGACTTTCTTATTCTATCAATAAACTATTTGAGTTTCTCCTACATGCTGTGTATCAATGATGTTTTGTTATATTTGCATGTTTAGCTTAATCTGATCTTGAGCTTTTTATGAATGTATATCTGTATCTTTGTGTAGTTTCTCTCTCTTGTGATCTTGCAGGAATTCGGTGAAGCTGGGCCGGTAAGGGAGCAGGGAGCTGGGAGCCATTGAAGAGAGGAATGATTGGATCAACAAACTAGCGAAAGACACAGGTTAGTTACATCCTTCTTCCTCATTTACATTTCATAAAGAAGAATACTCAAGTAAGTTTCCTTGTTTGTTGCTAAGGCACTATCACACCTTAGAGTGGGATAGGGGCATTCTGAATAGATACTTTTCCCAACAACAACTAGCATACAAAAACACCAAATCATTCACCTTGAAGGTGTGAAACTTAATATGTCGATCGTGCCAAGCCTTTTTGCACTACTTTTGGACCTACTAGTGAAAACCAACCAAAAATCATTCTTCCTCAAGCTCCTCCAATTGTGTGAGCCTCTCCTCCAAGACTCTGCGATCTATCATACCTATGAGCGCTGCTATGCACAGACTAGGTGTGATGTAGGAAAGTGTTCCCTCTACGGACAGAGGCAACCCCTCTAGCCCTAGAGTGGGTCTAGTCACAGCAAGGACAGATCAACAATAACTTTCCTTAAACATTCATTGTTGGAGGCCTACCTGAACCGGTGGTCGATGGAGTTCCATTGCGCTACTCCAGCTTCCACTTCCTCGATGAGTGATCAACCTGAAACAATGCAAAGGAAATACAACAAAGCACGTAACCGGAAAACAACAATGATCTATTTACTCACAAAGTCAAGAAGTCATGAGCTATCAATTAAATTATGTACAAGACATAGGAAAGCATCATTGATTGTATTAATAATGAAATGAGAGCAAGCTTACAACCAAAGTCTTGATGTCGCAAGCCTTCTTAGAGGAATCCGACCAGCATGTTCTCAAGCATTCAGTCTTTGAAGATGGATCTCCCAACATACAAAATTATCTCTCACTCATAAGTTTTACACAAAGTTAATGGCACTTCACAACCTTCCACCAGCTATCAATCAATCCCCACTTGTCACACTCACACTAGCTATCTAGAAAACTTACAAACACTAACAACACTGCTCAATCCAAGAATTTACCAACTAGCCAACTAACCAACTAGCAAAGCATAGCAATGGTGAGAGTTTAAATAGGTTAAGGAGTCTCCATGAAAGGTGGAAGAGTGAGCTTATCCCCAAGGAAGGTAGCACAAATGATGGAACTGCCATACCAGAGGAGGAAAGGCGACACAAACTATGCCAACAACTAGGTCTAGAGACATCCAGAAGGCCGACTATTGGAACGAATTCGCCCAATTTGGATCATCGCGAGTGTATAACAGATCCTTAGCGCTGACATCGGTAGTGAGAAATGTAGCCAGTTAGATCATCACTAAAGATAATAAGTATCCCCACGCTGGAGCATGAAATCAGTCTGTCACTGGAAACAGATGTACTTCCGTGCTGAAAGCACGACCGTACTATTTACAAGCGTTGTTCATCACATATATTAAGTCTAGAGTCGCGATGAGGCAGAAAACTTAGGAAAAGTGGGTCATTTGGCAACATCAAAGAGCATTTGTTCAGTATGAGCATGTTTGACTTGGACACATGACACAGTAGAAGGATTGGGGTGAAGGCAGTGAAAAATTACTGTGTAACACTAGGCATGATGTATTCCATAGGAATTACAACTTCCACTCCATAAACAAGCCTAAAAGGTGTCTGTCCCGTCAGTTTCTTGCATGTCGTCCTATAAGCCCATAATACTGTAGGTACGTGTAGGTCCCAATCACTTTGTTGCGCATTGCATACTTTGTTCAGTGCATTACATACCTTGGTGAACGCTTTTGCACATAGAATCTTCTACATGATTTCTCTTCCTGCATAATGTCTTCCCAACATTAAGAGCCATCTGTGAGCTCCCTCGCCCCCCAACACATGCTTATTGACCAGGGCTTTCAGCATGAAGTACATGTGCATCTGTGCAGGTTGGGGCCTTTTTCCATAGGTCTACATCCTCTTGGGCAGATGTGCATGCAGACCATTCTTTCCATTTCACTTATTTGTCAATCGCACCCTAGTCTTCCCAAATCATGTGTGCATCATTTTCCTACATTCGCACCAGTTGTCAAAGCTCCCTTTGTGTGTACCCCACCATCTCGCGGGCGTAGCATGTAGTACCTAGTCCAAGGCCTAGAATCATTTCTTTTCCGACACCTCCTTTTCAAATTTATTCAATAAGGTATCTACCTCACTTAAACCATCATAAGTAGGCAGGTTTCTTACTTCTGTCGATACCTAGCGTAGCGACCTTGTAATCATATTACAATTCAGTGTAGTTACCTCATGTAACCGATTCTTCCATTGCTCTGTTTCCTCATCCGAATCCAAATTACAAGAGCTTTCGTGCTCACATGCAATCTGCCCATCCGGGGTGGGATTCACCTAGTCTTGGTTTCACATTTTTATCTTATAGATGCAGTCCAAATCATCATCACTTTCATACTCGCACATCGGCTCCATATAGTGCGATCCTTCAACAGGGTCCAGGCGTACAATTACGTGTAGTGATTTCTTTTCAAAAATCATTTTTCTCTTTTTCATATTGATCACTTGTTGGCTTGTTAGGGCCTGACCCAGGTTCAGAGTTAATTAGTCAAACAAATCCTAGTACTACCGGCCCTTTTGGAAAAATTCCACAGAGCGCGGACTCAGTTCTCACCCAAAGTAGTATGGGAGGGTGCTAGAACCAAGTTTCTGCACCCTAGAGATATCTGATGAGTTTGAATGGTCTGCGGTTTGTCCCTGCACACAGGTGGCTTTGCGCACTTTCCCGTTCCTCGCGGCCTGATACACTACCTTCGTACAACCCTATCCAGGGGCTGTGCACTGCGTTTTGCACTATTACCCAAGACCTTGCTTGTATTCCAATATTAGTTAATTACCTTTACCTACTTGAGTGCTTTAAGTTATACTTAACAACAAAAAACCTTCATACAGGTTCATGTAGTAAATAAACAATATACTTGTAAATTACATTCATTCATGGCATACAACAGAAAAATTTAATAGAATTATAGCAAAACTTCTCTTTATTGATTCTTTCCATAGTTATTGGCTCTACTTGCCCCGCGCACTCAACTGCAGGGGTCTGTGCACTCAGCTGCGGACTATGAGGCATCTACGCACTCAGCTACAGATCCTTCTATTACTCTACGACCCACATACACACTTTACACTTCGGCTCAATCACTTAGACTTCCTTATTCCTTCATTATTAGTTAGTTATCTTTTACACTTAGAGCCTCGCTCTATTTATACACTCCCATGGTCCATGGACCATGGGTAGGTCTATCCAGCCAACATTACATTACAAAAATAGGGCAGAAAACCTTGTGACTCTATCATACTTTTGCACCTTGCACCTACAATTCATGGAGCTTTTACAACAAGATTTGGTCAAAACTTGGGCTTTAAGCCCCAAAACATGCCTTGGGTGGGATTCCATGCTTAGCAGGCCCCCAACAAAAACATAGTGACCTGCCCTCAAGTGACTCTATCGGCACGGATATCTTTACGTGATGTCCCTCCAACTTTTCTCAAACTGTGGCAAGGTCAGCAGCACACTGAGTTTCTACTTGTTGGATCTCCTGCATACGTTGTTTTGAAACCTCTGTGTCAGGAGTCTTTCACTGCATTAAAGCACGCATCCACTACATGTGTGCGAGCTTGCCTTCAATTTCTATCGTGATGGTGAAGGCCTCGTTGATTTAAGGCTGAATGTGCACCTTCAGGACTGCTTCCTTGTGTTGTGATGCGTCCACCTGCTCTTTCAGCGCTTTAGCCTATTACATCTGCGCGAGCCTCTGAGTGAGGATCACCATCTGCGTAGTTCCTCAGACACTGTCATACTGTTGTTGGACTTCTCACACCTCTATCTCTAAGCACTGGATGTTGGGGTCCTCCTACAGATTTTAGAGGACCTTAAGTGATTCTTCCAACATACTGGTACAATCTCACACTACACCTCCAATCTCGCCCAGTCCCGATGTGATAGCGCTAGCACACTATTCTCTAACTTTTGGGGGGTGGATGACTGCGCCTTTAACTGAAGCTCGGTGATCTAAAGGTTCAGCTCCAACTGAACCTTTGTCATTTCTTCCCTCACCTCACGGACCCCTGTTGCGAACCTATGGATCTACACCTCTGCTGGCGTGTCTGCTGGGATAGCCAGCTCCAGGATGCTTTGGCAAGCATTGTCTATCATTTTTACCAGTTATTGATTCTGCGACACCAATTCGTCGCACTGCACGCTTAGTTGTTCCATATTTATTTTCTTCTCACTAAGGACTTGGAGCGCGCGACTCTCCCTAGCTCGCAGCTTTGCATTTATCCCATCCTACAACACATATAAGGTATCGCGCAGGAGTGCAGCTATATTGATATCGAGACGTTTCAGCACGCTGACTGAAGGCTTGTAGACCTCATTTGTTGTGACTAATACCCCTTCCGGCAGCACTATGGTATTTTTCATCTACACACACAACATCTACTCTGCTGCCATGGAGTCGACTATGAGGTTGGTCAAAATGGTACCAACCTGAGGGGGTGTGCCTGCGATTCCTACAACTGTGCTCTGAGGGCTCCCAACATAATTTGGTTCTCCTACATGAAATCTTGGAGAGCCTCTGAGGTGATATAGCGCACTATCTCACCGATGTCATGTAGATCACCCTTAGTTAGGGTGATCAGTTCAATAGACAACTTCGATGCCTTGACCTTCTTACTTGACCCTGCTTGCTCTGTAGGGTGCTAGCACTTTAGCTGTGTTGACATGGTTTGTGGGTTTGCACCTCCATCTTCTGTCTCTGCTTCCTCTGCTTCCTGCCCCTGCGAAGCCATCGTTTGGCCCTTGCCCACCTTCGTGGCTGCTTCCGATGTTGTTGCTACTGCTACGGCCTTTTCTTGCTCAGCTACTTTCTGTGCTGTGTCCCACATTGCCTACACTTCTACTGTTGTTGCTTCCTTCCTTCGTTTTTTAGCAAACTGTGCAATGTGGAGCTTGGCCTCATCTTTCTTTCTTTGCACCACCAACTTCTTGATCTCTATGATGTCTGGGGCATGCCACTCTGGTGGCCATGCCTCCAGTACATTGAAAATGATGTCATCTGTGGCTATGAAGGGTAGCTTTTTCCACTGTTTAGTTGGGTCCTTGCGTGCTCTTATATAAATGTTATGCATGTCCACTTTGAATTCTGCAAAACTCTATAGACTGTTGTAAATAGTGGGTGGTAACTGCAGCTTACGGTTGATCCCCATTCTGAGGTTCATCTCCATGAACACCTAGAAGATTTTACTGTCGTGGATCCTCTTAGCATCCTTTGTGGCCCAAAGCGAAGTGTACTTTACGGCCTCTGGTAAATCCCTGTCAATTATGGGGAATTGACTATCCTCCAGCAATTCACCAACCATGAGAAATATGGATAGCAGAAGCCATGCATAGTGGAAAATTTTGCCCTATTCCTGAGCTTCGCAGCAATTTTCAAAAATGCCTTGCAGAGGAACTCGCACTAGTTAAACTGGACCCCCTCCATGCACTGCTCAGCCAGTGCTACCACTGGTGTGGTACTTCATCTGCGCAGCGCTTGCACATAGCCTTTCCTGCCAGGATTTGGGTCGCCACGCGTACTACCTTCTCCTTGATGTTGGAGATGGCGTAGCCCCTCTTCTTCTTTTCTAGCTTATACTTTTTCTTCATGGCCTCTGCGATGGCCAAGTCACTTCCCTTCCCTTCCGAAATGTTCGCAGGATTTTCTCCTTTGCATGGAAGCCAGGAGATGTAGTGAATCAGGTCTGCCATTATGGGGATAGTCTCCTCCAACCACAAACACCCATCATGCACTAGGCAAAGCAGCTGCCTGATGACAAAATTGGTTATTGGGGTGCAGTGGAAGTGCCACACCCAGAGTAGGTTTAGTAGCCCAAATTTTTCCACTCTGCGCAACCACTTCCATGGTTTTAATTCTGTCACCCCTGCCACAGTGTTCTTCTTGGGCTTCATGAGGTTCCTGGTCTCAAGGTGAGGGAACTTCTCATGGCTAGGGATGTCCCAATCTTCAAATTTCAGGCTCGGCACGTGTCCCAGGTGCATGCCCTCAAACATAAGGTTATCTGGGAGGAGCGGGCTCTAGAGCAAGCTCTTCATCTCATCCAGGTCCTTGAGCACTTTAGCCTTTGCTTTTCACGGGGGGACACAGGTGGGTAACTTTGTTGCGAGGTGCGTAGAATGAGTGTCCTCCTCCATGCCTTCATCCTCGTCCTCGGTGATGCTAAGATCCTCTATATTTTCTTCTTCATCGATTTCTATGGTCATGGCTTTCCCCTTCTCCTCCATAGATAGCTTGGTGTGCAACAGGTTCTGTGTGGACACAAGTACGGGAACCATTGCTTATTTGTCCTTCTTAGGTCTTGGCGTGCGCAGTGATTTCATGATTTCTGCCACTATCCTGGCACCTTCTGGAGCATCCCCCACAGTCAGGGCCTACGTAGCCTCCTCAGTAGTTATTTCTATTATCTCCATAACATCCTTAGTTGTTGCCATTGTATCTGTGTAGAAATATATCACTCGTGATCTCAGGGGCTCAATCAACACTCAACACTCAACAATCAGGGCTCTGCTCAATAGCTCAATTTGAAAATGACCAAGTGTTGTTTACTGGGCAGCCCTTTGTAATTTATAATGCTTTTTGAATTTGAATTCAACCGTTCCCCCCAAATCCAGTTCATTAATGCTCCCATAGCGGAACATTTTCCCAAATCTTGCCCATAAATCACGTCTTAAATGCCTATCTCCCACTCCATTTGGCCTCAAGTCGAGCATACCATTGTGAATAGTGACCTTAATGGTCACTTTCTAGTCAACCCGTGTGGCAGCGCTGCCCCCCGTGCATGGTCACGGACCTTGTGACTCTTTACTTCTGCGCACAGCTCTGACATTGTGCAACTCTTGGGAAGAATAGTTTATAGTCCCGCACTCCCTTTCAACTGTCTGGAGTGCTAAGGCTATCCTTCCTTCGGTTAGTCAGGTGGTCACGCCACCCATGAAAATTTCCATCCTATCATCCATCATGTCTCCTGGAGAATCCCCATCTTTTACTGTTATGGTTGTCATCGCGCACTTTACCATTTACAATGTGGTACCCTGGTCACTATGCTTAGCAATGTGCAGTCCAAGCCAAGGCATTAGATTGATCAATTTGCGGCAATAGGCCTTAAACATATCATTGCGATCATACACATCCGGCCTTTCAACCCTGGTCTTTTTGCCGAGAAAATATTCCTTTATCTCGTCCTCTATCATCATGACTTCTACATCCACCAGAGTGCTTTTCTTCCTTAACTATAACCTTTCTTATTCAAGTTCTAGAGTCTAAGATTTCCCTGTTGGATTTCTACTTCCAAGTTTCTGTGAAACGTCGTATCTATCGGTGTTGTCGGGTGTGGCCTAAGTTCCTCAAGTACTATCGGGCTTACTACAGTTGCTTCATACTCCAACCTTGGAGATGCCTGCGCAGTCAGGCTTTTGAACGCGGTCCTATAAGCCCAAAGAACCGCTGGTATGTGCATGTCCCAGTCAGTCTGCTTCACATGGTGGACCTTGTTCAGTGCATCGCGTACTTTTCTAAATGCTTCTACATATATATTCTTTTGCGCACTTGGTCTTTCCATACTTCGTGGTCCTAACCGTTCATGCCATTGACTTAACTATTCCTTCTTATTGATCGTGTCTCCTACCATGAGGACGGTAGGCCTTTCTGCGGGTTTCGCGCCATATGCTTGTATCCGCCTAGATAGGTGGGTGTGCGGGCCGGTTCATCTGTCATACTTATCTTTCAATTGCACCTAAGGCTTCCCAAACTGCATGAGCATCATCCTTCTACATTCACGCCAGTCCTCAAAACTTCTTTGGTGCGTACCCCACCATCTTGCGGGTGTAGCGCGTAGTACCCATTTCAGAGCATCGAAACGCTACTGCTCAAATACTTCTCTTTCAAATTTGTTTAGTAAGTCATCCACCTCGCTTAACCCATCTTACATAGGCAGGTCTCTTAACTCAGTTTCTACGTAGCGCAATGACCTTGTCATCATGTTACAATTGAGCATGGTTACCTCGTGTCACCAGTTCTGCCATCATTCTATCTCTTCATCAGAATCTGATGTGCAGGAGCTTTTGTGCTCCCAAGAGATTGGGCCATCCGCAGTTGGATTTACCCAATATTGCTTCCACGCGATTATCTTGTAGATGTAATCTAGATCATCGCTACTGTCATTGTCACACACTGGCTCTGTATAGCGTGATCCTTCTGCAGGGTCTAAAGGTACCACTACGCACAGTGACGTTTTCTCAAAGATCGTCTTTCACTTCTTTAGATTTATTACTCCATTCATGTGAGTGGCCCAATCTATTCCCAATAATGCGAGATAGGGATTGTTGTCATCCACAATCTCTATCATTTCAAAATCTAATAGTGCACTCGCTCCTTTGATGTCTACTATGATTTCCTGCAATCTCCCCATAGGTAGGATATTTTGTTGGTTCGCCATTTGCAGTTGGATAGGATACAGTTGTAGCGCAGGCCTGCCCATGCACTCCCATGTCTGCTTTGGCAAGATTTTTGCGTCTAATCCTAGGTCCAAAATCACTTGGTCCATCTCATATTCCCCGATCTGCATGATCAATCTCATCTCCCTTCCTGTTCGCATTGTGTGCTTCCCGAGCTTCTGGACTACGCGCAGTTCTCCTGGAGCAGTCCCAGCTCATCTAGTTATGAGTTCTTGCAGCCCCTTTATAGCCTTGCTATTGCGCAGTAGCTTCATTCATGTCTCAAAGAACGTAGTGAGCAATGGTGGGTCCATTTTTGGCTCCAGTCTGTCTTTACTTCCTGAAGTGGAGGCATCAACAAAACTCCTCTTAGCTTCCATGAAGTTCTCCTTAGCACGCTCCAAATCAAATTTTGGTTCCTTCATTGGAGCCTTGCAAACCTAGATACTTTCCTCAGGCTACTTACCTTTGTCATTCCCTATCGTAATACCACTCCAGAGCATGATACTTACATTAGTGTCTTCTGTAGAGCTGCAACTAGGGTCTCTCACACCGCTAATTATTCCACATTAATAAGTCAATCCAGGAACGTTTTGTTATTGCAAGAAGTAGCTCAATTCGAGGCTATTTGTCCGAGTAATGCTTAGTAGTACAGGGTTGAGAAGATCAAAGGAAAACAAACTCTAAGTTGAAACTAAACTAACCTAAAAGATGGAGTCACACAAAACAGTTGATCAGTCAAGGGTACGGAAACAATATCCCATCCCTTTAGAAACTGATTAAAGAAGGGAAATTAGAGCATGGACTTATAGGTCTGGGAGCTAAGCAGCGTCTTGCTGAGGCTCACTACAGCCTTAGGCCTTCTCTCACACCAAAGCAACAAAGGCAGGTAAATAAATCAGCGGAAAGTAAAATGGAACAGCGAAATGGAAATGGGACAGCAATAAATGGAACAGCAGTAAAATGGAACAGCAGTAATCAAATGGAACAGCAATAATCAAATGGAACAGCAACCCTTAATGATTTACGAAACAACAACCATCACCCGTATGTACATGTTCTACATTAATATAGCAATCTGAGAGTATTGAATGATACAACTATGTTTCTAAATAGAATGACGCTACTCTCAAATCCCACGAATATTGTTTAACATAAATCCAATGACAGTAACATTCATACCAGTACCCTGTTACAGAAATGGCTGAATAAAGATACAATCCGACCCTGTGTAAATCCAGTTATACAGTGCAGAATCTTTACATAGAGAAATCATTCATTCATTAAACATAACAGAGCATAGCGTATCATATAAAGAATTCATCAGACTGCCGAGTAATGAAGATAAACAAACCACACAAAAATCACCATATAATGATACAAAATCAAGTGTCCTTCGGAGCCGGGCCCTTAGCTGCCAATGGTACACTGCCTTAAATTACTCCAGACGCAGAGATGGAATAAACACCAAGTCTTTTATATTAATCGCATCCACAAAAGTATAACAAAATCAGGTCTCAGTGAGACTCAATGATTAAAGTTTGTTCTGGAACTGTAAAATTACAAAAACAATCCCCCTTGCTTAATGATGTTGTGCCATTATATAACAGAAATGACGGAGATATCTAGATAATCAAAGATAAGTAAAGCAGCGTTCGCTAATCGTTCACTCTTTCTTGCGTTTGCCGAGCCGGTATCCCGCATTCTTTTCCTGGACTATTCAATTCCGATTTTGCTTGATCGTGTCCGCATCCGGTTCCCTACTGGAGGAACAACAGTTATTTTTCCTCTGCTTCTTGCTTTTGGGCGAGAACTCCTTGCTCGCATGTCTTCCTACATAGAAAACGTCAATTATTAGCACTTGAGCTTCCTTTGTCTATTTTTGCACATTTTATCAAAATCCTTTATCTTCTTCGAATTCCTCATGCAGAAAAGGTTACAATTATTATTGAAAAACCAATAGATTGCTAGTCAAAAGCATACCTTCCAGGTGCTCCACACACCCCCCTGCTTACCCTGTTTCATGGCCTCATGAAAACATTGTAGTTGACATGCAAGGCGGTGAGAGAATAGGCGGGAGAAGGGATCTCGTGAGGAGGCCGACAACCGTGATGAGCAACTAGATTATCAAAGGACTGGTCTATTTGATCTACAGGCATCTCATACAAGGCCTGATATCCGGGTGCAGGGTGCCAAATAATTGGACTGCGAAATCGATACCCTAACCAGGATGGCCCTGCTTGCAGAATCCGTTCCCCATAAAGGTTCAATCGGCTGGCAGCCAACTCAAAATTCTCATATTTTAATGGTTCCCTGAGCTGGATGCTTGGACTAGAGGTCCGGTATCAAAATTTTGCAGCATCGAGGGCAAGATCTTTAATAGTCAGGAAATATTCCAGACCATTTCGGATCAAGTCTTCGTGCATGGGTCCTATTATCTCAATGACACCTAGGATCCTCATAAGACTCCTATGCTCTCTCCATAGCGTCACTGGGTCTCTAGGTTCAGCTCGTATCCACAAGTCTAGGCTATTTTCTTGTCTCTGAAAGGTGTTATAAGCTCTGAGCCATTTCACCTGATTAACCCCAAATGAGATGAAGGCTTGGAATTGTATATCGCCAAAAAAAGGGCCAGGATTTAAATCAGTTTCCTGGTCTAGCACAAGGTTGTGCAAGTAAAACTCGCATAATAACCTTTGAACCTTAACCCCATAATGCTTGCAACAGTCTATAAAATCATTAACAGTGTTGATGTGGATAGGTGCTCCTGCCCTAACGACTTTTATTTTCAATCTCAAATATCTTTCAAGCAAAAATAAAGCATAATTTTTAGCAGGGGCCCTACAAGTCAAAACGTCATTATATAAGGAACACACAGTGTCCATCTGCTTAACAACACTATCTAATCGACGAGTTACCTTAGCAACCTTTTCTTGTTCCTTCTGCCACCCCTCAAAGGCTTGGCTTTCGGATTGACTAATATTCCGAAGTTGCTATTGTAATTCTTCATATTTCTCCCGGGGGATTGCTTGCTCTCTTAGTTGTTCAGCTTCTTGTTGGGCTTGCTTCATCATCCTGTGCAAGTTTCTCGTTTTTGGATCCTTGTTCCATTGAGCCGTAGAGGCCGGGAATTTTGCCTGCAACTTTTTATTGCGCTGTTTAGAGTTCAGAACCCGAATAACCCCTGAGGGTGGTGCCTCTGTTTGGGTCTCCTTATTCTCTTTCTCCTTCTTGACACGAATGAAAGGCTGCTGAGGTCCCCCTGCCATTGGAACATCTTGCTGTTCTTCTCTCTTAATTGGAATGTCAGTTTGTTCTCCAGGGTCGGATGGAACAACAATCTGTTCCTCTATGTTATTTGGAACAGCACCCTGTTCCTCATTAACATTTGGAACAGTAGACTGTTCCTCGGCAGTAGGTCTTCTGATGGGGTTTCGACCAACAAAACGGGTTCTTGTCCTCGGGGTTTTTGCTGTAGTGGCCCTCCTCCTTTTCCTTGAGGTCCTTTGTATTCTCAAATCGGCTTTCAGAATTCGAATTTGCTGCCGGAGCCTGGCTATAGTACCCAACAACCTCTGTTGTTTCTTTCTTAATTTCTTAATCTCCTTTGCCTCGGCAGAGGGTTTGACCCTTAAGCCCGCTCCTTCTTCATCTGGGATATCTTCCGGCGTCCTGGGGACAGACTGTCCCTGATTGTTGTCTTCAATTTCATTATCATAACCAGGCAGGTTTTCTTCTCCTGCCTTTTCTGCATGTGCTTCCTCTGGTAGTTCTTCCTCTGCGGGACTGTCAGGGACACCTGCTGTGCTGGAGGGCTGGCCATATTCCCCCATATTGGCCAGAACTGCTGCCAATTCCTCCTCACCTACAGGGTCCTGCAACGGGCTACCCCCTGGCTGTGCTATTTCTTCTTCTTGATTGCCCTGTTCGGTAACCCTTTCTTCCTCAGAGTGCTCATTTTCTTGATTGTTCTGTTCGATAACCATTTCTTCCCCTTCCGGCTGGCCAGTCCCAGGCCCTGATTGCTCCACATTTCCTTCGGAAGGTCCTCCTTCTGGTTCTGGAGGTTCGTCCTCAATTTCAATTGGCTGGGCCGTTGCTTCCTGAATTCTTTCCAACCTTCCTCGTATCCGGGCCAGCCGAGCTGACTTCCTTGGTCTCTCAGGTAGGTCGGGCGTGCCAGCAGGTTCTCTGGGTTCCTCTGGTCGTTCTGGCGTATCGGAAGGTTGTTTCCGTTTTGAAGCGGCATGTCTTTCTGTTGCTGTCTTCTTGCGTTTCTCTAATCGTTCCGACGTGCTAGAGGACTGTTCAGGTTTTGGGGGTGGTGCAGTCGATCCTCCTTCGACTATTGCGATCAATTCCTCCCAAGTGCTTTGTTGTTGAGTGAGACTGTGGCTCACTATCAACCGAATCAGCCCATGGTGGCTAACGACTGCATCTATGTGCTGGGCCTTTCTCAGGTTTCGGGCCACGTCATGTAGTAGCATATTTAAAAGTGCAAGGAGATTTACAGAACATTTTCCTTTTAAAACAGCTAAAAGTTTCAAGTGATGAGGTCGTACCACGTCTTTTCTCCCTTCGCAGGTGATATAACTTTGTACTGTCTTTGCTAGCTCGGTCCAGGGTTCCCCTAGTGTTGCCGGCAGAACTCCTTTCCCTTTGACTGTCAAGCTTTGGCCTTCGTCCTGGAAAATTTCCATAGCTTTTTGTAATCTTTCCTCCTTCGGCGTCCATATGGGTCCAGCAGCTGGTAATCCTGAAACTTCTGCGATAATATCCTCTGTAACCGCTATCTGCTTCCCTCCTACTATGGAGTAATTTTCCTGCAAATTCTGCAGGAATTCCAACGCCACGGCTTCATTTGATTCTTGCATGCGGCTGAAGTAATTCAACCATCCTACGTTTTCCAGAATTTCGCGAGCAGCAGCGGAAACTGTCAGCTTGTGAGGTTCACTTCGGACCGTCTTTCCGCCCATGATTCTTCTCAGAAATGGAACAGCAACTGCTTGCGGTGTTTGCGATGCAGAGAGGATGATCACCGAGCATGCAACTAAAAAAAAAAAAGATCGTGGATGGCAATTTCCGTAGAATGGAAGCATCATACCGTTAACCCATGTCATTCCTTCGTACATTGTCTCGCCCGAATGGTGTGCAGCCACGTAATCATGGAGTAATGAGATTACCTTCCCCCCGCGATCTGATAGGCTGTCCCCAGCCGTCAAAGAGAGGAGCAGCAGCCAGTCGGAGGTCCAATCATAAAGTACAACATATGAAATTATGCCATTTTTTAGAAAAACAACGAAATGCCGAAATCGAGGCAAAAAGGTAGATCGCGTTTTGCATAAGAGCCTGCGTGATATAATGAGGAGCTAGGGGATGGGACGTCTGTCAAGCGTACGAAGTCTCCAGTGGTCACTGTCAGTTCCATTGCCATGATTGGTGGTAATAAATATTCATGCGATATATACATCGGGTGTGACATATGATCTTTGCAAAGGATAAGAGACAGAAAAATTTTAATATCATACCTGTTGGTGTAATTATTACGACTTCTATGCCATTAACAGAGCTCTGCTGCCAACAGGTGTTCACAACCTTGGCAGAGTTGTTTATTTCACCCTCCGGAACCATGATCCTTTGTGTATATTCTGAAGAGTGCTTTGTCAAAATGCAGGCCATTATGCTGGCTTGGTGACCAGATAGCCATAATTCCATTCACAAGGTAGGCGCGAAACGTGGTCAGGCCGGCTCACGATGAGACCTCCTGTTCCAAGGTTTGCTTGTTAATTTACCTTCGGACCATATCCCTGGTGTGGTGGCCGTTATGGGAATGCCACTTCGCTTCCACCCTTATGATCATGGTAGGCCGGCTCTGAATGAGACCCCCTATCCTGCATTTGACAATTTTCATATTTTGTTTTTGTTTTCTTTTGCAGAGCACCTCTCTTGTTTATTTTCACATGAGGGTGGTTCTGCACTCCTTAAGAGCGGGGAATGGTGGAAGAAGTCTTACGATCCCAACAGATAGATATAAATCGTTCGTTCTTACTCCTAAGTAATGATCAAAAAAAGATTTTTAGGGGAATCGTCATGATAAAGATCACCAATGACAATGGTACCGGTAAATGACAATGACAGCGAAGATGAAAAGTTCACGTCCCTCCTCTTGTCCTCTTATACATACTGGCTTCATAGTGATAGCGATTTATGATGTGTTGATTTCGGTATATCATGGCTTATGTTCACCGCATAAGTTCATTGTTGTATCTACAAGATTGAGGAGAACATTTATACACTTCAAGTCCATCATTTATCAGATCTGCGAAGATACTAAGGACAGCCCTTTGGAATGTAGCAGGGGCATTACATAGGCCGAAGGGCAAAACTCGATAGGCAAACGTTCCCCAAGGGCAAGTAAAGGTAGTTTTATCCTGGACTTCAGGGGCAATTTGGATTTGGTTATATCCGCCGAAGCCGTCCAGGAAAGAAAAGAATTTCTTTCCTGCCAAAGTGTCCAATACTTGATCTATGAACGGGAGAGGGAAGTGATCCTTCTGTGTGGCTTTATTTAACTCCCTGTAATCTACGCAAATCCTCCATTTTCCATTTTTCTTGGGTACCACCACCAGGGGAGAGACCCACTTACTGTCGGAGATGGGATAAATAAAATTAACATCTAGAAGTTTCTGAAGTTCGGCTTTTACTACCTCTTTTAGATGGGGGTTAAGTCTTCTTTGCGGCTGACGAACAGGTTTTGCATATTTTTCTATGTAGATGTGGTGGGTGCATAATTGGGGATCGATCCCTTTCATGTTAGGGTAATCCCACGCAAATGCTCCTTGATATTTTCGTAACAGATTTACAAGTTTTGCTTCTTGGTCTGGTGTAAGGTTGGCGTTGATATTTAGGGCCTTACCAGGTTCAATTTCCACTACTTTACTATTGGAAACAACAGTCACTGGTATTGTTTGGTCATGTGCGTCTTTCAAAGGGTCTTCCTCTAGCTCACTATCAAATGTTGCCTCTATCATAAAACACTGTGTGTGAGATCTAGATTCGGTTTGATTAATGAAGTTATTGATGGCATCATCTTCTATTTGATCTTTAAAATCTAAAGCCTTCTGTACAGTCAATGGGGCTCTAATATTGTTAGTAAGGTATGACACAAGATACTGATTGGTTTTGATCATTGGCAGGCTTGGCTGTGCTGGAGGATATAGAACTAGATTTTTAACATCTGGTCCTTTAGTTATAGTCATGTTTCCCTGCCGGCAACCAATGTAGGCATCGGCAGTAGCAAGCCAAGGTCTTCCTAATATTAGCGGATGTCCATCCAGTCGGGTTTTTGGATTAATTATCAGGAAATCAGTTGGATATTCCCAGGAGTCTACAGAAACCATGACATCGTATAGAGTGCCTTCTGGTCGAACTACAGATCGATCTGCCTATTCTATCAAAGTAGAAGTAGGTTCTACTGATGTGATGCCAAGCTTTTGGCAGGTAGAGGTTGTCAAAATATTGATTACAGCTCCTAGATCAACTAAAGCGTTAGTCAGGGTTTGGCCATAGATTTGGGCAGTCACAATTGGATTTCCGGGATCTTCGTATTTGATAGGTGTCTCTTTTCCCGATAATAAGTCAGATAAGGTGCCGACTACTTGGACTCTTGGGTTAGTGGTTGTATTCCTCCTTGATTTTTTTATGCACAGTTCTTTTAAAGTTTTTGCGTATATAGTAATATCTTGAATGGCCTGGAGGAATGGAATTTTTATGTACAGGTTTTGTAACTCTCCCAGAATGTCAAAGTCTGGATGTTGTACTGGTCGTGGTATGACTAATTGTTCCGGGAAAGGGGGAGAGGATGTATTTGTTTGTTGATGGGTTTGTTCCTTATTTACACCCTCTTGTTGTGGTGGTTGTTCTATTGGTAACTGATCTTCAATGTGAACTGTTTTTTTCTCTCTCTATTTTTATGATATGTCCAGATCGTAACTGAAGGTCATTGCACTCCCTTAGGTCAAGTCCAGTTTCTGATGTTTCTATAATTTGGAGGGATTGGACTGGTCTATTATTAGGATTGGGATTGGGTTGGGCTGGGAGTTGCGGCCTTAGATTAGACTGGGGGTTTTGTTGTAAGGCTGGCAGAGTCGGTTGAGGGAGTGGAATAGTTCCTGTTGACTGATATGTCGATCTTGGCCAATTCGTCTGCCAGGGTGAACCTTGTGAAGTAGGGGGAATCCATTGCGGAGGGTATGAGTTATTCTGCCAATATGGTGGAGTGTAAGGAAAATTTGGCCATCCGAATTTCCTTGTCTGATTCATCCATGGATTTGGAGAAGGAAATGGCTGTGATGACCAATTCGGGACTGGGGGTGTAGATTGGTTTTGCCACATACCATATTGCTAAGCATTATACTGCGGAGGCTGGAAAGAAGAAGTTGGGTTCGAAAACATACCAGATTGCCTAGGTTGCCATTGGCGACGTTGGTTAACAAAGTATGCTGGTTCTGATTCTTCTTCTGCTTCCTTGTATACAGCCTTCAATCCAGGAAGTGAGGGGTAGCTCTCAGTAAGGTGGTCTTTCGTACAGATAGCACATGCTTGAATTGTATCTAGTGGACATTCCTTGTGGCTGTGTTTTTTTCTGCATCGGGGGCAGAAAATTGCCAGATTTTGCTCCGCCTCCATTTGCTTTTGTTTAGCCTGCACAATATCAAGCTGAGTAGTTAATGTCCCCAGAATATCAGTTTTAAAATTTTCTAATAAATTCCCTAGTTCTACACGTGTTACCCCTTCTGTTGATATTTTGTTGTCTTTAACAAACCTATCATATTCTGTTGATTTTATCCTTGTGCTGCCTCTTGAACTCCTGATGCATAAATTAATGATATCAGCAAAATTCTCTTGGTAAATATCCCCTTTTCCCATGATATTCAATGTTTCAATCCACTGCTCTTTCATTTCTCTAATCAATGCAGTTTTCAACACATTATCGGGCAGAGGTAGTGATGCATAGGGAGATCTCTATAAATTATACTGGAAACGTTCTACGTATTCTTCCAAAGTTTCATTTGGTCTGGCTGTCATTTGGAAAATTTCATCTTTTAGCTCTCTCGATCTATAATAATCCTGATATTTTTTAAGAAAGGATTCTTTCATTTGCTCCCAGTTGTTTATGACTCCACCACCTAAACCCATGAACCATCTCAGAGCTGCTCCTTTTAAAGTGGAGGGGAACAGCTTTAATTTCTGGGGGTCAGTGGTGTAATCGTACCCTCTACATAGCACATCGAATTCAAATAAAAATGCATCGGGGTCTTCTGATGTAAGTCCATGAAACGTCGAGATGTGTTGAAGAGGTATTGCTTTCATGGGTGCATTTGCAGCAGAATCTACTATAGGATGTTGCAATGTAGAAGTTTGAGCATTTGGCTGATTCTGCGCCATTGGATCAAATATGTGCCAATATCCTTCCGGAATTTCTAGGAGGGTATTCCTAGGTTGAGAAGGGACGACCTTGGCAGGAACTGTTTTAATGACACTTCCCTTATCTGGGATCTCTGTCTGAGGGAATGGGGTGCCTTCAAGGTTAACTTTGGCCGCGCTTCCCCTGTCTGGGCTGTTTAACAATTGGATTATCCTAGAAGGAGACCTTGGTTCCTCTATTTCCCCTGTTTCCCCTTCTCCTTCACAAAGATTACTTAAATTCCCTTCTTGCAGCCGTTCTGACACAAAATTTTCAATTTCTTGGAAGTCCTGTTCATCGGTCCGACTATGCACCTCAGCTTAGGCTCCAGATGGTGATGCTGTAGCCTGAAGGGAACTAGTAGGCTGCTTAGAATGAGTCTTTCTGAGGCCTACTGACGGCTGAGATTCGGTTTTCTTATAGATTTCATCTATGAAGGTTGTTCAGACAAGGGTCACCGGTCCTTTGGCTTTTTCAGGTTTGACTGGAGGTTTGATATTCTTTTCTAGCTTTTTCTGCTTAGTCATGCACTCTAAAAACTACTAAATCCTATTCAACCAGAAATTCTGCTAAGAGAGCGGACGGTGGAGCAGGGCTTTTACATGCTCCGTACGTGGGTTCTTACCTTCCATTTTTAAAATCTAACTCCCCCCTAGCAACTTTGCGCACTACTCTGTAAAGGGCAAATGGCTATACTCCTTCCCCGGCAACGGCGCCAAAATGTAGAGCTGCAACTAGGGTCTCTCACACCGCTAATTATTCCACATTAATAAGTCAATCCGGGAACGTTTTTTTATTGCAAGAAGTAGCTCAATCCGAGGCTATTTGTCCAAGTAATGCTTAGTAGTACAGGGTTGAGAAGATCAAAGGAAAACAGACGCTAAGCTGTAACTAAACTAACCTAAAAGATGGAGTCACACAAAACAGTTGATCAGTCAAGGGTACGGAAACAATATCCCATCCCTTTAGAAACTGATTAAAGAAGGGAAATTAGAGCATGGACTTATAGGTCTGGGAGCTAAGCAGCGTCTTGCTGAGGCTCACTACAGCCTTAGGCCTTCTCTCACACCAAAGCAACAAAGGCAGGTAAATAAATCAGCGGAAAGTAAAATGGAACAGCGAAATGGAAATGGGACAGCAATAAATGGAACAGCAGTAAAATGGAATAGCAGTAATCAAATGGAACAGTAATAATCAAATGGAACAACAATAATCAAATGGAACAGCAACCCTTAATGATTTACGAAACAACAACCATCACCCGTATGTACATGTTCTACATTAATATAGCAATCTGAGAGTAATGATACAACTATGTTTCTAAACAGAATGACGCTACTCTCAAATCCCACGAATATTGTTTAACATAAATCCAATGACAGTAACATTCATACCAGTACCCTGTTACAGAAATGGCTGAATAAAGATACAATCCGACCCTGTGTAAATCCAGTTATACAGTGCAGAATCTTTACATAGAGAAATCATTCATTCATTAAACATAACAGAGCATAGCGTATCATATAAAGAATTCATCAGACTGCTGAGTAATGAAGATAAACAAACCACACACAAATCACCATATAATGATACAAAAGCAAGTGTCCTTCGGAGCCGGGCCCTTAGCTGCCAATGGTACACTGCCTTAAATTACTCCAGACGCAGAGACGGAATAAACACCAAGTCTTTTATATTAAACGCATCCACAAAAGTATAACAAAATCAGGTCTCAGTGAGACTCAATGATTAAAGTTTGTTTTGGAACTGTAAAATTACAAAAACAATCCCCCTTGCTTAATGATGTTGTGCCATTATATAACAGAAATGACGGAGATATCTAGATAATCAGAGATAAGTAAAGCAGCAATCCCTCAGGATCTTCGCTAATCGTTCACTCTTTCTTGCGTTTGCCGAGCCAGTATCCCGCATTCTTTTCCTGGACTATTCAATTCCGATTTTACTTGATCGTGTCCGCATCCGGTTCCCTACTAGAGGAACAACAGTTATTTTTCCTCTGCTTCTCGCTTTTGGGCGAGAACTCGTTGCTCGCATGTCTTCCTGCATAGAAAACGTCAATTATTAGCACTTGAGCTTCCTTTGTCTATTTTTGCACATTTTATCAAAATCCTTTATCTTCTTCGAATTCCTCATGCAGAAAAGGTTACAATTATTATTGAAAAACCAATAGATTTCTAGTCAAAAGCATACCTTCCAGGTGCTCCACATCTTCCTCGCATGGCTCAGACCTCATCATTTGTAGGCTCTAAGTCGGGGGAGGTTGGAGTGCTCGTTTATCGTGAAACCTCGCTATTAGTTTTGGACAGTCCTTTGTCTCATGATCAAACTGCGTACAATATAAGCATGACGGTCTCGTTGGATTTGTACAATCATGAGCATAATGCCCCAGTCCTCCACAATTGTAACATATCAGCTATCTGCGACATCTTCCTAGCCCCATTCCACCCCGGCCTCATCCGCACCTTGAAATCCAGTGCGCGCCATTCCTACATTTTGATCGAGGACCTGTGTTTTGGCCTGAACTCTGTAGGTAGGAGTCTAATCCATCATCAATTCATAATTTCTATAGTTGCACTCATCAAGTCCTACTAACCTGCAGAAATTAAAGAACAACTATTGGGAATTCTGTGTATACTTCTATAATAGATGGCAGTTATATATAGCATGCTTCCCTCCTATCTAACAATCGCGCACCACAATACAGGCACCGTGCTTGGTCCTACTTATGCCTCTGGTCTCAATGGCATTAGTCCTCCTCGTGTGAGGTAATTCGCGAACACCGGGTAGTGGTCCTTGTCGTGCCCCTGGCCCTTACACTTTACGCACCATACCTCGTCGTGCACTTCTGGACAAGCCATCCTGTCTTGTTTCAAACTCTACATCTCAAGGCACAAGCTTTTCAACTACACGTGAATCTAATGGACTCCCAAGTTAGGATCTTGTATCTGAGTCTCGTGCAATCTCATCGTGACCTCCAAAGCCTCAGCCTGAGTGGTTAGCCTTTGTTGCGACAATGTGTTCTATAGATGTGGTGCTAACGAGGCTTCAAACCATTCATGGTGTTGCCCATCTGTTAAGAACATGTTTTCTTCGCGAATTGTGCACTTCAGTCTTTGATCCAACTCCCACGGGGTTTTTCCTAGTAGCATTGAGATTTCCTTGAATCCAATGATCGACTGTGCCTTAGAATTTGGCTTGCTAAATTATTTGTTTAGCACAGTATGGATATCCGCTATCCCCGCATTCAGATTGTCTTTGGAATTCTTAATGTACCAAGTCAGCATGCAATCCTGCAGAGCATTGACCAATGCTACCTTCCTTATATTGTCGTCCGTGACACCCTGTGCTTCCCATATAGCTTTTATCGCAAACCAAAACTTTTCCGGATATTCATTCCTTACTCCCTTGAACACTGGTAGCTTTATCGCGTTGGCCATACTACTTTGCGGTGGTGGCGGAGGTGGTATGGGCGAAGTTGGGGGTGAAGATGGTGAAACTGGTAGTGGTGTGGGTGGGGGTGGTATGTGAGGAATTCTCTGCCTTATCAGATTGATCGCACTTCTTGGCGAAACCTTCGCAACCTCTTCTTCTCCCCCTCGCGAAGGTGACATCAAGGGGCTAGTTTCTAGTTATGTGCTACCTTCATTTCTGTATATTCTCCCACTTTCCATAGCCCCAAACATCAATTTATTCACATAACCCACTTTTCACATAGTAGTTTTCAAATATTTAACGTAATTACCTCGTAGTCCCTTGAGGAAGCATCATTCTACCTCGCTATAGATGACTGAAGTATCAACCACGAATTTAGTGATGAATCCTCCTATGATTCGATCTAGCCAGTGATCAACAGCGCACGTGATCTTATCTTCCGATGCTTCCAGTTTGCGCACCAATTTTGGAGTCCACACAATAGGGTTGTTGAGTTTACACCTTCCTTGGTATCTGTTAGCTTCACGATCCACTTGTACAACTCAGTAGGGAAGGATGTAAAGAAAATTGCATGGATCTCTGTATACAAGTAGCAATCTAACCACTCTTCCTTTGATAGTCGTAGATTCCTATTTTCCTGCACCCCAAACTCGTGAATATTTCTATCCAACCACTCTTCAATTCCTTTCTTGGTCGATTTCTAGTGATACGACATCAAACATCTCTATGCAGATCTTGGTCTCGGCAATGGAACCATTTGTTGGCTTGTTGGGGCCTAACCCAGGTTCAAAGTTAATTAGCCGAACAAATCCCAGTACTACTGGCCCTTTCGGCAATAGTCCGTAGAGCACGGACTGATGTCTCACCTGAATTAGTATGGGAGGGTGCTAGAACCAGGTTTCCGCACCTTGGAGATGTCTGATGAGTGTGACTGGTTCGCGGTTTGTCTCTACGCGCAGGTGGCTTTGCATAAGTTCCCGTTCCTCATGGCCTGATACACTGCCTTCGCGCAACCCTATCCAGGGGCTGTGCACCGCATTCTACACTATTACCCAAGATCTTGCTTGTATTCCAATATTAGTTAATTACCTTTACCTACTTGTGTGATTTAAGTTATACTTAACAACATAAAACCTTCATACAGGTTCGTGCAGTAAATAAACTGTATACTTGTAAATTACATTCATTCATGCCATACACCAGAAAATATACACATATTTATAGCAAAAATTCTCTTTATTGATTCTTTCCATGGTTACAGACTCGAATCGCCCTATGAACGCAGCTGTAGGGGTCCGCGCACTCAGGTGCAGACTACTAGGCCTCTGCGCGCTCAGCTGCAGAGCCTTCTCCTACTCTACGTCCCATGGACACACTTTACACTTTGGCTCAATCACTTAGACTTCCTTATTCCTTCATTATTAGTTATTTATCTTTTACACTTATAGCCTCACTCTATTTATACAATCCCATGGTCCACGGACCATGGGTAGGTCTATCCATCCGATATTACATTACAAAACTAGGGCGGACAATCCTATGACTCTATCATACTTTCGTGCCCCGCGCCTGCAATTCACGGAGCTTTTACAGCAAGATTTGGTAAAAACTTGGGCTTTAAGACCCAAAACATGCCTTGGGGGGGATTCCATGCCCAACTCACCCCATTCATGTAAGTGGCCCAATCAATTCCTAAGAGCACGGGGTAGGGATTGCTGTCATCAAAAATCTCTATCACTTCAAAGTATGCCAGTGCAGTCGCTCCCTCAATATCCATAGTTATTCCCTACAATCGCCCCATGGGTATTATTTTCTACTGATTTGCCATCCTTAGCTGAATTGGAGACCACTTCAGTGCAAGTCACCCCATTCGCTCCCATGTCTGTCTCGGCATAACATTCACATCCGATCCTAAATCTAGGATGACTTCATCCATCTCATATTCCCCGATCTGCACAGTTAGTCTCATCTCTCTTCTCATTCTTGTCTTATGTTTTCCGATCTTTTTGATGATGCACGGTTCTCCTGTGTAGTCCCCACGCATTTGTTAATGAGTTCTTATAACCCTTTCACTACCTTACTGTCGAGCAGTAGCTTCATACATGTTTCTAGGAATGTTGTGAGCATAGATGGGTCCATCTCTGGCTCCGGTTTATCTTTGCTTCCTGAAGTGGAGGCATCAGCGAAGCTCTTCTTAGCTTCCATGAAGGTTTCTTGAGTGCACTCCAAATCAAACTCTGCTTCTTTCACTAGAGCTTTGTGAACCCAAGTACTATCTTCTAGTTGTTTTCCTTTATCATCTCCCATCGTAATTCCACTTCGGAGCATAATGTTCACATTTGGATCTTCCTCATGTGGCTCTGACCTCATCATCTGTAGGTTCTAAGTCGGGGGAGACAATAGCACTCCTTTGCCACATATCCTAGCTATCAGTGTAGGACAATCTTTTCTCTCATGATCAAACAAGGTGCAATACAAACACGACGAGCGTGTTGGATTCATGCAATCACAGGCATAATGTCCTGGCCCTCTGTAATTGTTGCATATCAACTGTCTACGACATCTTCCAGGTCCTCCTCCACCTTGGCCTCATCCATGCCCCTGCAATCCTATTTGTGCCATTTGTTGGCTTGTTGGGGCCTGACCAAGGTTCGAAGTTAATTAGCCAAACAAATCCCTGTACTACTAGCCCTTTCGGCAACAGTCCATGGAACGCGGACTGAGGTCTCACCCTTGAGATGTCAGAGAGGTACGACTAGTTCTCTGTTTGTATCTATGCACAGGTTGCTTCGCCCACTTCCCATTCCTCATGGCCTAATACACTGCCTTCGCGCAGCCCTAACCAGGGGCTCTGCTGCGCTCTTCATTATTACCTGAGAGCTTGCTTATCTTCCAGTGTTAATTAATTACCTTTGCCTACTTGAATGTCTTAAGCTATAATTAGCAATACAAAACATTCATACATTATCACATAGTAAATAAACAATATACTTGCAAATTATATCCAATCATGCATTAAACCAAGAAAATATACACAGAATTATAGCAAAACTTCTCTTCATTGATTCTCCCAATGGTTACAGACTCGACCTGTCTTGCGCACTTAGCTACAGGGGTCTGCACACTCAGCTGTGGACTGTTAGGCCTCTGCGCACTCAGCTGCAGAGCCTTCTCCTACTCTACGACCCACAGACACAGTTTACACTTCGACTCAATCGCATAGATTTCTCATGATATTCTTCTATTCATTTTTTAGCTATTTTCTACACTTAGAGCCTCGCTCTATTTATACAATACCATGATCCGCGGACCATGGGTAGGTCTATCCAGCCAACATTACATTACAAAAACTAGGGTGGACAACGTTGTGACTCTATTATACTTTCTCGCCCCGCGCCCGCAATTTGCAGAGCTCTTACAAAAATATTTGGTCAAAACTTGGGCTTTAAGCCCCAAAACATGCCTTAGGGGGATTCCATGCCTAGCATGCCCACAACACAAAAATTGTGACTCACCCTCAAGTCACTTTGTCGGTGAGGAGATATTTGCACGGAGTCCCTCCAACTATTCTCAAACTTCAACAAGGTCAGTAGCACACTAAGTTGTTGCTTGCTGGATCTGTTGCATACGTTGTTATGAGACCTATATGTCAGAAGTGCTTGTCTGAATGAATGTGTGCATCCCCTCAATGTGTGTGAGCTTGCCTTTAATTTCTGCTATGATCGTGAAGGCTTTGTTGATCCAAGGCTAAACATGTGCCTTTAGGACTGCTTCCTTGTGTCGTTCCACGTCCACCTTTTCTTTCAGTGCTTTAGCATGTTGCATCCGTGCGAGCCTCTAAGTGAGGGCCACCATCTGCGCAATTCCTTTGATGTTGTCATACTACTGTTGGAGTTCTCGCGCCTCTGTCTCTAAGTTCTGGATGTTGGGGTCCTCCTACAGATTTGTGAGGACCTCAAAGGATTCTTCCAACATGCTGGTATAGTCTCGCACTGCACTGCTAATTTTGTCCAATCTCGCTATGATAGCGCTAACACGCTATTCTCTAACTTCTGGAGGGGTGGACAGCTGCGCCTCTAAGCACAGTTCAACGATTTGAAAGTTTATCTCTAGCTGAGCTTTTGTCATTTCCTCTTGTGCCTCACACACCCCTACTGCTAACCTGTGGATGCGTGTTGTTGTGGAGGTAAATCCTCTCTGCGGACAGAGACGATCCCTACTAGCCCAGACCGGGTCTAGCAATAATCACACAATGTTATCACGCAAGTTCCTAATTGCAAATAAAAAATGGATGGTGAGAACCTACTTGGATTCCAACGCTAGTGTTCGTAGAAGAGATGTCGCCCACGTTCCTTTGCCTCGGTCAGTCACGATCCCCACGATCTCTGTGATTGGACACCTGCACATGCAAAGAACAATACAAATAAAAGCATAAAATCTAGTAGATGCAATTATATATCAGTCAGAAAAGATATAACTCAACATCAAACATAAGATAATGAGAGTGGAACCATAATGATAGTCATCTATTATTAATAAATAACAAAGAAGAATACAACCATTGTTTTGATGTCAAATCCTCCTTTGGCTGGGTAGTCAGCTACACAAGTCTTGCAAAGCTTGTTGGGATGAGGAACAAGCCTCTCTCTCTTTGGGTGACAAGAATCTCCTTACTTAGATTTGGCCTTATGGGTGCAAAGAAGGCTCTTGCAGCTTCAAACTCTTTATCACTATGCTGGAATTACTGGCTAGAACTACTGTAACTAGCTTGCTCAAGGCATAGAGGCAAGATTTTATAGATAGAGAAGAAAGAGATAGGATCAACCACATTATTCATGGGATTGGCTTTATCACTTGGAAACTTCCATGAAAGGTGGCAAACCACTTTCCCTTCTATGGAGATTCGAAGCCAAACCATCCTAGCTCAACATAGATTCAGTTGGAGAATGGGTTGAAGAGAACCTTCAGGAGCTTGTTGGTTGAAAACTTTACTCAATTTGGTTGGCGCGAGTGCGACTCTGAGACAGAGCGCCAATGGCGCGCCCTCTTTAGAGGATTTCCCTCATTGGCACAGGCAGTGAACTGTGGACCCGCGTTAATGCAAAAAGAGTTGTTTTCATGGGTAGTTTGCAGGAGATGTCTTCAGGGCACATGAAGCTCATACTTAGAGGAATATGATGCAAGTGGGTTCCGGTAATGTCACTTCTCACAGGTCCCGGAATGAGTCCTCCAGTGTACGGGTGAGGGGTAATAGGGACAGTGACAAACGGTGACAAATTGCTGTGTAACAGATGCCCCCTAAAGCATGAGGCCCGAGAGAGAGAGGGGTGAAATGCTTTACAAGAACATGCGTGACTGAAAACACGACCGCCGGAGAACCTGCGTAAAGAAGTACAACTAATATCTCAAGTACATGATATAGGTGGTATGGGCGCAGCCATCCAGAGAGGATCGGTAAATAGACTCAGGCATGGTCGCAGCCATCCAGTGAATGAGTCATGTAATGATCATAATAATCCACAAATTGCAGCCTGGATTCCAACAGACAAAATCCAGGGTCTTGTGCTCCATCTCGACCCGAACAGAGTACAAGTTCAGGCATGCGAATATATGAGTTGAAGTCGAACATGCATGAACATCATCTGATTACCAGCCAATGATGAAAACTGTTAACAGATGCGAGAGGTACCACCAATAATGAAAATGGCCCTCAAGGTACTATAGGTACAATCTACGGCGTGCGAATAAGTGAGCTGGCGTCGAACACCTGTAGAATCATTCGATCGAAGGCCAATGATGAAAACCTCTCGTCGAACACGAAGAACCTGCCATTGAGGCATGCAGGCTCCAAGACACCGGAAGGGAGTCTCTAGATCAGTTTCCTGGATAATGAGCTGAAGTTGACAGGAAGTGACCTTGATCAAAGGTGGGCCATAGTGTTTCCCACATCATCGACACGAGACAGAGGAAGAATGTTGTGGTGAATCAAAATTATGTGAGGTATCAGAGGGAGGTTGTAATTCTGCAGAGGTCAACTTCTCTTGAACATATCGGCGGCACGACAGTGGACTTGGCAGTATTTGACATCAAATGAGCAAAGGTCATGGTGACAAGGCAATGAGAAGATGAGAGGTCAAATAGGATAACCCAAACCCACGAAGGCAAGTGTAAAAACAAGATGAGATGTCCCCACCCAGACACGAATGCAGACTAGTGCCATGTTCAAGAGCGACATACTACCGACACGACAATAATTATTGGTCCATTTTCCCAACCATTTCTGGCAAGTACCCCAGTTATTTTTAACAAGCTTGATAGGGATAGCATATGCTTGTGAGCGTCATTGCGACGGAACCCAATGTCATTAAGTTTTAATGAGTCTGACAAAGGAAGAACTCGGCGTCTTTTCCTATTTAGAGAGTCTGAAAAGACAGCAGAAAAGAAAACTCCAGGGGGGTCCTTTTTCGTAAATTTGTGTCTCCCGAGCCCGAAAAAAGTAAAAAACAATGCTCGAAAGAACTACCCGACCATTACAATCGAGGAGTACTTTTCATGAGTAGTGATTTCGACCTAAAAAAGTAAAAAAGCGATCGATATCACGTCGTTTCGTAACCATTAACGAACCTGAAACGACACGGGTCCGACGATCTTTTCGTTTTTGCATGGTCGGAAAAGGGTTTAAAGACGACTGCCTCTTATTTACGTTTAACGAGCCAAGAGGGGTAGCTCAGCGATCTTTTCATTTTTAGCGAGTCAGAAAAGAGCTGAAAGATGACTCCATAGTGACTTTTTCGTGTATTTACCGAGTCCGAAAAAGTATAAAATACAACTCGTTTCACCATCGAAGTTGCAAAAAGGACCTGTCATAGCACCAGAAGCAAGCGTAAAATCCATTTTCGACCAAAAGTATATTAAAATACTCAAAAAACCACTTTGTAAACCTAATTACAAGTCAAAAAGTCTATAAATATGGTGAAAATGTAAAAAATAAAATTACTTTTACTTTTTACCTCTTGCATAGTAGTAGTGGTCCATTTGGGGAGCGAACTTCGAGCAGTGATTACCGCCAATCCATGCAACCATTTGAGATTCTGCCAGTTCCAGGTAAGAGGCGCTTCCTTTAGCTCCATTTTCATACTCTTTTTATGCATTTTGTTCCCTAATTGAGCCTCCACAAGGGGGATTTTAAAATTTAGGGTTGCGCCCCATTGGCGCGGGTATCCGGCACGGGTCTGCGCCAATGGGATGATTTGCCCAAAGGTGTCGCGCCATTGGCGCGACTGTTTTAGAAACAATCGCGCCAACCGCGTGACCTAACTTTTTACTTGAATTTTCCCATCATTTTTGAAATTTTTCCGGTTTGTAAGCCTACCAGGGTTTCAATAATGATCTATTCATCCTTGTGGGTGCAGGAAACAGGCAAAAATGGTGGTGGAATGGAAAGAACGGGAGCATGATGTCGTAGATGCCTTGGCCATAGTGGATGAGGGATGTATGAATGCTCTGAGAGACTGTGGTCTCAAGAAATTCTTCCTCACCTCTTATCTACGAGCTCAACCGGAGCTATTACAGTTCATAGTGGATGCTTGGGATGTTGATGACCAAGTATTTCGCTTACGGGATCAAACCTTAGAGCTGGATGTATCTGATGTGTACTTCATTACTAGGCTGTCACGGAGAGGGGCGAGCCCTATTTTGACTGGAAGCAGGCCTTCCGGAGAGAAAATAGGTGAAGTGAAGGCCCGAGTGTGTCCAGAGGCACAATTTGGGAAAAACAGTGCCAAGGTGGATATCGCCACCATCCATGATTTGGTTCTTAAGGTGATACTGTTCACTATCACGCGTGCAGCTGGGGTACAGGCGCCCCACGAGGCGAGCAAGAATCATCTGTTACTAGCGACAGAATGCCTCAGCCCCACCATTTTTTACTGGGCTACAGCGGTGACTACAAATATCAAAAGGCAGCTTACAAAGTGTAAGCACGGGGGAGTGAAATAGTTCGGGTATGGCTCGATTGTGGTGTCGTTCTTCTTGGAATGATTACCCCTCTTCTAGTATCAGGGAGCTGTAGTGGCAGAGCCATTGCCACGAGAGCCTAGGATGGCTCGCTGGGTAGCATTGATGCCCAGAGGAAGAGGGGGCCAGCAAATGTCTTGGCGGCCTGAGTTCTTCATATGGCTTCGCCGCCAGCTAATCGTGGTAGAGGATTGGCCATACGCCGGAACCAACTTCATGGGGGATCCAGACCTCCCACTACCAGAGGGAAGAGGAGTTAGGTACGATCTCCTTCTTTTTGATGTTTTATGTATTTTCATTTTTGTTGTCAATACATGCATGTTATAATGACAGTTGTATGTATATGAAGATGTGGGCCCAGAGTGACCAGCCGGCTTGTCTCCTATAGCGCGGAGGGGCCAACCCGTAGCTGATCCTCAGGCAAGGGTGCCATGGGGAAAGAGCTGGTGCAAAATCTCGAGGGACTTACCCAAGGGATTCCGGGTTATGCCAGATTGGCAGACGTGCCTTTTGCATACCAGAGGCACACAGTGGGGGTGCTGACCCGCATCCATCGTCTGTTGAGACGCTTGGTGCGCGCGGTGACGTGCTATCATGAGCACCACCACGAATAGACTCCTAGGCTTTTTCATGCATATTTTTTGAGGGACATGTCGTCCCAGGATGTATCAGGATGAACATGTATTATTTTTGGATTATGTAATGCACGCGGTGCAAAACTTTGCGACACACATATATATATACATATGCTTATGGTTTATTATTGTGCTTTTATGTGCTTGCTTGTATAATGTTTTGATTATAAATTACGCAAATGTCTATCTAATACATGATTAGCCAATGCATCAGATAATGTGTTTAATCGTCTTGGAATATGCTGATATGTGATAAAGTCAAAATTCCTTTCTAGCAATTTAACACGTAAGTACAACCTTAAAATGTGACGGTCTCTGATGGAATATCACCCATTGAGCTGATGGACGAAAAGTTGAGAGTCTAGGTTAACAAGCAATGTACGAATACTGAGATTAATTGCCTCGGCTAATAATTCAATAACAACGCTATATTCAGCAACATTGTTTGTAGTACAGCCTAAACACACACCTTGAAGATCTATCAACTCACCGTGAGGATCGTAGATCACCCACGCCACAGAGGACAAATTACGAGTGTTGCGGCAGGCACCATCAGCGAAACCAATGTAAGGTGCACCCGACATCTGCACAAGAAGTGAAAAGACACAATAAGGGGCAATCACGCTTTCACACCAAGCCGAAAACATGAAAACTCACACACACACACACACGCATATACAAATCGAAGCGCACTAAGCTTGAGAATAAAGGGACGGGCATGCCCCCCAGCATGATGTCTCAATTCGAGGTACATGCCCCCCAAGCTTCAGTCCATTGAAAATGGAATGAAGGTTGACATTTATTTCACTCGAATGGCATCATATCGCCCCAGGATTCTATCTGATTAGCGGGAGGAAGGACCCATGGATCAGAATGCACAGAAATCATGTTAATAGGGGTGAGATTCGGAGGTGGAAGTGGAAAGACACCCATTAGGGCGGGATCCTTAAAGAGTCCGGCTCCCACATTCTCGAATGATTTGGAGGTATGCTCCACGAAAGGCACATTGCCTTCGGACGAAGAGGCAAAGAAGGAGAGCTAGTCCACCATGACAATCTTCCCCTGATGAGGGAAACGAATGACACGGAAAAGGGAGGAAGCCACGGCTTGCATGGCGTATGTCCAGCTACGTCCGAGGAGGAGGTTGTAGGTAAGATTAGCATTGACAACTTCGACCTCCACTTCTACCATCTTCCCTTCCAAGGAGATGCACAACCGTTGGAGGATACCATAAGGACGGGACTCTCTTCCGTCAAAGGCTTCTAATGTCGTAGGAGACTGGCTCAGTGTTGGAGAACCAATAGCTTTCCAACAGGCAACAGACATGATGCAAGTTGAGGCACCCTCATCAATGACCGTACGATGAATCGTTTTACCATTCATGATGACCTGTATAAGGAAAGCAATTTTGTGAGGCAGTCTCGGCACATGACCCTCGAGATCAAAAGAAATTAGATCCGAGTCAGCCGGGTCTATGCCACCGATGGCCGATATCAAGGACTTCCTCTGGGAGGGGCAACTCTGGAGCACTTCTAAAGCGGACATAGCAGACGGAGCCTGAGCTAAGCCCTCAACAATGTTGTAGTGTTGGGCAGCACGAGCATTAGGGTTGTAAGAAGACTTTCGGAGTACACCTTTTGGAGGGTGTCGGATAGTCGTCTCAGTGCTAGGTCTTTCGATGTGGAGTGGACCCAAACTGGATGGAGGAGCGCTGGAGGGGACCTCTGACTCTTTCCCGGCATGAGATGGATATTCTTTTGCTCGAGTAGTGACATGGATGGGAATCATCCCAGCCATAAATACTTGGGAGGCAAATGAAGAAGAGGGTTGCGATGGATCTGCCACCATTTGAGTTTGTTGTGAAGGGAAGGGTTCTTTAAGCACAGCAGGAGTCCCAGGAGCACCTTTCAACAATCGACTAACTTCGGACTGCCTCGGGCGGTCTTTAGTGTAGTGGTCCTCATCACAGATAAGACAAGGATACTTAGGTTTACGTTTGGCTCCTTCCTCGGGTGGAGGTTTAGGGGAGTCTTATTTGGGCTGTTCGGATTTATTTTTAGCTTTCCCTTTCTTTTTCCCTTTCGAGGATTTATCCGTCATGGTGGATTGAACGGCGTTAACCTCGGAAGTACTTCCAGAATTAGATTGAACCTGAGAAGTGTTTCCGTTAGAAGCATTATGTTTTTGCTTCCCAGGGTTCGCGGATGATTTCTTTGAAGATGCGTTTACAAAGCCAATAACACCGTCAACAGATGGTTTTGGCAGAGCTTTGGATGTTCCGGGTCTCGGGGCGTCTGGAAAATAATCATATAAAGTACTTGATTGAGAATATACTAAGTCGAGGTACTGAGCACACGCGATAGCTTGCTCTTCAGTTACACAAGCTCCCATGGCGATGTCTCGCGCGATTGCAGGGACAAAGGAAGTCGTGAACCAATCGGTCAGGAGCTGATCAGGAATCCAGAATTTGATCAAGCGACGACGCTGTCTCCATTCATGTATATGATCGGATATATGCATGGTCATGTCCTGTTTGAGAGACGTAAGGAGATGTGTCCCTGTCTCATACCGAATGGGTAACTGAAAATGAGTTAGGAATGCCATAGCCAGCGGGTTGAAATCTTGAAATGTTCTGCGATTCAACTCAATATACCACTTAGCGGCCAAGCCGGTGAGAGTCCTTTGAAAGAGGCGGAGCCGGATAGAATCATCAAGCCATGAGTTGGATGAGCACCAAAGGTGATAGGTCATGACATGAGCTTGAGGGTCTTCACCAGCTTTGCCATCGAATTTCGGGCAATCACCGGGTATCTTAGTTGGAACTGGTGGCCAATATGGATTATGAAGAATGGGATCATTCGTCAATTTGGACACATCTGGGAGTTCCAATGTCGCTAAGAAAGCCAAGTGAGGATTAAAGGACATTTGTGGCTGTGGAAGAGAGGTAGTACCAGGGTTCCAACTAGGTGGTGGTTGCCCCCATGGACTTTGTCCGGATGGGCCTGGCCCATAAGGGTTCTGCCCATAGGGATTTTGCCCATAGGGGTTCTGTCCATATGGATTCTGTCCATAAGGATTCTGTCCATAAGGATTCTATCCATAAGCAGACAGTTGACCCTGGGTCTGCCCCCCAGCACCCCAAGGATTAGCAACTTGACCTGCAGGTGCAACATACTGTTGCTGATAATTCTGGTAAGGAGTGACCTGCATCTGTTGATAATTTTGATAAGGGGTAAATTGAGTTTGCCCCTGGGGTTGCTGGTAGCCATACGTTTGTTGAGCTCCATATTGAGCCTGATAAGAAGGCTACGCTTGGTAAGAAGGTTGGGGTCGTGGCCCACTTTGAATTTGATAACCAATTTGAGTCTGGGGCCCAAAAGGATGTCCTTGAATAGGTTGAGCTTGGATCATCTGGCCAGAAGGTTGGCCTGGTTGGGTTTGGGATGGACCCATTTGAAGGATGAGCTTGCTGGGTACCAGGTTGTCCTTGAGCAACCAAGGGTTTTCCTTGTGGAACAGATGGTTGAGTGGGCTGGATGGCCGGTTGACCTTGAGGTTGGCCAGCCTGTCTAGAGGGATGACTAGGCTAGGCAGTGGGTTGGCCCTGCTGTGCAGAAGGTTGACCCGCTTGCCCAGAAGGATGACTAGACTAGACAGTGGGTTGACCCTGCTGTACATAAGGTTGGCCCCCTTGCCCAGAAGGGTACCCCTGTCTGACTGTCGGTTGACCTTGTGGAATATGAGTTTGTCCAGCTTGTCCAGAGGGATGACTCTGCTGGATACCAGGTTGGCCTTGTTGGATATAAGGTTGTCCTGGTTGTCCAGATGGGTAACCTTGCTGGGTACCAGGTTGCCCTGGGTAACCGGAAGGTTGATTCAGATAAATAAAAGATGGACCACCAGCGGCCAAAGGTTGTCCCTGATAGGGTTGTCCTTGTAGGCCCCCAAGTTGTCCTGGGTGAGACTGGCCATAATATTGCTGCCCTTGGGGGGTTTGCACATAAGATGGCTGGCCTTGGTTAGGCAGTCCCTGAAGCTGTGCAGGCCTTACTTGGCCCCCATGGAAAGTGGTGGCGTTCCAAGTAACGGATAATGGTACCGAAACCTCAACAATAGGTTGAGTAGGCAAGGGTTGAGAAAGCTGAAGGTATTGACTAGCAGAATCGTAATAATAGAATGGACCTTGCGCATTCAGATCCTGAACAGCTTGTCCATAGGCATCATATGGCCCCCCTCCTGGGACGGGACCAGAAGAGGGTGGTGCACTTTGTGCAGGATGGATAACTTTAGGTGTGTGTGCCGGCTGGCCACTACTCACTTGACCGTGAGGGGGACCAGCACTAGTGTTCAAAGCTGAAGACATTGTAACGGCACTAACAACCGGAGTTGAATGTGCTATACAAACAGTTGGATTTGTCAGAACTGAAGTGACAGGTGTAGTGTGGACTTGTGAAACAAAAGATCCCGTGGTGGGAGTGATGTGGGGGTCCCACATACTCGAAGCAGGGATCCTGGCATTTACCCTATCCCTCAACGACTGGTAGCGTGGGGGGAGTGGAGAAGTAGCTGGGATGGGAGTGTCGATATTCGACAACACAGGTGTCTCGCTTACTCTAGGAGATGTCTCATCCATGTGAGAGGTAGACATTGGAGACGAAACACCAGGGGGGGTAACAGGAATATCGTCCTCGTCAGGCTCCCAGATTGGGTTCCAATGAATTTCGTAACCTTCGTCGTCCAGGGCGTGAGAGTTGATCGGTTGGATACTCGGGATGATAGGAAGAGTATCACTTACAACCAGTACCTCAGGAGCAACGGAAGCCAAAGTCCCTTGATTACTTGGAACGGGAGTCAACGATTCAGCCAGGATGACAAACTTCAAACAAAACCTAAGGGAATCTAACGATAAAGGACCCTACTCAAACTAACGCACACACGATCTAACCAGGTAATGTTAATCGTGGCCAAATAAATTTTAAGACGCAAGGACACAACTTGACCTTTTCATGTTTTAAGAGTCGAGAAAAGGACAAAAAGGTGACTCTAGTCGCCTTCGAATGTTTTGTGAGCCCGAAGTGACAAACTGCTCGAGTGAGCATTTTCTTTTAGGAAGTCCGAAAAGGATCAAAAGTGACTACTCTGGAGAGACTAGGTAAGGGTTTACCAAACAAATCCGTAAAACTACATATACACCTTGGCAGTCATATGAAAACCAAGGACTTCCCGTACGGCAGTCAATCTTCCCAAATGCTATGTTCGGTGCGTTACGGCTTGTAAGGCGGCAGACGCGGCTCCCTGTGGATAAAGGATGATAACCTAGTGGGGTCTCCCCTATATACGCAACGGTACGTGGGAGCTCAAGTCTGTGCTAGACCACTATCAAGTCACAAAAGGAGGAATCACCCAACCGTAGTGTGAAACAACAGTGACTAGGTTTAACGACGTCGGAGCACGTCTCTAGCCTAGACCTCTAATCAGTGAGTGTTATGTTCCAATGCATTTTTAAGTTCATTCAGTTCATTTTATGGTTGATCTTTAGTCAAGTTTCAATTTCCAGGTCCTACCGTATGTAATCTCTCACAATTCCCTAAATGCAAACTATATGCTAAAGAATATCATTTCGTTCGATGAATACTAACTACGAGAGAGTTGAGAATTTTTCAAACAAAATGACCACAAACAATCAAGAACCACTCTAATGCAGCTAATGACAAATAAACGAAACTTTTTTTTTTTTTTCTAAATCACTAATCAATGAAAAGCTTCTAATTTCAATTAACTAATTCAACGCAAAAGAGATTGTTTGTTTTCTTTTCAATGGCAAAGTGCACTAAACAAATTTTGAGAGATAGTAACACCGAGCAAAAGAGACAAATTTCACTCAATGAGAACACAATCGAATCCCCAAAACACCAAAACAGTCCTTCAGATCAAGAAGAGAACACAAAGACCTCTACGAGCTATGTAATCTAAGCCCAAACGAAGTCAAGCGACATCCAAGCGGAAAAGGAGCAAATCACTTGAATATCAATAAAAGGCTTTGACAACTACTGATCAAGTGCAAAAAGGTAATCACAAAGTCGACTGGACAATCAAAGAACCCAAGACTCCTACGGAAGGCTCGATGCACAAAGCCACTAGATGCCCTAGGGCTAAAATGTGAAATCGATAGAAAAAAGCAAACACCCGAAGGATGGAGGTCTAAAACCAATCAAACAAGGATCAAACACACTCTAGTAATCGAAAAAGAAGTGGCAAGATAAAAATCCAAGCTCAGAGGGCTTGAAAACAAGCAAACTTGAAAAGTTGACAGGCCTAGCACGACTGTGAGGTTGCAACTCGCGCTTTTATGGGATTGGCGCGGGTTGTCTCTGAGAAACTTGCGCCAATTGGCTCGACTGTAAGGCTAAAAAGCGCGCTAATCGAGTTTACTAAGTCAAAAACAAAACAAGCAACCCAGGGCTTGAAAACAATATCTAGGCAAACCAGGAAGCAAAAGACAGCAAGAAATCCAACCCAGAAAGCTATCTAAGCAATCAAAACAAGAGAAACCAAAGAGACAAGAGAAACTCCAAGTTGTTTAGCCCGTAAACCAAACCGGAGATTGACTAAAGTGGCGTTGATCTACTTCGCTAATGCACAACAATAGCGTTTCGAAGGCTACCTGGTCGTGCTTTAGGCTCCTTCTAAAGTTTACAAATCAAACAACAAGGTTCCCCAGCGGAGTCACCAAATTGTTGTGGAGGTAAATCCTCTCTGCGGACAGAGACGATCCCTACTAGCCCAGACCAGGTCTAGCAACAATCATGCAATGCTATCACGCAAGTTCCTAATTGCAAATAAAAAATGGATGGTGAGAACCTACTTGGATTCCAACGCTAGTGTTCATAGAAGAGATGTCGCCCTCGTTCCTTTGCCTCGGCCGGTCACGATCCCCACGATCTCCGTGATTGGACACCTGCACATGTAAAGAACAATACAAATACAAGCATAAAATCTAGTAGATGAAATTATATATCAGTCAGAAAAGATATAACTCAACATCAAACATAAGATAATGAGAGTGGAACCATAATGATAGTCATCTATTATTAATAAATAACAAAGAAGAATACAACCATTGTTTTGACGTCAAATCCTCCTTTGGCTGGGTAGTCAGCTACACAAGTCTTGCAAAGCTTGTTGGGATGAGGAACAAGCCTCTCTCTCTTTGGGTGACAAGAATCTCCTTACTTAGATTTGGCCTTATGGATGCAAAGAAGGCTCTTGCAGCTTCAAACTCTCTATCACTATGCTAGAATTACTGGCTAGAACTACTGTAACTAGCTTGCTCAAGGCATAGAGGCAAGCTTTTATAGATAGAGAAGAAAGAGATAGGATCAACCACATTATTCATGGGATTGGCTTTATCACTTTGAAACTTCCATGAAAGGTGGCAAACCACTTTCCCTTCTATGGAGATTCGAAGCCAAACCATACTAGCTCAACATAGATTCAGTTGGAGAATGGGTTGAAGAGAACCTTCGGGAGCTTGTTGGTTGAAAAATTTACTCAATTCGGTTGGCGCGAGTGCGACTCTAAGATAGAGTGCCAATGGCGTGCCCTCTTTATAGGACTTCCCTCATTGGCGCGGGCAGTGAACTGTGGACCCGCGCTAATGCAAAAAGAGTTGTTTTCATGGGTAGTTTGCAGGAGATGTCTTTAGGACACATGAAGCTCATACTTAGAGGAATATGATGCAAGTGGTTTCAGGTCATGTCACTTCTCACAAGTCCCGGAATGAGTCCTCCAGTGTACGGGTGAGGGGTAATAGGGACGGTGACAAACGGTGACAAATTGCTGTGTAACACGTGCCTCTGCTGGTATGTCTACTGGGATGGCCAGCTTTGGGACACTTTGGCAAGCTTCATCTATTACCAATACCAGTAGTTGATTCTGCGACACCACTTCGTCGCACTGCAAGCTCAATTGTTCCATATTGATTTTTTTATCGTTGAGGACATGCAATGCGTGGCTCTCCCTAGTTCGCAACTCTGCAGTTATCCCATCCTGCAAAACATATAAGGTCTCTCACAAGAGTGCAGCCATATTGATACTAAGACCCTTCATCGCGCTGACCATAGGCCTATCGGCCTCATTTTTTGTCACTAGTGCCCCTTCCGGCAGCACTATGGTATTTGTAATCCGTGCACACAACATTTGTTCCATTGTCGTTGTTCCGACTGCGAGGCTAGTCGAAAGGGTACCAGCCTGAGGAGGGTGCACCTATAATTCCTGCAACTTCACTCTGAGGGCCCCTAACACAATCTGGTTCTCCTACATGAAATTTTGGAGGGCCTCAGAGGTGACATTGTGCATGGTATCACTGATGTCATGCAGATCACCTTCAGTTAGGGTGATTGGGTCAATAGACAACTTCAATACCTTGACCTTCTTGCGTGGCCCTGTCTGCTCGGCTGGGTGCTGGTGCTTCAACTGTGTGGACACGGTTTGTGGGTCTGTGCCTCCCTCTTCTTCCTCTGCTTCCTACCCATTTGAAGGTGACATTTGGCCCTCACGCACCTTCGTGGTTGCCTCCTATACTGTTGATGCTGTTGCTGCGGCCTTTTCCTGCTAAATTGTTGTCTGTGCAGCATCCTGTACTACCCACACATCTACCGCCACTACATCCTTCCTTCTCTTTTTTGCCAACTGTGCGATGTGAAACTTCGCCTCATCTTTCTTTCTTTGTGCCACTGAATTCTCTATCTCTACGATGTATGGAGCGTGCCACTCCGGCGGCCATGTCTCCAGGATGTTAAAGGTGACATCATCTGTGGCTACAAAGGGTAGCTTCCTCCATTGTTTGGTTGGGTCCTTCCGCACTCTAATGTAAATGCTATGGATGTCCACTTTAAATTCTACAAAACTCTGAAGGCTGTTGTAGATAGTGGGCAACAACCATGGCTTGTGGTTGATCCCCATTCTGAGGTTCATCTCCATGAACACCCAGAATATTTTACTGTCACGGATTCTAGTGGCATCCTTTGTGGCCCAAAGCGAAGCGTACTTCGCAACCTCCGGTAGAACTCTGTCAATCGTGGGGAATTGACTATCCTCCGGTAATTCCCTTTCCACGAGAACTATGGATAGTAGAAGCCATGCATAGTGGAATGTTTTACCCTGTTCCTGAGCTTCACGAAAATTCTCTAAGAACTCCTTGCAGAGAAACTTGGACCAGTTAAACTGGATGCTATAGGATAAAATGCACGATGCATGGAGAATGAAGATACCCTCAAAGGTCTTCCCGGGTCCTTTGGCAGACTGTAAGATTATCTGCAACCATCAAAATGTTACATGCATGTTCATAAACAATAAGTAACTATCAAAGTAGGAGAAGTAGATTACCTCAAGCCTCTGTGTAGATTTGATGGAGAGCACAATGCAGCTAGGTGGAAGTCCCCCGAGCCAGCTCCAGATCAAGTCCTGCACATAGAAGAGACAAGCATAATCACAGCATATAACTCTGATAACTAATACATGAATACATAAAAGAACATCTAGGTACACATAACTAAGCTACTCATGCTAAAAGGTATTGGACAAACAACTGAATGAATGATAGTACCAACACCATGGTGTAGACAGTACAACTGCAGTTCTATATTTATGTTGGAAGAGTGATTACAACCATCTGTTGTATCAGCCTTCCCTTACCCCTCTAGCTTCTCTCTCTCTCCCCCTTCTTACCAACTTCTTAAGATTTGAGATAATGCTCAACAATCAAGTATGCTATCCTTTCAAATGCTCTAACCCCTATCACCATAGCCCTAGCTTTGCTTGTGTAGAAATTGAGTTAGGGTTGCCAAGTTCCTCCTTGAATTCCCTAGGGTAAAAGCAATGAAGTTGCCATGCCTTTTAGCTCTTTCCCATTTTCCCCCTTCATTAGGATTAGAAATCCTCCAAATAGGTCGAATCTGGATGTTTCCTTGCTTTTCTTGAGTGACTTTAGGAACAAATATCTAGATATTTATGAGTCAATTCATTCCTTTGACCCTTAGAACTTCACTAGGACCCACTAACGTTGTTCTCGAACTAGAAACTTGAGTTAGTTGGGTCACTAATGCACCCTTAGGCTTGCAGAGAAGATTTATAAAGCATGTTGTCAGTGCATAGCCAGCGTTAGTGTGGAAACAAGGCATGTGATCTTGGTCTTTGCTTCAACTATCATGTCTTTCCCCTCTGAGTTGATGAGGAGGTCAATTTGTTGTATAACAGATGCCCCCTAAAGTATGAGATCATAGGCTGCGATGATGGCCGAAATACTTAACTGTAATTTTCCTTCAAAAAGAGAGAGAGGATCGGAGCTTCGAGTGGTACGGGAAACCTATATATATATATATATATATATATATATATATATATATATATATAACTACTAAAATCATGTCCTGAGTCGGGCATTCCCATGCTCAGTAGCTATGTCAGAGTTCCTTTCTCATCAAAGAGATATGACGATGTTGGCCACTGATAACCACAATGCGGATCCAGTGTCATAATAGGATCATTCTGATGAGTTGTCACCAAAAAACAATATACGCAACTTGGGTGAGGAAACAAGGCTGATTGATGCAAGCATCTACCCAAGGTCTTGATATCCACTTCACCAAATAGCATAGATCGATACATGTGAATATATGTGTTGATGTCGAACATACACGAAATCATATGATTACCAGTCAATAATGGAGACCTTTAACAGACACGAGGAAGGCCACCGATAAAGGTGATGGTCTCCAAGATGCACAACACAATATAACGAGTGTGAAAGATGGTTTTGTCGTCGAACACCCATAGAATCACTTAACCAAGAGCCATTAATGAGAACCCCTGACCGAACACAAGGCAACCTACCACTAATGTCTGCAAGTACCAAGGCACTGAATGTGTTTCTGGGTTGTCTTCCTAAATAGAGTGTTGAATTTGGTAGGAAGATACCTGTCGAGAGGTAGGCAATAATGTGTCCTACATCAATCGACACGAAATGAGACAAGAATGATTTGCTTTTTGAGGAAAGTTTGAGCATTGGGTCTAAACAACAAAGGGCATGATGAAAGGATATGCTTGATGGGTTGATGGAGGAAACAAAAGGTTAACCCTTAAACAATAGAAGGCACAACAATGGTTTTAACCATGCAGCACTAGACTCATGAACACCAAAGAGTGTTAAGATACAGAGATGCAAGAACATCGGGGTATTTAGGCTAAACTCTTAGGATGGTAGGATTCATATTGAGAGGCCGTCACAAGGAAGGTTTATCTAAGGGACTGCCATGTTCAAGGGAACGACTACTGCCAAACCACGCTTTCTAATACTAAATGCAGTTGTATTGTCTACTTTCCCCGTCTGATTAGTTTAGTGAGTCCAGACGGATAAACTCATAGATCTTTTCATATTTCAAGAGTCTGAAAAGGACCATGAAAAGAGAGACTCTATGCCCTATCTGATTATTTTAATGAGTCCAGATAGGCAAACTCATTGATCTTTTCATGTTTTGAGAGTCTAAAAAGGGTCATAAAAAGAGCGACTCTATATCTTGTCTGTGTAGTTTAATGAGTCCAGACTAGACAACTCGGTGGTCTTTTCATATTTAGAGAGTCTGAAAAGATCGTAAAGAGCAACTCCATGGTGGTCCCTTTATCATAGTTGTTAACCGTGTTGGCCTTATGATACAAGTGTTTTCCTTGATGGCAACTCACTTAGAGGTATGATACAGGTGGCAACTCAATCAGATGACAGATCATAGTACAGCAGGTCAAGAGAAAGGTATACGCAGGTTAACCTTGATGAAAGTGTGTATACACGCGAATGAGCATAACAGAAGATGTGTATACATACACACGCAGGTTCACAGAAGGAAAGGCGCGTACATGTCGGAAAAATAATTTTTGGTCCATGGTATTTTGGTATTGGTCGATGGTATTTGGTCCGAAGTGTTGACCCCAGGTATTGGGACCAAGGTATTGGTTCTACATGGTTTTGGACCATGGTATTGAGAGAAGCCTAAACCTATATAAGGAGAAGATCATTAGGCCAAGGTGGAAGTGAGGAAGTGATGAATATCTGATAAGTTGGTTATGGGTTTGTGATGCTTTGCTTGATATGAACCAAGGATGCACTCATGTGGATGATGATGAATGATGGATTGGGGTCTTAAGGCTTGGAATGTTTATCATTATATGGTTTGATTATGGATAGACTAGATCTGAATTATTGACGCGTGTTTTATTGTATGAATGTTATGATCTGGGTATGACTGATCTCTGGAACAGCTGTAAAGTTATGAGTAAATATTTGCAGATATGTATGCAGGTTGGCTTTGGTGAAAGCACGTATGTATGCTAGTTTGGTTCTTCATAGTAGCTTATACATTCTGAGATATGATATTTGAAGTTGTAGTTGGATATGGTTATTGTTGCAGAGTTCTATTGTTTGTTCTGTGTTCTCGTGACTGTGTTGTTGACAGGGTTTCAGTGTTTCGGTATTGAGTGTTTCAGAGATTGATGATGCAAGTGTAGTTGATGGGTGTATTGCAGTGATGATCAATTTTGTGCTTCAATGTTGTTGATGGGTCCAGTATGAAAATTGGATGAAACGTGGCCTTCAGATTATGGTGTTGTGCTTCACGAATATCCAGTCTGAAAATGTATGAAACGTGGTTCCTGGAGGAAGAAAGAAGATCATAGAGTTTAGTAGGCCGGCGCCTACGTACTAGTAAATGGATTGGCTAGTACAAGAGCTAAGGGGGTTGTAGCTCCCTTCCAGGAGAGTCTGGAGAACGAGAGAAGGTTGTAGCCTTCTACAGGTAGAACCCTGCGTACGGGTATAAGACTACACCAGTACAGAACCATTGTAAAAAGAAGTTTCTTATTAAAAAAGATAGAGAGGAATTGCAGCAGGTGGTTTTCACCCACATTGGGTTTCCACCTTATATCTTGGTATCCATGTGTGTTGCTTATGTGTGATGATTTGTTCTACTTTGCTGCTCTTGTTTACTGTTCATATGGTTAATAATGTTCTGATGAACTCATTAAGAAGCAACTAACTGAATTATAAGTTTATTGGATATACGCTTGTTGCTTTACACACAGTTGCGTATACATGCGGTTCTCCTTATCTGAAGTGGCGTATATGAATCTAAATATGGAAATGAAAAAGTTATATTGATTAGATAATACTGATTCACCCCCCCCCCTCTCAGTATTATTTCCAACAATTGGTATCAAAGCAGGTCCTTTGGTAGAAGCTTGATCGCTTGAAGGAGATCCATAGAACAATGGGAAAGAAAGCACATCAAAAGAAGAAGACAGCTCAAAGGAACAATGATAGCTTGCCGTTGAGTGGAAGCAAGTATTCAGATCCTGAATCACCTCAAATTGAAGATGAACAAGCAAATGAGGCATCAGATAAAATCATAGATCAACAAGATCTACTGAGCAAAAGGGAGAGTGCACTCAAAGAAGAAATTATCAGTTTAAAAGCTCAGCTAGAATGTGCCTTCAAAGTTCGTCAAATGCTGCATGAGCTGAATGAAGAATAGGGAAAAGATATTATCAAACTAAGGCAACAATTGGAAGAAGTAAGAAATTCTGAAGAAATTTTGAAGAAGCAATGTTTGGAAAAGGAAGAACAACATCAGGTTGAGGTAAATATCTTGAAAGGTAAATTAGAAGAAAAGGATAAACTATTACGATTTCAAGACAGTAGTAAGACTTTGGATGATATTCTTGGTAGTGAAAGGTCGCCTGCTATCAAAACTGGTCTTGGTTTTCATGAATCTATTGAAGGTGAATCTATATCACAAGGTGAGGCAAGGAACTCTAATGAGAAATCTAAAATGGTCAACAAGGAGATGAGAGGACAGCAGCCAAGGAAAGAAATTTCTCAAAAAAAATATTTTGCTCCTAATTGTGGAAGTGATAGATGATTATTTCCTCCAATGAATAATGTTGAATGTTATGTATGTCATAATCTTGGACATGTTGCAGCTAGATGTAGAAGTAGAATGGTTCAAGACCGTCAGATAGAAAGATCATCACGTTCGAGGTACTTTAAGGGATATTGTTTTGCTTGCAATATGTTTGGTCACAAAGCCATTGACTGCTACAGAAGGAATATGAAACATGTAAGATGTTATGCATGTAACAAGCTTGGACACATAGCAAAGGAATGCAGGAGAAGATTTTGGGCACCATACCAAAAGGAGAAAACTTCATCACAGTTAAAGATATGGAAGAAAAAGGAAGTACAACCAGAAAGATGTGGCATAGCAGAGTACACAGACATGACAGACTCAGAGGAAGCTGAAAGTGTGGAACATCAGTGTTCTAAATCTCATACGTAGGTATCATGAAGATAAGTCGCGTATATATGCGAGTTAGACACTACACAGTCATGTATATGGAGCTCTGAAGAAAAATAGAAGAACAGACTCAGGAAATGGTTCTATCGTGGTATATGATGGTTGGAACAGGCTCAGGGGGAGCATATGCTTCAAATAATCCATTGTTGGAATTATGGTTAGAAGTCCTTGGTAATTATGCTTATTGACATATCTTGCTACTGATTGTTGATTGACCAAGATAATGGATTGCAATTTAAGATGCTTATAGTGCAGATCATATAATCTATGATAGTTGCTGATAACTATCATGGTCTTGTTTAGGTCCTTGGTCTTTGTGAGTCATATGATGTATCTTGTTACCCCACTATGCATTGGATGGATGATGTAATGGTTCTTGTGTTTGATTCAAAAATGGTGTATCCCCACTTTGTTGGGAGACTGATGAATCTTTAGGAAGGTCATTGGAAATGTATGTACAGAGTCATGTTATGCTTTTGCAAACCTTACATGTGCTCAGGGGGAGCATGGACGGATTGGTACATCTTGGCATGTACAAAGGGGGAGATCAATCAGAAAATTCAGCATGTACTCAGGGGGAGCATGGACAGCAGAATGTATATCAAAGAAGAGAATATCTTGGTTCGCCCTTTGCCCTTGATGTCAAAGGGGGAGAGTGACTTGGTGTGGTGGTTGCCATCAAGTCCAAAGGGGGAGATTGTTGGCATTATGATACAAGTGTTGTCCTTAATGGCAACTCACTTACATGTATGATACAGGTGGCAACTCAATCAAATGACATATCATAGTACAGCAGGTCAAGAGAAAGGTATACGCAGGTTAACCTTGATGAAAGTGCATATACACGCAGATGAGCAAAACAGAAGATGCGTATATGTACACACATAGGTTCACAAAAGGAAAGGCGCGTACATGTTGGAAAACTAAGTTTTGGTCCATGGTATTTGGTCCATGGTATTTGGTCCAAAGTGTTGACCCCAGGTATTGGGACCAAGGTATTGGTTCTACATGGTTTTGGACCATGGTATTGAGAGAAGCCTAAAAATATATAAGGAGAAGATCATTAGGCCAAGGTGGAAGTGAGGAAGTGATGAATATCTGATAAGCTAGTTATGGGTTTTTGATGCTTTGCTTGATCTGAACTAAGGATGCACTCATGTGGATGATGATGAACGATGGATCGGGATCTTAAGAGTTGGAATGTTTATCATTATATGTTTTGATTATGGATAGACTAGATATGAATTATTGACACATGTTTTCTTGTATGAATGTTATGATCTGGGTATGACTGATCTCTGGAACAGCTGCAAAGTTATGAGTAAATATTTGCAGATATGTATGTGGGTTGGCTTTGGTGAAAGTGCATATGTACGCTAGTTTGGTTCTTCATAGTAGCGTATACATTCCGAGATATGATATTTGAAGTTGTAGTTGGATCTGGTTATTGTTGCAGAGTTTTGTTGTCTGTTCTATGTTCTGATGACTGTGTTGTTGACAGGGTTTCAGTGTTTTAGTATTGGGTGTTTCAAAGATTGATGATGCAAGTGTAGTTGATGGGTGTATTGCAGTGATGACCAATTTTGTGCTTCAATGTTGTTGATGGGTCCAGTATGAAAATTGGATGAAATGTGGCCTTCAGATTATGGTGTTGTGCTTCAAGAATATCAAGTCTGGAAATGTATGAAACGTGGTTCCTAGAGGAAGAAAGAAGATCGTAGAATTCAGTAGGTCGGTGCCTACATACTAGTAAATGGATCAGCTAGTACAAGAGCTAAGGGGGTTGTAGCTCCCTTCCAGGAGAGTTTGGAGAATGAGAGAAGGTTGTAGCCTTCTGCAGGTAGAAGCCTGCGTATTGGTATAAGACTGCACCAGTACAGAACCATTGTAAAAAGAAGTTTCTTATTAAAGAAGATAGAGACGAATTGCAACAGGTGGTTTTCACCCACATTGGGTTTCCACCTTATATCTTGGTATCCATGTGTGTTGCTTATGTGTGATGATTTGTTTTGCTTTACTGCTCCTATTTGTTGTTCATATGGTTAATAATGTTCTGATGCACTCATTAAGAAGCAACTAACCAAATTATAAGTTTACTGGATATACGCTTGTTGCTTTACACACAGTTGTGTATACACACGGTTCTCCTTATCTGAAGTGGCGTATATGAATATGAATATGGAAATGAAAAAGCTATATTGATTAGATAATACTGATTCACCCCCCCCCCCCCTCTCAGTATTATTTCCAACAAACGGGTGCGACAAAAGGTTAATAGTATACTCGGATCAGTTACTTTTCTGTGAGTTAATCTATTGAATCCAGATAAAGAGAAACCTATGTTCAATAGATGTCTACCTCATTTTGTTACAAGTACGAGGAGACGGACTAAACTCATTTTTCGTCGTGAATTTTTAATGAGTCACACGATGACAAACTCAATACCTTCATCAAATTTTAACGAGTCAAATGAAGAAAACTCAAGGTATCTTTTTCAGTTTAGTGAGTGAGGAAAAAGAGGTAAAAGAACTGCTCATTCCTCCTTCATAGATTTAATGAGCCCGAAGGAGGGGAAAAACTCGGGGATTTTTCAATTTAAGAGCGAGAAATGGTCCCAAAAAAGCAAGTGCTCTGGTTGTTGCCGTATATTTTTAACGAGCCCGGTGACAAAAACTTGAGATTTTTCAGTTTAACGAGTGAGAAAAGTACCTAAAAGAATGCTCAGGTCATATTTATAAATTTTTAATGAGCCTAAAGACAAAACTCAGGATTTTTTCAGTTTAATGAGCGAGGAAAAAAGCACCTAAAAAGAATGCTCTTATGGTCTTTTTCAGTTTAATGAGCTAGAAAAAGAGCTAAAATGAGTTTCTCAGACCATCGTCATATATGTTTAACGAGACCAACGATGACAAACTCGAGGATTTTTCAATTTTTTAGAGCAAGAAAATATCCCATAAAATAAAAGCACTCTTTGAGAATTGCATGCAACTTTTACTGCTTTTCATTCCTGAAGGTACTTTCATCAAAGCGGAAAAAGTATAGAAAGCAGCAATTCCAATCCGTATGAGTTGATGCATGATAGAAAATCATGAAGAATGGACTACTTCCTCTTTAATGATTTCAAAAAATCATGTCTCCAAAAAATAAATATAAGGAAATGTTTTGAGCTTTCACGTTCACCATTTTCACTATTTGAGATTTGTGAAAGCATTTTGGAGCTAAAGAGGAGTAGATTTTCTGCAGACCATTTCAAGAGATATAGGTGACCATTCAACGTGCCGTCAGTCCCAAGTAGAGGCTAAAACCTTTCTCTATGCATTTCTTAACCTTTCTTGACAGTTTCAGGGGTGGAATTTTGCAAATTTGAGGTGCCCTAAAGCCTTATTTGCACACTAACACCCTCCAGATGGCCCGTAGGGAGCGTTAAATGATCTATACAAGCTACTGGAGGGAATTAATCCTCCCTGTGTATCACTGGGGGGGGCATTAGAGCTGAAGGGTGCAGTTAAAAACCTCATGCAAGGATTCCTTAAGCCAGTTTGCTCCATTTTGATTGTTTTTAGGGTTATTTTGTGCAGGTTTCAGGCCATAATGACTAGCCTATGGAGCGAATGGGCCCATGATAGCCAGGAATTGCTGATGTGAAATGATCCAGCATGCACACTTGCATTGCGCCACTGCGGTTTAATGAAGTATGCAAAGTTGGAGCTGATGAAAGGGCAGGAGGATTTATTGAGATGGATTATCCAGCGCTGGGATGAACACGAGCAAGTGTTCAGGATTGGATATCAGGAGTTGGTTATTAACCGTGATGACATATACTTTTTAACTAGTTTGTCATGCCATGGGGCACAGGAAAACCTCACCGGTGGTAGGTCAGATCCATGATCTACCCTAAAGCTAGTGCAATCCGATTTCATCCCCGAGAGTAGACTAGTCAGCAACTGAGTCCCCATAGAGAGTATAAGGTCTAGATCTATGAGAGAAATTTTATGGTTGATTGTGTGGTTGGCGGGATCAAAGAGTCACCACGTTTCGACAAAGGCCCAACTATTTCTTGCAGTTGATTGTGTCCAGCCACAGATGTTCAACTGGTGTGAAGCAGTGCTTCGCCAGTTGAAGGCAGAGTTAACAGCATGCAAGACTCATACCCAACACAGTTTTGGGTGTGGTACTATCATAGTTTCATTCTTTCTTGACAGGGTACCTGTTATACTCCCAAGGATGAGCTTAGGTCCCCTTGATCCGAGGGAGCTGAGGCAGGGCCACTTGTCATCACTCGATCCTCGCATAGTAGGAGGACCGATCCGGAATTTCTTCGAGGAAGATTTCTTCCAGTGGCTTCGTGGCCAAATTGTGATGATTGATGACTATGCTTATGAGGGCATGGACTTTACTGATGACCCGAACTTGATGCTACCGCCTAGGACCAACTGGGGTCCTCAAGGTGAGAATGATTTTTGATAGCACTTTAAGTATTTTTAGCTTTTGAATGTTTATGTAATGTTTTTATAGGTGAAATAAGTACTGACATGAAGTTTTTATGCTTAACACAGATGTGGCGCCATTACGACCTGCAGGCAAACCCTACCATATGCGACGAGGAGGCCAACTACCTGCTAGAGGGGGTGATGCCGATAGTCTTCACGAGGTTCTAAGGAACCTAGAGGGCTTGACCATGGGTGTCCCCCCCTTCCTATGAGGGAGATTCCCACTCATATGCAGTGGCACACAGTCGGTGTACCTGAGCGGTTTCTGGTTCCTCTTTGGAGGATAGCTAGAGAAGTTTTAGCATTTCAGGAGCAATAGGATCTTTTTAGTAGGTGTTTTGGCGTAGCCAATGAGTGCTTGTAGCTGGGATTTTTAGCCATTTTGTACTTAAAACATCCAATTTTTGGAATATTTTGATGTAAAAGACTAGATTTTGATATATATATATATATATATACACACACACATATACATATATTTTGGTATTTTAATGGTGTAAATGTTTTTTAAATGTTTTTGTAAAAATTTTAACTCAGTGAATTTTTACTTTTCATGCATGCTTCTATAAAGAATGAGATAGATGCCAAACTAATACATAGTTAGCTAATAAATCAGCAGCCACATTAAATTCTCGAGGAATGTGTTCATATGTGATTATTTCAAATTGACGTTCCAAGAGTTGTACCCTTAGATAATGACGTAACAAGGTTGGATTACGAATGTGATAACAATTTGTCAATTGCATAATGACTAGCTAGGAGTCTAACCTGACCACCAGATTGGAGATGTCCCTTGAGTGCAGTAGGAATTTTCTCTTTTTTAATGACACTAGTTTGGGTTTTCGATCTTGGGCAGTTTACTCACACTGCCTATCCCAAGATCCTAGCCTGAACTAATGTTTGTTTGATCAATAAAGAGTTACTAATTGATTTTAGGTAAATTTTATGTGTACTTTTTTATTGTCTTCGGTAGGGGAGTTGACATATGAAATGTGATGAGACTCTGACTCAATAAATCATGCACAAGACAATGCTTTAAAAAAATTTCAATTCGATGAAAACAAGTTGTATTCTACAGGTGAGAGTCTTTCACATGTTCATATTCTTTCCATGCATCCTAGTCATTTAACACATGAATAACCAACATAAACCTTTCCAATTCTTTCCTAACAACTACTTGAAACCAAAAATAAAGCAGCTTTTAACTAGCTAAACAGAAGAATGAATAAAAAATGTGGATCTTTATTTTATAAAAAATGCTTCTAAGAAAGAAAAACAAAACTTTTTTCCTAAAAAAAAAACTTTTAGGACACCTATTTTGCTAACAAAATGTAGTAACAGATCCTCTTTCAGTCCATGAGCAGGCTTCCTATCCCTTTTGGTTTCTAGACACAGCTGGAAATCAAGGTTTTGGGAGACTAACGCTCTGTAGCAGTGGCCATAGAGAGTTAATAGGTCGACTAACGGTCCCTGTGAGAAAACATAGTGCTTTATAAAGCATTGTGTAGTCTGCTAACCTGAGTTAGTGTCAGAAAACAATCAAAAATAGGGCTTCTTAGATTAGATTCAGTGATGATTACATGTAGGCAAGATGTAGCAAGGTTTTTGGTGGGTAAAAAATGGAATGCAGAAGTATAGGGAGGTCTTAGAAGGAGGAGAAAATTGAGAATTGTCTGGGTAAACCGGGAACTAGATGTATAGTCCCCAGTGGAGTCACCAATTCTGCTATAGGATAAAATGCACAGTGTATAGAGAATGAAGATACCCTCAAAGATCTTCCTAGGACCTTCAGTAGACTGTAAGATTATCTGCAACCATCACAAAGTTACATGCACGTTCATAAACAATAACTAACTATCAAAGTAGGAGAAGTAGATTACCTCAAGCCTCCATGTAGATTTGCTGGAGAGCACAATGCAGCTAGGTGGAAGTCCATCGAGCCGGCTCTAGATCAAGTCCTGCACATAGAAGAGACAAGCATAATCACTATATACAACTGTGATAACTAATACATAAAAGAACATCTAGTTACACATAACTAAGCTACTCATGCTAAAAGGTATTGGACAAACAATTGAATTAATGATAGTAGCAACACCACGGAGTAGATAGTACAACTGCAGTTCTATATTAATGTTGGAAGAGTGATTACAACCATCTGTTGTATCAACCTTCCCTTACCCCTCCAGCTTCTCTCTCTCTCCCCCTTCATACCAACTTCTTAAGATTTGAGACAATACTCAACAATCAAGTATGTTATCCTTTCAAATGCTCTGACCCCTATCACCATAGCCCTAGCTCTACTTATGTAGAAATTGAGTTAGGGTTGCCAAGTTCCTCCTTGAGTTCCCTAGGGTAAAAGCAATGAAGCTCCCATTCTTTTCAGCTCTTTCCCATTCACCTCCTTCATTAGGATTAGAAATCCTCCAAATACGTCGAATTTGGATGTTTCCTGCCTTTTCTTGAGTGATTTTAGGAACAAATATCTAGATACTTATGAGTCAATTCATTCCTTTGACCCTTATAACTTCACTAGGATCCACTATAATTGTTCCCAAACTAGCAACTTGAGTTAGTTTGGTTACTAACACACCCTTAGGCTTGCAGAGAAGCTTTATAAAGCAGGTTGTCAGTGCATAGCTAGCGTTAGTGTGGAAACAAGGCATGTGATCTTAGTCTTTTCTTTAGCTATCATGTCTTTCCCCTCTGAGTTAATGAGGAGGTCAATTTTTTGTATAACACTGGACCCCCTCTGTGCACTGCTCAGCCAGTGCTACCACTGGCGTGGGTACCTCATTTGCATGGCATTTGCGCATAACCTTACCGGCTAGTATTTGGGTTGCCACTTTCACTACTTTGTCATTGATGCTGGATATGGCATAGCCCCTCTTCTTCTTTGCCAACTTGTACTTTTCTTCATGGCCTCCGCGATGGCCATGTCACTGCTTTTCCCTTCCGAGATGGATACGGGATCCTCTCCTTTGCATGGAAGCTAGGAAATATGGTGAATCAAGTCTGTCATGATGGGGATGGGCTCCTCCAACCACAAACAACCATCATGCACCAGGTAGAGCAATTACTTGATGACAAAAATGGTTATTGGGGCACAATGCAAATGCAGCACCCAGAGTAGGTTCAGTAGCTTAGCCCTTTCCACTCTGTGCAACCACTTTCATGGCACTAATTCTGTAACCCCCATCACGGTGTTCTGTTTGGGCTTCATGAGGTGTGAGGTCGCCAGGTGAGGGAACTTCCCATGGTCAGTGTTAGCGCTTGAATTTGGCCTCAGGCTGAAAAAGACAAAATCCAAGTCAACATCAAACCACTTAGCCTCGTAGCTAGCCCTACGGGGCAGGAGAGGGCTCTCTTCGGGTCTATCTCAGCAAAAGGTATTCAAAGGGTGGAGATGACCAATAAAGAACACTAATTTTAGGCTAGTAAACTGATAGGGAAAGTTTGATTTTAAATTTTTAGAGTTTTGGTGGAAAATTGAGCACATTAATTTTGGGTGCAGGGATGAGACACAGTTTTTGCAGAGGTCTTTTTGGGGCAAGGTAGGAGATTGTCTTGATGCCCTTGAATTAAGTGAATGGATAGAAATGACCGGTGAGGAGCTAAAGAGAGCAAGAAACTTTCGAGAATTCTCTTTAGACAGAGGAAAACATAGATATTAAGCAAACTTAAAGGCAGAGCATATAAATTATGAATTCTACCTTAACACTTCATTTACTTAATGTGCAGAAAAGAGAAGTAGGAAAATGATAAACATAACACACTTACAAGTACATGAGAGAAGCACACCATCAAAACAAATAACCACAGGAATCCCAAATAGTGTTGCAAAACCCTGGTCTTTCCTTTGCCAAAATTGCAGAGATACAAAGTATAAAATAGTCTAAGCTTATCCCTCAAGAGTCCAACCTCTCCAACCATGAAAATGATTTGGAAAATACATAATATAGACCATGCCAACCCATTCCCTAGCCTCTAGGGGTCGAGCTCATCATCCTAGGAGCTATTTCAACCAATTCTAAACAAAGCACTACAATCTAGGCAATCAAAACAACTTGCCTCTATAAGCTAGGAAACCAATTCATTCATTAATTTTTTGATATTTTATGAATGAATCTTCTAGAATAGGTAAATAAGTGTCATGTCAATGTAAAATTACATTAATTACATCAAGGAGGATGAAAATTCCCACCAAAAAGTCAAAACTAGTCAATGCTGCGTTTTCCTGAGCTGAAGGTGCAAAACTGGCAAATTTTCCCAACGCGTAGCGTGCCATTTCTCAACGCATAGCACGCCTTTCAGGCCACTTTTGAGGCACTTCCCGGCATCCAAATGAGGCACTAGTGGGCTTGTTGGAAAGGTATGGATGTCTACTCTCCATCCCAAGTAGAATTTTTCAATTTGGTGGCCATTTCCCCCTCCAAAATTGCAATCGCCCAAGACTGCTTCCTATGTGTCCAAAAAGTGGCAGAAGGTCATTTTTTGCTTGTTTTTTGACCTTTTGGGGCCTCAAATCTCCATGAAACTTCTTGGCAGTGGCTGAGCAAGTGTATTTTGTCATGAAAAATCCAAAAATGCTGAGTTTTTGTGAAATGGACCTCCCCAACTTAAGGGTAGCGCGCGGCACGCTACGCGTTGAGCCAAAACCCTGACGCGTAGCACGCCTGAGCCCTACGCGTAGCGAGACTTTCAGATGCCTTTTGGAGGCCTTCCCGGTGTCAAAATTGGGCGCAGGATAGTTCGTTGGAAATTTATTTGAGTCTACTTTCCAACACAACTGTAATTTTTCAATTTTGAGTTCATTTTCTCTGTCAAAAATCAAATCTCCGAAGACTGGTCAAAATGTGCCAAATGAGGTTGCCTCAAGGCAGAGTGCTGTTGCAGTCAACTTTTGAATGCCTTCCTCAACTCAAAAGTGAGCTCATGATAGCTCGTTGGAAATATATTTGTGTCTAGTTATCATTTGACTCATCAAGAAAGTCATTTGGCCAACCAAGCTAGGAGAAGACCAGATTTTTCCAAGGTTACTTCAGAGGTGCATTCGATTCTCTCGAGGCGATTGTATTTTTGACATTTCTCTAAAACCATGACACCTGTGTAAAAAGTGAGGGATTTTTTTCTTCGTTTTCATGTTTTGAACGAAAACCTCTCTCCTTTTTCCAAAATTCATCTTTGATTGCTCTGAAACATCTTTTGAATAAAACTTATCCCGATGTGTGAAACTAGGAATGTTGTGGAAATGAAGCAAAATGAAGGGGATGAGGGGCTTGTAAATTCTTGGGGAAATTTTGGGGAGTAGGGAGGGATGTTAGGAAGTAGGGGAAAGTGGAATCTCAGATATTGAGTGAGGGGAAGGGGTCCAAAAGGGCAAAACACAAGCCTAGCCTAGAAAATTGCCAAGTTGTAGCAAGAAACTAGGGTTTGTGCAAAAATGAGGAATTTGGGGGATCTCAGTGATGGGAAGTGTTTGATAAGGTACATGAAGGATAGGGGAAGGTGTATGAACATCTGGATACAAGTTTTGCTAATGATTTGACCATCCAAGAGAAATTGCCTTCAAAACCATAGGAGAGGGAAATGAACCTTACCAAGGCACAACTGAAGCATGAACAAGGTGTAAAATGACTCATTAGACATTGACATGATAATGAAAACCCTATGAATGATGATAGACTCAGCTGAATAGTGAAATAGACTGACATTTGGGCAATTTTAGAAGGAGTGAAAGCAAACCCTAGACCTAATGTCTAGTGACCAAATTTTGCTTGAAGACTCACTGAAATGACAAAATTTGACCTTGAAACTCTGAGACCACTTTGTAAGAGCATATTTGATCACTGGAGGAAGGCTGGAAAGACTGACACTAACAGTCAGCGAGCCCCCAATCTTCAAATTTCAAGCTCAACACCCGTCCGAGGTGCGTGCCCTCAAAAATAATATTGTCTGGGAGGAGCGAGGTCTGGAGCGAGCTCTTGGTCTCGTCAAGGCCCTTGGGCACTCTAGCCTTTCCTTTCTATGGGGGGACATAGGCAAGCAACTTTGTCGGGGGGCGCATAGGCTCAGTTTCCTCCTCCATGCCTTGATCCTCGTCCTCTTCGATAATTGGGTCCTTCGGGTCTTCTTCTTCTTCATCGGTCTCGATGGTGACGACATTCCCTTTATTTTCGATTGACAGCTTGGTGCACAGTGGGTTCCGCGGGGACACACATATGGGAACCATCACTTGTTTTTCCTTCTTGGGTCTTGGCATGCATGGTGATTTCGAGATTTCTGCCACAATCCTGACACCTTCTGGAGCATCCCCCACATTCAGGGCTTGCACAGCCTCTTCGATGGTCAGTTCTGTTATCTCCATAACGTCCTCAGTTGTTGCCATTGTGTCCGTCCAAAAATCTAGCGCTCGCAAATTCAGGGGCTCAATCAATGCTCGGCGCACAACAATCAAGGCTTTTCTCAATAAATCAATTCACAATTGACCAAGTGTTGTTTGCTGGGCAACCCTTTGTAATTTATAGCGCCTTTTGAATTTTAATTCGACTATTCCCCCCAAATCTCGTTTATTAATGCTCCCTTGGCAGAATATTTTCCCAATTCTTGCCCATAATTCGCATCTTAAATGGTTGCCGCCCACTCCATTTTTTCTCAAGTCGAGCATCTCATCATGAATAGTGACTTCAATGATAGCTTTCTGGCCAACCCACACAGCAACACAGCCCCCTATGCATCGTCACGGACCTTGTGACTCTTTGCTTTTGTACACAGCTCCAACATTGCGCAGATCCTGGGTAAAATAGTTTATAGTCCCACGCTCCCTTTCAACTGCCTGGGACGCTAAGACTGTACTTCCTTCGGCTAGTCAGGTGGTCGCACCACCCATGTGAAGTTTCATCCTATCATTCATCATGTTTCTTGGAGAATACCCACCTTTTATTGTTACGGTCGGCATCATGCACTCTACCATATGTAACGCACTACCCTGGTCAATACACTTAGCAATGTGCGGTCCAAGCCAAGGCATCAAACTAATAAACTCACAGCGATAGGTCTTAAACTTGTCATCGTGATTGTATGTATCCTGCCTTATCACGCTGATCTTTTTTTTGTGAAAATATTCCTTTATCTCATCCTCCAACTTCTTGACTTTCGCGTCCACCAGAGTGCTTTTCTTCCCTAATAGTACCCTTTCTTCTTCAACTCTTGGAGTCTAAAATTTCCCTGTTGTATTTCTGCTTCCAAGGTTCTGCAAACCGTCGTATCTACTGGTGTCATCATGCGCGGTCTAAGCTCTCCAAGTACTATAGGCCTTACTGTGGTCGCTTCATACTCCAGCCTTGGCGATGCCTGCATGATTAGGTTTTTTCACGCGGTCCTATAAGCCCGAAGAACAGGTTGTATGCGCAAGTCCCAATCAGTCTACTTCACATTGTGGACCTTGTTTAATGCTTCGTGTACTTTGTTAACAACTTCTGCATGGATATTCTTCTACGCACTTGGTATTTCCATACTTCGTGGTCCCAACCGAAGAGATCGTTCACGCCATTGCCTTACCCGCACCTGCTTACTGATCAGGTCCCCTACCATGAGGACGGTGTGCATTCATGCAAGTTTCACATCATATACCTGTATCCACCTAGATAGGGGGTGCGTGGGTCGGTTCGTTTGATAATTTTGCCTGTTAATCACATTGGAGGCTTCCCAAACTGCATGCATCATCCTTCGGCAATCGTGTCAGTCCTGAAAACTTCTTTGGTGCGTACCCCACCACCTCGCTGGTGTAGCATGTAGTGCCCACTTCAAAGCATTGAAGCACTACTGTTCTGGCACTTCTTTTTCAAATTTTGTCAGGAAGTCATCCACCTCACTTAAACCACCATACGTTGGCATATCTCTTGCCTCTATTGCTACATAGTGCAATGACCTTGTCATCACGTTACAGTTGAGTGTGGTTACCTCGTGTAACTGGTTCTGCATCGTTCTATCTCCTCGTCAGAATCGGATGTGTAGGAGCTTTCGCAGTCCCATGAGATTCGACCATCCGCAGTTGGATTTACCTAGTCCTCCTCATGCACGATTATCTTGTAGATGCATCCCAAGTCATTATCGCTATCGTAGTCATGCACCAGCTTCATGTAGCGTGATCCCTCTACAGGGTATAAAGGTACCACCACGCGCAGAGATTTTTTCTTAAGGATTATCTTGCACTTCTTTAGATTTATCACTCCATTCATGTCAGTGGCCCAATCTATTCCCAATAACATGGGGTAGGGATTGTTGTCATCAACAATCTCTATCCCTTTGAAATCTGCTAGCACACTTGCTCCTTCAATATCTACTATGATTCCCTGCAATCTCCCCATAGGTAGGATCTTTTTCTAGTTCCCCATCCATAGTTGGATAGGAGACCATTGCAGCGTAGGCCTGCCCATGCACTCCAATGTCTGCTTTAGAAGGACGTTCGCGTCCGATCCTAGATCTAGAATCACTTGGTCCATCTCATATTCCTCGATCTGTGTGGTAAATCTCATCTCCCTTCATGTTCATGTCGTGCGCTTCTCGAGCTTCCAGACTATGTGCGGTTCTCTTGGCACAGTCCCAACGCATCTAGTTATGAGTTCTTGTAGCCCCTTTATAGCCTTGCTGTCGTGTAGCAGCTTCATGCATGTCTCCAAGAATGTAGTGAGCATCAATGGGTCCATTTCTGACTCCATTCTATCTTTACTTCCTAAAGTGGAGGCATCAATGAAGCTCCTCTTGGCTTCCATGAGGGTCTCCTTAGCGTGCTCCAAATCAAATTCTGGTTCCTTCATTGGAGCCTTGCGAACCCAAGTACTTTCTTCAAGCTACTTGCCTTTGTCATCCCCTATCGTAATACCACTCTGGAGCACAATATTTACATTAGGCTCTTCCTCATGTAGCTCAGACCTCATCATTTGCAGGTTCTGAGTCAGGGGAGGCTAGAGTGCTCCTTTATCACACAACCTCACTATCAGTGTGGGACAATCCTCCATCTCATGCTCAAACAACGTACAATACAAGCATGATGATCACGTTGGATTCATACAATCGCAGGCATAATGCCCTATCCCTCTGCAATTGTAACATATCAGTTGTCCGTGACCTCGTCCTGACCCCCCTCCACCTTGACCTCGTCCGCGCCCCTAAAGTCTGGTGCGCGCCATTCTTGTGTTTTGATCGAGGTGCTGTGTTTTGGTCTGAACTCTGTAGGTAGGAGTTCGATCCATCATCATCTCATAACTTATATAGGTGCACTCATCATGTCCTACTGACCTTCAGAAATTACAAAACAACTGCTGTGAATTATGTGTATACTTTTGTAATAGATGCCAGTTATCTGTAGCATGCTTTCCTCCTATCTGAAAAATCGTGCACCATAGTGTAGGCACCACGCTTGGTCCTACTTGTGCCTCCAGTCTTAGTGGCATTAGCCCTCCTCCCACAAGGTAATTCCCGAATACTAGGCAGTGGTCCTTGTCATTCCCTTGGCACTTTCATTTTATGCACCATACATCATTGCGCATATCTGGGTAGGTTATTGTATCTTCTTTCCAACTCTACATCTCCAGGCATAAGTTTTTCAACTGCTCATGAATCTACTGAACTCCTAGGTTAGGATCTTGTATTGGAGTTTCATGCAATCTCACCGTGACCTCCAAAGCCTCAGCCTGAGTGGTTAGCCTTTGTTGCGACATCGAATTCCGTAGATGTGGCGTTAACGATGCTATGAACCATTCGTGGTGTTGCCAATCTGTTAAGGTCATGTTCACTTCACGAATTGTGCACTTCAGTCTTTGATCCAATTCCCACGGGGTCTCGCCTGGTAGCATTGTGATCTCCTTGAATCCAATGATTGTCTATGCCTCAGAATTTGGCCTGCTAAATTCTTTGTTTAGCACACCTTGGACATCCTCGATCCCCGCATTCGGATGCTTAATGTACCAGGTGATCGTGCGATCCTGCAAAGCACTGACCAATGTTTCCTTCTTTATATTATCGTCTGTGACACCCTGTGCTTCCCATACAGCTTTTATCACGAACCAAAACTGGTCCAAATCTTCGTTCCCTACTCCCTTGAACACTGGTAGCTTTATCGCACTTGCCATACTGCTTCGCAGTGGTGACAGAGGTCGTATGGGCGAAGATGGGAGTAAAGACGGTGAAACTAGTGGTGGTGTGAGTGGGGGTGGTATGCGCAAAATTCTTTGTCTTATCAGATTGATCGCACTTCTTGGCAAGACCTTCACGAACTCTTCTTCGCCCCCTCACGAAGGTGAAATCAAGGGGCTAGTTTCTAGTTTTGTGCTACCTTCATTTTTGTAGATTCTCCCACTTCGTGTAGCCCCAAACATCAATTTATTCATATAACCAGATTTTCATACAGTAGGATTTTAATCCAAGTGTTCAAATATTTAACGTACTTACCTTGCGGTCACTTGAGGAAGCGTTGTTCTGCCTCGCTATAGCTAACTGAAGTATCTACCATGAATTTGGTGATGAATCCTCCTATGATTCAATCGAACCAGTGATCAACAATGCATGCAATATTATCTTCAAATGCTTGCAGTCTACGCACCAATTCTAGAGTCCACACAATAGGTTTGTCAAGTTTACACCTTCCTTGGCTATCTACTAGTTTCGCGATCCACTTGTACAATTATGTGGGGAAGGATGCAAGGAAAATTTCGTGGATCTCCGTATACAAGTAGCAGTCTAACCACTCTTCCTTTGATAGTCATAGATTCCTATTTTCTTCTGCCACGAACTCGTGAATCTTTCTGTCCAACCAATCTTCAATTCCTTTCTTTGCCAGATTCCAGTGATACAACATCAGACATCTTTATGCAGATCCTGGTCCCGACAATGGAACCATTTTTTGGCTTGTTGGGGCCTGACCCAGGTTTAGAATTAATTAGCCAAACAAATCCTTTTACTACTGGCCCTTTCAGAAATAATCCGCGAAACGTAGACTGAGGTCTCACCTGAAGTAGTATGGGAGGGTGCTAGAACCAGGTTTCCTCACCCTTGAGATGTCTGAAAGGTACAACTGGTTCTCTGTTTGTTCCTGCGTACGGGTCGCTTTGCACACTTCCCGTTCCTCACAGTCTGATACATTGCCTTCGCACAGCCCTGACTAGGGGATCTACCACGCTTTGCGCTATTACCCGAGAGCTTACTTATCTTCTAGTGTTAATTAATTACCTTTGCCTACTTGAATGTCTTAAGTTATAATTAGCAATACAAAACATTCATACATGATCGCGTAGTAAATAGACAGTATACTTGCAAATTATATCCAATCATGCATTAAACCAGGAAAATATACAAAGAATTTTAGCAAAACTCTTTATTGATTCTCCCAACGGTTACATACTCAACCTGTCCTACACACTCGGCTGCAAGGGTCCGCGCACTCAACTATCAACTGCTAGGCCTCTGCGCACTTAGCTACAGAGCCTTCTCCTACTCTATGACCCACAGACACACTTTACACTTCGCCTCAATCACTTCGATTTCTCATGCTTTTCTTCTATTCATTTTTTAGTTATTTTCTACACTTAGAGCCTCACTCTATTTATATAATCCCATGGTCTGTGGACCATGGGTATTTCTATCTAGCCGACATTACATTACAAAAACTAGGGTGGACAACCCTGTGACTCTATTATACTTTTGCACCCCACGCCCGCAATTCGCGGAGCTTTTACAAAAAGATTTGGTCAAAACTTGGGCTTTAAGCCCCAAAACATGCCTTGGGGGGATTCCATGCCCAACACCATTCCTGCATTTTGATCAAGGGGCCATGTTTTGGCCTGAACTATGTAGGTGGGAGTTCTATCCATCATTAACTCATAGCTTGTACAAGTGCGCTCATCATGTCCCACTGACCTACAAAAGTTGCGGAACAACTGTTGCAAATTTTTCATATACTTTTGTAACAAGTGACAATTGTCCATGGCATGTTTTTCTACTATTTGACAAATCACGCACCACAAAGTAGGTGTTGCGCTAGGTCCTTCTTGCACTTCCAGTCTTAAGGGCATCAGTCCTCCTCTTGTGAGGTAATTTGTGAAAACTGGATAGTGGTCCTTGTCATGACCCTGAACCTTGCATTTTATGCACCATACCTCTTTGCGCACTTCTGGTCGAGCTGCCCTGTCATGTTTCAAACTCTGCATCTCAAGGCATAAATTCTTCAGCTGCATGTGGATCTACTGAACAACTAAGTTAGGATCCTGCATCGGGGTCTCATTTAGCCTCATAGAAATCTCTAAGGCCTCCGCCTGAGTCGTTATCTTCTGCTACAATAGTGCACTCCTTAAATGTGGCATTAGCGAAGCTACAAACCACTCACGATGTTGTCCATCCGTCAGATTCATATTAGCTTCGCGAATCATACATTTTAACCTCTGATCCAACTCCCAAGGAGTCTCGCCTAGTAGCATCATGATCTCTTTGAATCCAATGATCGACTGTGCTTCAGACTTCAGCCTGCTAAATTCTCTATTTAGCGCTGCTTGGATATCTGCGATTCCCGCATTTGGATTATCATTGGAGTGCTTAATATACCAGGTCAACATGCGGTCCTATAGGGTGCTAACCAGTGTCTCTTTCTTTATATTGTCTCTTTCTTTATATTGTTATCTGTAACTCTTTGCGCTTCCCATACAACCCTTACCACGAACCAAAATTGGTCTGGATCCTCATTTCCCAAACCTTTGAACACAGGCAACTTCATTGTGCTTTCCATATTGAATCGCTATGCTAGTGGAGGTGGTACAAGTGAAGATGGGGGTGATGGTGGTGAAGCTGGTGGCGGTGTGTGTGTAGGTGGTATTCACGGAATTCTTTTCATTATCAGATGCATCGCACTTCGCAGTGAGACCTTCGTGAGCTCTCCCTTTCCCCTCGCGGAGATGAAATCAAGGGGCTAGTTTCTCGTCCCTTATTTCCTTCATTCCTGTAATATTTTCCACTTCTCGTAGCCCCAAACATCAAGGTAACTACATAACCCGCTTTTCACACAATAGAATTTTAATCCAAGTATTCAAATACTTTATGTACTTACCTTGCAGTCCTTTGAGAAAGCATCTCTCTGCCTCATTGTAGCTAACTGAGGTGTCAACCACAAACTCAATAATGAATCCTCCCATAATACGATCGAGCCAAAGATCAACGGCATGCACGATCTTATCCTCTGATGCTTCCAACCTTTGCACTAACTCTTGGGTCCACACAATAGGACCGTCAAGTTTCCACCTTCCTTGGCTATCTTCTAGCTTTGCGATCCACTTATATAGCTCAGTAGGGAAGGAAACAAAGAATATTTTGTGGATATCTTTGTACATATAGAAGTTAAACCACTCTTCTTTTGACAATCGCGAGTTCTTGTTCTCCTATGCTGCGAACTCGTGAATTCTTTTGTCCAACTAGACTTCAATTTCCTTCTTAGTTGGATTCCAATGATACGGCATCAGACATCTCTATGAAGATTCTGGTCCCGACAACGAAACAATTTTTTGGCTTATGGCAGCTTGACCCAAGTTCGGAGTTATTTAGCCAAACAAATCCCTACACTACTAGCCCTTTCGGCATCAGCCCGCGGAGTGCGAACTGAAGTCTCACCCGAAGCAGTATGGGGGGATGCTCGAACCAAGTTTCTGCTTCCTTGAGATGTCTGAGATGTCGAATTAGCCCAACTAGATATGTCTTCACGCAGGTCATTTCGTGCACTTGTTCCAACCTTCAATACCTTCACAATCTGTTATAATTGTCTTTCGCGCAGCCCTAACCAAGGGCTAAGATGCTTTCGCAGTACTAGGGCAACAAATTGCACTATTACCCCAAACTACACTGTGTATCTTACTTATCTTCTTAACATATCTTAGTTAGCTTCACGTAAACAGATATTCTATCTTGCATTTACTTAATCAATACAATTATACACATTCACACGTCATATAAGTATTAGAAGTGAATTTCATACCCAAGATAACAGATGCATAAAATAGGAACTAAATACATAGAAATGATAGGAAATTGCTATTTATTAATACTTCCACTGTTACCAACTTGACTCTCCCTATGCACTCAGCTGCAAGAGTCTTCCCACTCAGCTGCGGACTACTAGGCCTCTGCGCACTCAGCTGCAGAGCCTTATCCTACTCTATGACCCAAAAACTAGACTTTACTCCAAATGTTTATCTCGCATACATCATATGTTCATATTTTCTTATGAATTTTTGTTATATCTTAACTACTTAGAGCCTCGCTCTATTTATACAATCCCATGGCCGCGGACCATGGGTAGCTTTATACAATCGATATTACAATAAAAAAACTAAGGGCAGACAACCCTATGACTCTTTTACAAACTATGCACTCTGTGCCCACAAAATGTGGAGTCTTTATATCAGAATTACAATATTTGGTCAAAATCTGGGCTCTAAGCCCCAAAACTTCTCTTTGGGGATCCCGTACCCAACATGTCACTGCTTCGGTGTCCATAGTTGTTGCAAGTGTCGACATAACACTACTAAAAAATGCTCGTGTCATCTCTGGTAAGTTCTAAAACACTAACCTCACTATCAGAGCCTCGAAGAATTCATAGTTCATGTTCACCTAAGGGCTCAACAACTCAATTCTCAGAATGGCAAGTGCTTTTCGCTGGACAGCCACCTGTAATTTATAGGGCATTTTGAATTCAAATCCAACTGTTCCCCCCACATTCGGTTCATTAATGCTTGATTGGTAGCAGATTTTCAAGGTTTTGATCCATACATTTTATCTTAAATGTTGACCACCCACTCCATTTGGCTACATTTCTATCGTCAAATCATTAATAGTGACTTTAACAGTCACTTTCCAGCTGACCTACGTGATTTCTCCCTGGGTAACGCAACTCCCTTCGCACTGTCATGAACTCTGTGACACTTCCTTGATTCACATAATCCTCCAATCAAGCAGCTCCCCAACTTGGGTAGTGTATTTTATAGTCCCACGCCTCCTTTCAACTGCCTAGAGTGCTAAGAATATGCTACCTTCATATAATCACATGGTCGAACCACCAGTGTATGTCTTCAATCGGCTGCCATTCACCTTCCCTGGGAAGGGATCTCCATTAAATTTAACCAACTGAACCACTCCTCTGTTGGTAATCTCCTTAATGACATAGGGCCCTAGCCAGTTGTTGGGCAGCGGATCCCCCCATAGAAAGTTTCTGGGGCTTAAAGCATGAGTTTTGGTCAATATAACGTAAATACCCCACAAAATGTGGGTGCGGAGTGCGAGAGTCTAGGGTTTTCCACCCTAAAATAATGTAATTTAATATAGAATGTGTTGGCCTACCCATGGTCCGCAGACCATGGGATTGTATAAATAAAGCGAGGTTGTAAGTTTAAAAGGCAGTTTTGAGTTGTGAAGTAATATGGGTTTTGAATGAGGAATTCACTCTGAGTCTGTAAGTCCGAATATTGGGTCGTAGTAGTAGTAAGAGGCTCTGTAGCTGAGTGTGCAGAGGCCTGGTAGAGTCTGTAGCTGTGTGCATGAATCCCTGCAACTGAGTGTGCAGGGTAGAGTTGGTATTGTATTGGAACAGAGGATTAATAAAAGATAAGTTGATTCTGAAATATTGTGCATCTGCTCATAGATCTGTGTGTTTATGCTTCTATTGTATTTATGCATCTCTTTACAGTTTTATGATTGTGCACACTTGTTATGAATGTTGAATGGTCAATAAGAATATTGGGTACACACAATTAAGTCAAGATCTATAATAATATCATAGTGAAGATAAAGGATCTAGATAGCACCTTTTCGTGCTCTTTATAGAGCTGCGCGAAAGTAGTTGCATAAGTTGCGAAGGTCAAACGGCTGCACGGAGTAGTGCAAGCACATAGGTTGGGTTCACAAACATCCTAGACCTCATCAATACATCCCTAGGGTGTGGAAACCTGGTTCTAGCACCCTCCCATACTACCTCGGGTGAGACCTCAGTCAGCGCACCACGAGCTGTTACCAAAAGGGTTGGTAGTTTCAGGATTTGTTTGGCTAAATCACTTCTGAAACTAGGTCAGGCGCCAACAAGCCAACAAATGGTCCCATTGCCGGGACTGGGATCTGCCTAAGGGATGTCTAATGTCACGCCATTGGAACCCTACGAAGGAATAAATTGAAGAGTGGTTGGATAAAAAGCTTCGCGAGTTCGTGACATAGGAAAACAGAACTTTGTAGATATCCGAGAAGAGGTGGTTGGATCGATCCGTATATACAGAAATCCATGAGATCTTCTTCACATCCTTCCGTTTTGAACTATATGAATGGATCGCGAGGTTAGCCGATAGCTAGGGAAGGTACAAGCTTGATCAACCGATAATGTGGACTCCAGAATTAGTGCACAGACTAGAGACATCAGAAGATAAGATCGCGCGAGTTGTGGACCATTGGCTTGACTGGATAATAGGGGGGTTGATCACTAAATTTTTGATAGACATGACTGTGAGCTACAATGAAGCAGAAAGACGTTTCCTCAAGGGAATGCGAGGTAAGTACATTAAATATTTGAATACCTAGATTAAGATGTTGTTATGTGGAAAACAGGTGATGCGAAAACATTAATGTTTAGCACGACGCAGAGCGGAAAGATCTACAGAGGTAGCGAGGAATTAGGAAACAGTCCCTTAATTTCACCTTCGAGAGAGAGCGAGGAAGAGCTCGCTTGGGTCTCTCCGAGAAGTGTGGTCAATTTGATAAGGCAACGTATTCCGCAGTTACCATCTCCACTTACGCCACCACTCACCTCACCTCCTTCACCTCCATCTTCACCCACACCACCTCCACCAAACCAACAGTTCAGTATAGCGAGCACGACTAAGCTACCCGTATTCAGAAGAGTAAGGAATTAGGGTCTGAATCAGTTCTGGTTCGTGGTAAGAGAAGTGTTGGAAGCACAAGGGGTTACAGATGACAACATTAAGAAGGCTACATTGGTGAGCACGCTGCAGGTTCACACATTGACATTATACATCAAGCACTTGAATGATCACCCAAATGCAAGAATAGCAGAGATCCCGAATGCGCTGAACAGAGAATTTAGCTGGCCAAAATCATAAACGAAGTCAATCATCTAATTTAAAGAGATCGTGATGCTTCCAGGTGAGACCCCATGGGATTTGGATCAGCAGCTGAAGAGTATGATCCGCGAGGCTAATATGATGCTAATGGATGTGCAGCACCGCACGTGGTTTGTGGCATCTTTGACACCCCACCCGAGGATGATGGTGTCACAACAGAATCTTTCAACCCAAGCTGAAGCTTTGGAAATGGCAATGAGGTTGCATGAAACACCGATACAGGATCCAGGGCAAGGAGTTCAACAAATCCACATGCAACTACAAAATCTATGCCTAGAAATGCAGAGCTTAAAGCAAGATAGAGCACCACGGTTGGAGGCGCATGAGGAATTGTGCTGCATAAAATGCAAAGGCCAGGGCCACGACAAAGATCATTGTCCAGTATTCGCGAACTACTTGGTAGGAGGGGGGCCAATGCCGTTGAGACCAAAGGCAGAGGCAAGGCTGAGTGGGGCACCTGCGCTATGGTGCGCAATTTGTCAAACAGGGGGAAAGCACACAACGGATAACTGTCATTTGTTACAAAAGTATACACAGACTCCCCAGTAGTTGTTTTGTAATTTCTGCAGGTCAGTAGGCGATGACGAGCGTACGTGTCGCAGCTACGAGTTAATGATGGATCAGACCCTAACCTATAGAATGCAGATAGAAATGCGAGGCCTCGACCCAGCCACGGGGATGGCGCGCACTAGATTTCAGGGCCGAGGTCGAGGACGACGAGGAATGGGGCTAGGAAGGGGCCGCGGACAGTTAATATGTTATAATTGTGGAGGACCAGGACACTATTCCTGTGATTGTACTAATACAATGAGAACGTCTTGTTCATATTGCAATCAGTTTGATCATGAAATGATAGATTTCCGTACGTTGACCGCAAAGATGCACGAGAAAGGGGTACTCCAGCTTACTTGGACTCAAAATATCTAGATGATGAGATCTGAACCACGCGAAGAAGACCCAAATGTGAATATGGTTCTAAGAAGCGGTGCGACCACAGGAGAGGATAAGGGGAAGCAACTCGAGTAGGATACATGGGTTTGCAAGGATCCTACAAAGGAACATGATTTTGACTTGGAACACACAAAGGAGACGCTTATGGAAGCTAAGAAGAGCTTCGTGGAGGCCTATACTTCAGGTAGTAAGGAACAACTAGAGCCAGGAATTGATCCTTCTATGCTTACTACCTTTTTAGATACATGCATGAAACTCCTGCACGATAATAAGGCAGTTAAGGGACTACAAGAGTTGATCACTAGGTGCACGAGATCAGGGGAACCGCGCATAGCCGAGAAATTGGGGAAGCATGCATTGCGCACCAAGAGGGAAATGAGATTGACGGCGCAGATTGGCAAGTACGAAATGGATTAGGTAATCCTAGACCTGGGATCAGATGCGAATGTGTTACCAAAACAGATATGGGAACGCATGGGTAGGCCCGCATTACAGTGGTCCCATATTCAATTACAAATGGCGAACCAATGGAAGATTCTTCCCATGGGGAGGTTGCAAGGGGTAAGAATTGATATCGAAGGCACCAGCATGTAGATGGATTTTGAAGTGATAGAGATTGTTGATGACAACAATCCTTATCCTGCGTTTCTAGGAATATATTGGGCCACTGATATGAATGGAGTCATCAACCTAAAGAAGCGGAAGATGATATTCGAGAAAAAGTCCCTATGCGTAGTAGTTCTGCTAGATGCAGCCGAAGGAGCATGCTACACTGAACCTGTGTGCAATGATGACAGTGACGATGAGCTAGATTGCATTTACTAGATAATAGCGCAAGACCAGGATCGGGTGAACGAGACTGCAGATGGGAGAATCTCATGGGAATGTGACAATTACTATACTTCGGCTTCATATGAAGAAGTAGAACACTGGAAGAACCGGTTGCACGAAGTGACAATGCTAAATTACAACATGATTATTAGATCACTGTGGTGCGTGACGACAGAAGCAAGGGAACTGCCAACCTATGATGGGGTAACAACGATGGATGAATTCTTAGACAAATTTGAAAGGGTAGTACCAGAATAGTAGTGGTACGGTGCGGCGGAATGGGTGTTACATGCAACACCCACATGATGGTGGAGTACACATCAAAAGACCATGGGGAACTAGCGTGAATGTAGAAGATAGATGTGCTTATGGTTTGAAAGTCTCCAGCATCAGATGAGAGCCAAGTAGCCAAGATGAAGTAGCTTGCGCGCTCACCTATGTCGATGGGTGTAGACGTGTGGTGTGCAAGACACGGCAGTAGGAAAAGCGATGCAGGCCACAAATATTCAACGTCAAAGCATTCAAAAAGTTATGTAGAATCATGAACAGAGTGTACCAAGTGGAACAAATTGATTGGGACCTACACATACCAGTGGTCCGATGGGCCTATAGGGCTATGCACAGGAACCTGAGCACAGGAATGATTCCAAAGATGATGAGCAGAGTCGAGGCTATAGCATGGGAAAAGAATCCTCACACAATAACTTCCGTAATTGGGATATCATGCGAGGACCAGAGCAAAGAGATTATGTAGCCATGCGAGGATGAACATATGCAGATTCAAGAAGCCATTTGGCGAGGCAACATTGAGTTTCACGAACTCGAAGAAGATTGGGTACGAACGAAGCAGAAGAGCATGTTAATGGATGCAGATATTAGAAAACAGGAAACCAAAATCGTGCAAGCATTACGCGTCGACTGAAGGACAAGACAACGTATGGGCAGCCCTACCACCACACTAGAAGGCTATCACCAAGAGTTTCTAGTTATACTACCATGGCTACGACTGCACCTTATTAGACAAAGTAACCAGGGAAGCGCATCGCATAAAGAAGAACAAGAGGCATGGACTAGCGCAAGGGTGACTAAGGAAGGCCCACAGATCGGGTGGAAGGTGACGTGAAGCCTCGCACCATTGGTGCAACCACTTGAATATCCATAGGAAGCACAGTCTCAGCGCTCCCAGTAGTTGAAAGAGGCTATGGGATGATAAAAAAGTCTATAGGAGAGCTACACGGGAAGGAGGTTATGTGCTAGGTCAGTATGTCACAGGGGTCGAGGTCGCACATAAGGGGCTGCGCTGCTACATGGGTAGGCTGGAAGGTGACCATTGATGTCATTGTTCATTACAATAGGTTCAATTTAAAGCAGGAAGGAGTGGGCAACAGGTAATCAAGACATGAATTAAGAGCTAGATTCGGGATGATCTGCCGCCAAGAAGGTATTAATGACTCAAAAGTGGAGGGAATGATCAAATTCAAATTCAAACGATACTATAAAATCCCTTGGGCTAGCCTCAAGGCAACACTTGGTTTTTTAAGATTTGAGCCAGTACAGAGCATTAAGAACCAAGCACTCTTGCCAACCTTGAATATGCGACCAAACGGATCCATTGTAGACACGACGATGGTTGCGAGAACCAGAGTGCGATTCCCGAAAGTTACCCAGCGCCCCATATGATCCAGGAGGAGCTTGGAGAGGCAGAAGCTACATAAGAGGTTGCAAAGTCACCACGCACACCACAACCACAGAAAGACAAGCAGATAATGGGGCCAGTCTGGGTATCACCACGAAACCCATGATTTAGTAAATTGTCAATGGAAAAGAAGGGAAAAGCCATCACCTTTGAAACAGAGGAGGAGGAGAAATATTTGCAAGCCCTGATCACCCAAATTGAAGCACGGGATGATGAGGCAGAGAATGTCTCCCAAGAGCCTTTGGCGATAAAGTTACCCCCCTACATGCCCCCGTGGAAGGGGAAAGCCAAGATACCAAAGGACATGGAGGCCATGAAGAGTGTGCTCCAGACCCCGCTCCTTCCTAATGAAATAAGGTTTGAAGGTTTGTCATTGGGATGGGTACCTAATATGAAGTTTGAAGACTGAGACCTCGCGGACAGTGAGAAGTTCCCACAGTTGGCTGCGGAGAAATTATTGAAGCAAAAATGGCTACACAGCGTAGAGAAGGCTAGGCTACTCCATCTACGATGGATACCCCACTACCACCGCACACCCATCACTATTTTTGTCATCCGGCAGCTACTATTCCTAGTACATGATGGGTATCTCTGGCTGGAGGAGCCGATTCCCATCACGGCCGATCTAATTCACCGGATTTCTCGGCTGCCCATCAAAGGAAACGACCCCACAGCCATAGCAAGAAAGAGCAGTGACTTGGCCCTTGCAAAAGCTATGAAGGCCAAATATAAGCTGGAGAAGAGGAAGCGAGGGTACATAATCACAAGCATCAAAGACCAAGGGGTGCACCTAGCCACCCAGCTACTGGCCAGAAAGCTGATGAGGAAATGTCGCGCAAATGAAGTGCCAGCGTCTGTAATTGCGTTGGCAGAGAAATGTGTAGAGGGGGTCCAGTTCAACTGGGCACAGTTCCTCTATGATGAGTTCTTGACAAACTGTAGGGAGGCCCAGGAGCAGGGTAAGACCTTCCACTATGTGGTTGTTCTTATCCATCCTGTTGGTTGCAGGAGAACTACCAAAGGATGGCCAGTTTCCCACGGTTGACGGTGACCTACCTGAAACCACGAGGTACACCTCGCTCTGGGCAATGAAAGACATGATGAGGATTTGTGAGATAAATGTGTTTTGGGTGTTCATAGAGGCAAGCATATGAACATGGATCAATCGCAGGTCGCATGTGTCCCCTACGGTCCATAACAGCTTACAGAGCGCCACAGAGTTCAAGGTGGATATGCATAACCTGTATATTCGGGCACGCAAAGATCTCGCACAAACATGGGCAAAGCTCCTGTTCATCACAATGGATGATGTGATCTTTGCAATAATGGACTCCTGGCCTCCGGAGTGGCATGCCCTAGACTTGGCAGAAATGGAAAAGATCGCAGCACAACAGCGAAAGAAGGATACCAAGTTGCGCATCGCACAACTGGTAGAGAGAAGGCGCCAGGAAGAAGAAGCAGGCACGCAACAGAAGGCAGTTGAGGCAGCAACAGCAGTGCAGATGGTAGAAACCACAACCGTGGCCACCAAAATGACCAAGGAAGGCCAGGAAATGTCCACAGAGCAGGACATATAGTGGGAGGTAGAGACAGAGGAACGCACGAACCTGGCACCAAAATCGACCCAACTCAAGAGGTCGCACGTCCATGAGAAGCCAGCCTCATGGAAAAAGACAAAGGCCACAAAGACCTCCGCCGACCTAGTCCATCTCACCAAGGAAGACCTTCCTGACATTGGCGAAACAGTTCACGATGTCACTAAGGATGCTTTTGACGAACTAGTGATGGAGCAGAGAACTGTGTTGGGGGCATTTAGAGCACACTTGCAATTATTACAGGTACGACCCCAGGAATGATGGCACCACATGTTGCAGCAGGTAAATTTGAAGCCGAGCTGATGTTGCATGCCTGCAACATAACACTTTTGTATTACCAGAGGGCTCAGTGTTAGCAGCCGCCTGTTAGTCTCAGTCTTGTCAAACTGCCATCAGTGATCAAAATCTTCTCTTTTGAATTTTCATAATAGGAGTCCCATACTGTAAATTGTTCATCAGTCCATTAGGTCATGGATTCGCTGATGGTTGTGTTCACTTCAGTTTTCCCTCATGAAATATACTTTCTGATCCTCTTCCATATAGTTTTTAGTCATGGTTCATACTTACTTTGCAGTTCATTTCATTATGTCTTAGGGTTTGGTCTCATTAGGTTTTAGGGTTCCACCAAAGTCAAAATTTGATGATTAAATGCCAATAATGATCAGCAAAGACATGAGGATGCTAAATAAACTCAAGCATGGGATTTTGAAAGTCATAATCATTCATTCCTACTGCCTAGTTACAAGCATTGCAAAAAATCAAGTTGGCATGAGCTAATCCACCTGCAAAAGCAAAGGTGAAACAAGCATTAAAAAGAAGGTTTTCAAAGGCAAAGAACATTTGAAAAGAGGGTTTTCAAAAAGTTAAAATCAAAATGGTGCCCATATATAAACCCTCTCATCCTACTTTTATTCCATTATGTCATCTTGCAAGTCAAAGAAGCCAAATGAGAGAAGAAAGAAGCAATTTTCAAGTGGTTTTGAGAAAAACAAAGGTGGCATTGCACATAGGCAGTCGACGCTATGATTCTGGAAGATTTTTCCCAATGTTGTGCATAGGGAATAGGGTGCTACACATAGGGCAGCGTGCTACACGTAGGGAGATTTCTGCCAGTTCAATTTTGAATGGGCGCTGCGCGTAGGAGCTAGTGCTGCGCTTTTGGGCAAGTTCACTGCACGTAGGGCAACAAAACAGCAAAACACTCCAAACTTAAAATTTATCCTAATTGCTAGAAAATTCTCCTTTTACAAGTAAGTGCCCTTACTTCATTCAATGTTTAGCTTGCACATTTAATATTTTGGACACCTCCTACACTCCTCATATCAAACCCCAGTTTTCCTCTACAAACCCTAACTAGTTGTTCTTCCCATTGCTTAGCATTATAGCTAAAACCCTTTACCCTCATCTACATTCCATCATCCATCCCTCATTCCCAAAAACCCTCCCCTCACTCTCATGGTTTATGATCTATCCATAACTACATAAATTCACTCAAACTCATCCCTAAAAACCCTAGAGCATACCATTCATCCCCTTTTACATTGTCTAAAATTTGTGCAATTAAGAAGCTGGTTAAACATGGATAGAGTTGACTATGACTATGATGAGGAGAATACAGTAAGTGATAGTTCAGTTGAGAGGAGCAGGCAACATAGAAAACCTCATAAGGGAGGAAAAATCACAAGAGAATAGCCAACTAACCTAAGAGAACTACAGGCCTCTCCATTAGCAGTTTCATGTTTTAGACACCTTGGATGTTATGAATTCTGTGAACTAGTGGAGAGAGTACAATTTCATCAAGAACTGGCTAGACTCTTTGTAGCCCACCTACACAACAATGAAGTGACTCTTGTTGGGGTGACTTTCACAGTGTCACCATCTATTATTTCAGAGGCCACCAAGATTCTTGATGTTGGTGAGAAATGGTATAAGGCTCAAGACCTTGATGAGCATTATTATGAGCCTTACATTAAGCCTCAGTACAGAAGTCAAATGAAGAGGCTTTTCCCTTTCAAATTCTTGGAGAACAGGTATGTCCCCTTGATGAGGATTATCGTCAAATATTTCACTTATGAGGGCAATTTTCTAGGTTGTAAACTTACCATATCAGGCTCCTCATGCACTTTACAAGGGTGAAGATGTTGAAAGTCCCCTACTTTTTGTTTAGAAACATTGATAAGATGGCTTACCTTGTGCAGAAGAAGCCATACCCTTAGCAGATGAACAACATATATCATTACTCCTTGATCAAGATTATTGTTCTTCACCATCTCAGTCTTCTCAATACCCCTTTGGAGACTTTCATTGCTCATGACATGTTCAGGGGACCCCAAATTCTTCCATCCATGGTGCAAGAAATAGGTGGGCCTTCTGCTCATGTGGAAACAGGAGAGGAAAACAAGGAGACAAAAACTGTTGAGGTGCTAGTATATTTGACATATCAGAGAGGTACAAGGAAGTTCTTTACAACTACTAGGCAAGTGTTCGCTCCATAGGATGTGGAAGAGACCTTGCCTTCTTCATCAATCCATAGGCATATGTTATCTCCATAGGGTGTGGAAGGGGCTTTGCCTTCTACATCAACAAAGCAGGTACAAGTTGAGTAGTTGAACAAAGGGAAAGAAAAGGTGCAGGAGGATGACTTGGATGATGAGCAAGAAAGGGAGTTTGAGTTGAAAGAACGTGATGAGCCTAAGCAACGTGACATTGAGATTATTGATTTAGAAGCTCAGGAGAGGGAAACTATCAAGGACATCATCATACAGGAAAGGGAAGCTCAGATACAAGATTTGATGGATAACCTAGAGAGGGAAAAGTATGTCATCACATAATTAGAACAGGAAAACGAATAGTTGGGTGACAAACAAGTCCTCATGGAGCTGGAAGTGCTCAAAGCAAAAAGGAAAATTGGCAAAGAGACACAAGTCACATTGACTCCTATTGAGTAGGAGATTGAAAACAATAGGGAGACTCGGCTTGAGAGAGTCAGCCTACACCTTGAGGAGTTGTTAAAGAAGGCCAACAAGGACAACCAAATGCTTTGACACATGGCTTATCACTATAAGACCCACAATAAGATTAGCAACATAAGAATAAAAAAGATGAAGGCTAGGTTAAGGAGGGATCTAGAAGGAAAAAAGGAGGAGGATAGACTTAAGATGTTGGCTGAAGCCTCCTTTTCTAATCAAAGCACTTGATGGTGGTGCTTAATACCAATTTTGGGCACTCTTTAAGAAAATTTTGTCATTTTTGAATTTTTGAAATTCAATACACAGAAAAACTGCCCAGAAGCGCAGTGCCACCGATGCTGCGCTTTTTATAGGGGCACTTAATGGAAAAATGGCTTGAATTTTTTGATTTAGGGAATCAAGGACATTCACCTTAACAATTTTAAGAATCTTTGGAGCAAAATTAGTCCACTGAAAGGTCCAAAAACACTCCGAAATTGACCTTTTTGCCAGTTTTTGGACACACAGAAGTAGCCTTGGAGAATCAACTTTTGAGGGCACAAATGAGCTCCAAATAAAACAATTCTAGGTGTTATGGAAATTATACTTGAAGATATTTCCAATGAGCTATCCTGGGCTCAATTTGGATGATGGAAAGGCCTCCAAAAGTGGCCTGAAATTGGCACTATGCGTAGGACCAGTGGCGCTGCACGTAGGGTAATTTGACTCAGGATGCCTATTTTGCCCATTTTCGACTATTTTCATGATTTCTCTCTCATGGTGGATGATTTATAGATGTAATTAATGTACTGGCTTGTAAATATGATGGTCAAACACTTGTATATTGTAGATTCATTAGATTAAAACTTGTTTTGAGGATAATGAATCAGTTTCCCCTCTTTTAGAGGCAAGTGATTTGATTGCCTAGATTCCAGTTCCTTAATTAGAAATGGTTGAAACAGCTCCTCTTCTCATGGTTTTGACCCCTGATGGTTAGGATGAGTGATTTGTATGTCTATATCATGTATTTTCTTGCTCATTTGCAAGGGTTGGATTCAGCTGGATGCTCATGTACTGAACACATCACTTTGTAGTAGTTTTGGCAGGAAACTAATAAAGTTGCAACTATTTTTATGGGATCCATGTGGTATGGCCTTTAGCATGTGTTTCTTCTTTTGTTATTATGTTCTCATGTTATTTATGTATGCCTCTTTCATAAGCATATATGGGTCCATTTTCGGCTCTAGTCTATCTTTGCTTTCTGAAGTGGAGGCATCAGCGAAGCTCTTCTTAGCTTCCATGAAGGTTTCCTTAGCGCGCTCCAAATGAAGGTTTCCCAAGTACTATCTTTGAGTTGTTTGCCTTTATCATCTCCCATCATGATTCCACTTCGGAGGACAATGTTCACATTTGGATCTTCCTCGCATGGCTCAAACCTCATCATCTACAGGTTTTGAGTCTAGGGAGGTGGTAACGCTTCATTGTCCCATCTCCTAGCTATCAGCGTAGGGAAATATTCTGTCTCATGATCAAACAAGGTACAATATAGACATGATGGGTGCAATGGATTTGTACAATCACGGGCATAATGTCCTAGCCCTCTAAAATTGTAGTATATCAGTTGTCTGCGACCTCTTCCAAGTCCTCCTCCACCTCGGCCTCGTCCGCGCCCTTGAAATCCAGTTCGTGCCACTCCTACGTTCTAGTCTAGGGGCCATGTTTCGACCTAAACTCTATAGGTGGGAGTTTTGTCCATCATCAGCTCATAGCTTTTAAAAGTGCACTCATCATGTCCAACCGATCTACAAAAACTATAGAACAATTTTTGCGAATTCTGCGTGTACTTCTGTAACAAATGGCAGTTGTCCGTAGCATGTTTTCCTCTTATTTGATAAATCACACACCATAAAGCAGGTGTCGCGCTAGGTCCTACTTACGCTTCCGGAATTAATGGCATCAATCCTCCTCCCGCAAGGTAATTCACAAACACAGGGTAGTGGTCCTTATCATGACCCTGACCCTTCCATTTTATGCACCACACCTCTTTGCACACTTCTGGTCGGGTTGTCCTGTCCTGTTTCAGACTCTGCATCTCAAGGCACAAGTTTTTCAACTGCACGTGGATCTGTTGAACTCCCAAGTTAGGATCCCGCATCGGGGTTTCATGCAACCTCATCATGATCTCTAAGGCCTCTACCTGAGTCGTTAACCTCTATTGTGACAACACGTTCCTCAAATGTGGCGTTAGCGTTGCTACAAACCATTCACAGTGTTTTTCATCCGTCAAAGTCATATTAGCTTTGCGAATCGTACACTTTAGTCTCTGATCCCGCTCCCAAGGAGTCTCGCCTGGTAGCATTGTGATCTCTTTTCATCCAATGATCGACTACACTTCTAACTTTGGCCTGCTAAATTCTCTGTTTAGCACAATTTGGATATCCACGATTCCCACATTCGGATTTTTATTTGAATGCTTAATATACCAGGTCAGTGCACGATCCTGCAGAGCATTGACCAGTGTCGCTTTCTTTATATTTTTATCTGTAACTCCCTACACTTCCCATATGGCTCTTATCATGAACCAAAACTAGTCTAGATCTCCATTTCCTACTCCCTTGAACACATGCAATTTTATCGCACTTGCCATATTGACTCGCAGTGGCGCTGGAGGTGGTACGGGTGAAGATGGAGGTGAAGGAAGTGAAACTAGTGGTGGTGTGGGTGGGGGTGGTATGCGTGGAATCCTTTGCCTTATCAAATGGATCACACTTTGCGGTGAGACCTTCACGAGCTCTTCCTCATCCTCTTGTGAAGGTGAAATCAAAGGGTTATTCTCTAGTCTCTTACTTCCTTCGTTCCTGTAGGTTTTTCCACTTCGCGTAGCTCCGGACATCAAGGTAATTGCATAAGCCTCTTTTCACACAATAGAATTTTAATCCAAGTATTCGGAGACTTTACGTACTTACCTTGTGGTCCTTTGAGAAAGTGTCATTCCGCTTCGCTAGAGCTAACTGAAGTATCTACCGCAAAATCAGTAATGAATCCTCCTATAATTTTATCGAGCCAGTGATCAACAGTGCACTCGATCTTATCCTTTGATGCTTCCAATCTGCGCACCAACTCTGGGGCCCACATAATAGCATTGTTAAGTTTCCACCTTCCTTGTCTATCTGTTAGCTTCATGATCCACTCATACTGCTCAGTAGGGAAAGATGAAAAAAAGATTTCATGGATCTCTATATACAGGTAGTAATCTAACCACTCTTCTTTTGTCAGTCGCGGATTCCTGTTTTCCTGTGTCGCAAACTCGTGAATTCTTCTGTCCAACCAACCTTCAATTTCCTTCTTAGTTCGATTCCAATGATACGACATCAGATATCTCTATGAAGATTCCAATCCTGGCAACGGAACCATTTGTTGGCTTGAGGGGGCCTGACCCAGGTTCGGAGTTAATTAGCCAAACAAATCCCTGTACTACTGGCCCTTTCAGCAACATCCCACAAAGCGCGGACTGAGGTCTCACCTGAAGCAGTATGGGGGGATGCTGGAACCAATTTTCCGCACCCTTGAGATGTCTGAGGGGTCGGTTTAGTCCAACTGTGAATACCTTCGCGCAAGTTGCTTCGCGCACTATCCTAACCTGTGAGGCCTTCACGATCTATTACAATCGCCTTCACACATCCCTAACCAGGGGCTGAGGTGCTTTCACACTGCTAGAGCAATGATTTGTGCTACTTCCCCAAGTTATATCGTGGATCTTACTTATCTTCTTATAACAGTTAGTTATCTTCACGTAAACAGATAATTTATCTTATATTCACTTTATCAACACATTCATATAAGTTCGTGCGTCATATAAACAATAGAAATGAAATTTATATCTAATACATTCAATGCACAAAGCAAGAAAAAGATACACAGAAATGATGTAAAACTTCTCTTTATTACTTGTTCAAAGGTTACAGACTCAACACACCCTGCGCACTCAGCTGCAGGGTTCCATGCACTCAGCTGCAAACTACTAGGCCTCTATGCACTCAACTGCGGAGCCTTCTCCTACTCTACGACCCAATGACTCAACTCTACACTAAGATAAGACTCAATTCTTCATCTATTTCCCATTGATTCTCCTCTTCTTCCTTTACAACTTAGAGCCTCGCTCTATTTATACAATCCCATGGTCCACGGACCATGGGTAGATCTCTAAAGCCGACCTTACATTACAAAAATGAGGGCAGACAACCTGTTGTGGCCACCAACAACCCCCCTCCTTATTTAGTATTAGCAATAACACTAAGTAAGTGGGGACCCTTAGTAAAAATTCAAAAAATTCAATTAAAACTCATGTATTTTACTCCTTAAGAAAACATCGCATCGCACGAAGAATGATAGGACATTTCCTTATGAGTAAAAATGATAAACTGCGAGACTGCGACGTGAATTCCATCTCATCGCATACATTAAGAAACACTCACATTGGAAAACTTTAAAAAATCGTCGATATCCGATATGCAATATCGCATATCGCAATGTCGCATGAGAAAACACATAACCATTTAACGATTATAGCAATCCACGATATTGCGATAGCGTGATACTGCGATCTGTGATTTTGCGATAGCGCGATATGCGATATGCGATCTTGCTATAAGCGCGATCGGGAAACCCTGCGATAACACATCTTAATGAGATGTGTGATAATGCGATACTGCAATGCTACGATGCGAATCACAGAAACATTCCATCGCAAATTTTCCCCGGCTCAACATTCAAGAAAAGTTGTCCATAAACCAAAAATTGGATACGTGCTTTAATGATAATTAATGAATGATATGCCAAGTGTTGATGAAAGACGGTTTTGTGTTTTCCGAAGAGTCAGTTCACGTCAGATGGCATGTTTTTGTACATCCGTAGAGCTTAGAGCTTTCTTGTCAATTTTTATTATCATTACTCTCTCTTCATGTGTGAACTACAGGAACGAAAAACAGAAGTAACACGAAGCAATGTGCAGGAAGCCATGGGGGAAAAGGGTAAATCTCCAATGCTCAGAGATAGAGAAGAGATGCCCTCATGAACGGATATCGCATGCAATAGAGCCGCAAATTCACAGAGCGCCGCTAAGCTATCCATTACAGATTTTCAGTCACAGCCATGGTTGAAAGAGTAGTTGAACAATGCTGATATCAACAGGCGGTTTAACGCTCAAGGTCAGAAGCTCACGAAAGCAGTATGTTTACAAAATTTCGAAGCTTATACCCGGTGAAGGAAAAGGCGAAAAACGCATCAGAAAGGCCCGGATCAAAGAACGGAGGTAGTTTCTGATGCGCGCATCGATGAGAAAATTGCTCAGAAAGCAAATCCTCTAACTGCTCAGTCACTTGTAAGCTCGGAAAACGCAAGAGAGAAAAGGCAGAAGCAATTCAAGGATTAACCAAGTGGAACTTGGATTATTACTGGGCATACACAGTAAATCCACATAGCTAGAGGATGACGCTTGAGTATATCATCAATTTTGCTGAAAAAATGGTGCCAGCTCTTACCATTTCTATTTGCTTAGCTCAACCAAAAGTGAAAGACAGACAACCGACTCTACCCAGGCAAATATTGAATGCTCGCAATATTAAGGAGCAAATGTAGAAATAGTTAGATATTAGATTAATTTTTAGAAATAGTTTTTCTTAGAAAAAGGGCGGTCATTTAAACCGTATCCTGAATCTGTGTAATTAAGTTATTTAGTTAGTAGTATTTAAACCCTTCTCATGCATTTAGAGAAGGGTCCAGAAATTTATCAAAAACTTGTCCTCAGAACATGCACTTTTGCACCCTAAGAGGAGGTTTTGGTGAATGAATGGATCAATATTTGTTGATGTTTGCATTTGATATCTACTACTAATGTTTCACTTCTGTACTCTTTGTGGATGTTAGAGCAAGGAGAGATAAATCATTGTTGCTTGAAGCTTATGAGTAGGACTAGTCATAAATGGTACTTTTATCTCTTGACCATTTCTACTTATATGTTAAAGTGATATATAGTTTTTAGTTGTTTATGTATTATTGCATGAATGATTGAGTTATCATTTGGCACTTTTGTACGGTGATAGCTATTTATTTATGCCTAATGTATAAATAGCTCATTATGCGATATGTTGTTCACAACTATTTCGTCTAACTTTTTATGCGAAGTGGTTCATATTAATTGATTTCCTTTCTTATAATCGCTGAATGATCTTTATTACCAGTTGTTATTTGAAATCTCTTTAGATCGCATAATAGAAGAATTACATCCCGGGTTAGCATAGATTTAGATGTGTTGTTTATAAGAATACAATAGCATAGAATTAGATTAAAGTTTAAATTAGAATAGCTTAGATAGGAATTGTTAGATCAGCAACATCAAATTCTACACACACACACATAGATTGGGAAACTGGTCCCATTATCCCTAGTTGGACCTGCTATACCAAACGGATAAGGAGCTGTCAACCAAGGTCCAGACCGGGCGGGTATCCCCCTTGTTGTCGACCCGATTTTCGGGGCCTCAACATATTTTGCACTAGAAGGAGGGCCTGAACTATGAATGGCAAGTAATTCCAAATCTGAATACCATTCTAAGAGTAAATCACCCTCATCATCTCCCCTGACTTCTCCATTACATTTAAATCCAGAGTCAGAAGTTGCTCGAGTATCAACCGCTGCTACACACCCTGATATTTCAGAGCAATCTACCGTAGAACTTCCTAAAGTCAAATCCCTGATTCAAAAACTTTAGCGATTTTCCATTTCTCCTCAGAGGTCTGATAAATCTCAAGGCAGCGTGACTTCGCAGTACAATCCTGCTCATCCCCTAACCAGGCTAAAGAGTGAAAATTTTGGCGTCCAGCCAACCGAATTACCTCTTCCCACCAGGAAAAGAGCAAGGAAATCACCTCAAGAGTCTGAAAGTGAGACCCTTTCGTCAGCATCGTCCATCTCAACTACTTCACCGCGAAGTCAACCATCCACTCCTCCACTCCAGATCATCATCCAGCCATCCACTGGAACCCCCACAACCCCTCTTCAATCATCTACAATCGTAGTATCCTCATCCTCCCAGCCACAGGGATCATCTTCTGCACTTTCCTCTGTTAGCAGCTCAGCAATGGCTCAGTCTCCATGGAATAACCCTGGGGCAGTCTTAATGCCTGCACCCTTGAGTCAAATACCATCCCATCCTGAGAAATGGCTGCCTAAATTCAATCCCGAGGCAGGCATGCTAGCAGAAGAGCACATAAACAACTTCATGCTTTCCATTAATCTCAATGGGGTTACTAATGAAGATGCTATTGTTCGGCTTTTTCCTTATACACTACAAGGAACAGCCGGGTCATGGTACTTTTCATTACCCTCTGGATCCATCACAAGTTGGGACATCTTCCAGGACCAATTCCTAACCAAGTTTGGTGATGACAGGTCGACGACAATGTTAATCAATGACCTATCCAATCTTAAAACCGAAATTAGAGAGCCTATCAAGGATTTCAATTTACGGTTAAACAAAATTTTCAACAAAATTCCTACTGCTTCCCAGCCCAGTGAAGAAGTACGATGTGAATGGTATATTACCGCTCTACCATCGAACATAGCAATCTTCGTGGACAAGGCAAATAAAATAACCTTAGCTGATAACATGAAAGAGGCGATAGCAGTAGAGAAACGAATAATAGCCCTGGAAAAGAGATCCGCGATAGAGGAGCGTAAATCCAAAAAAGTAACCTTCAAGGAAGACTCCAAGAAGAAACAAGCAAAAGATCCATTTGATTTGGAAGGATTGCAGAAAGTTCTAAAGATCATGTCCAATGAAATGGTTGACATAAAAAAACAAGTAGCAAAAACTTCTTCAAAAAAGCCCTACAGAGCTTTTAAAAGAGGTCCTTCAACGGATTCAAATCCACCCAATGCCATTTCAAATGTTGAATTCGAGGAAGAAGAAGAAGAGGAAATTGCCACTGAAGGGCAGACTGATGACGAAGAAGTTGTGGAATTACAAGGAATGTGGGATTTCATCCTCCCACAAGAATAATATCAAGAAGTATTTCCAGTTAGCACACGAAGCAAAAATCAGCTTGATCCTCCCCAAACTATACCTAAGCCGAAGAGCGCAAGCTCTACAACAAAGGATAAAGTCGCGACAAAGAAAATGACATCTAAAGCAACTCAAACTAGCCCAGTCCAAACAGATGAAACGACTCCATCTAAAACATTGATAGTGTCAGATGAAATGGAGTACAATATTATTGAAGACATGAAGAAGACTGGGGCTAACATCACCCTTTACAAACTGAGCAAGTTGAAACATCAACAGAAGATAATGATGAAAGAATTACATGTCGTGCCAGTTGCACCCTTTCCTGCCATTGTACTTTCTCAAGCTTCCCATAACATGGGAAGACCTCCAACTAACGTGATCAATAAGATTGATCCAAATGACATCGCCCTAATTGGAGGAAGATCAAGATCTCACACTCCCCTGTTTCTCCTTACTTATGAAATATTCAATAAGAATGTGCACAATTGTTTGGTAGATTCTGGTGCTTCATCGAATATTTACCCAAATCTATATGTGCCAAGTTAATTGTTCAACCATAGAAATCCACAGTCCGCATAGTTCAGCTAGATCGATCTCAAGTCGAAGTGATTGGCGAACTAAATCAAGTAACCATAAGATTTTCATCCAACCCGAAGGTATGTGAGGTTATTGACATTCTAGTTGCTGATATCCCAGAATCCTATGGCTTAATTCTTAGCAGGGATTGGTCAGAAAAACTCCATGGATAATTCGCAACCGACTAGTCGCACATGTGGTTGCCCTACAATGGTAAACCAAATCAAATAAAAGTTGAACAAGAACTACACCAGAAGTACATAGTAACGGAGTTAGAGGGAGAAAATGAACCAGTAGCATATAACAGCAACATTATTGGCAATTACTCGGTAGATTATTTCCTCAGCAATTTCAATGCTCATGCGTCACCCTATCTAGAACACTTTGTTTTGTCCCAAGTCAAAAAAATTTCTCGAACTGATAGTTCGAAATGTATCAATTTTTTAGATAAACCTGTAAATAAATCTTTGTTTTGGAAATTATTTTTTGATGGTTCTATATCTAACGAAGGAGTAGGAGCAAGATGTGTTCTGATTAGTCTAGAAGGAGATAAAATCATGCTCACATGCAGACTTGAATTTGATTGCACAAACAATACTGCAGAATACGAGGCTTTGGTTCAAGGCCTGTACAAGGCAATCGGGTTAGACGTCAAGTATCTTCAAGTTTTTGGAGACTCTGAGATTGTGGTTAAACAGGTACGTAAAACTATACATTGCTTATTAGGTCATTTAAAACACTATCAATCTTTAGTACAAGATCTGACTGAGCATTTAATAGCGTTTAATATTTCTTCAATCCCCAAACTCCAAAACGCAAGTGCAGACCTTTTGGCTACCGTAGCTTCTAAGCTTATTCCGTCCGAAGATTTTAGTCCAGATAGATTCTCAATAGAATTAATCTTTAGACCGTCCATTCTTGACAACATCACAAATTGGAGAGTATTCAATGACGATCCTAATATCGTAAATTTCCTCACGTCTGAAGGATCCTACTCCAATCAAATAATTGACGAAGACCAGCACGATCGACAATTGCAACAAAATATCACTAATAATGTTATGCCTAAGTTGGTGGTCAAGTTAGAAGACTTGTACGATTTGAAAGATCGGTTTAAGAGGTCTACCAATTCAAAACTCCAAAGTTCAACCTTGAACTACGAATTAGTAAACCTAGGGACCAATGCTAAACCATAAAACATTAATCTAGGCCTCGGCCTAGCCCCTGAAGAGAAACTAGCGTATATTCGTCTTTTGAGACAATATAAAAATGTTTTTGCCTGGAATTATGATGAGCTGAAAACATATGACACTTCCATCATCCAGTATACTATTCCCATGATCGATAATAAAAAACCTGTCCAACTAAAGTTGAGAAAGATCCACCCCAATTTAGAAAATCAGATAAAAACTGAGCTCAATAAGTTATTGAAAGCCAGGATAATCTTTCCCGTCAGACATTCCAAATGGATCTCCAATATGGTACCCGTTAGAAAGAAAAATGGAGATATTAGGATTTGCATTGAATTTCGGAACCTTAACAAAGCCTGTCAAAAAGACAATTTTTTTCTACCTCCTATGGAACAGATACTGCAGGCAATGGCGGGCTCAGAATTAATGTCTTTCTTGGATGGATTTTCAGGATACAATCAAGTGTTGGTACATCCTGATGATCAGTTGAAAACCATATTCAGAACTAAATGGGGCACATACGCATATCGGAAGATGCCATTTGGTTTGATTAATGCTGGTGCCACATTTCAGAGAGCCATGGATATCGCATTCAAAGGTTTAGTCAATAAATCTGTAGTAATTTATTTGGAGGATATAACAGTGTACTCGAAGAAGCGAAGCGACCATCTCAAAGGCCTGAAACAAATCTTTCAACGGTGTTTAAGGTATGGAATTTCACTTAACCCAAAGAAATCTTTTTTCGCATTAAGTGAAGGGAAACTTCTAGGATTCATAGTGTCAAAATCTAGTATTCACATTGATCCCGACAGAATCAAAGAAATTTCTGAAATATCCCTACCTCATAACAAAAAAGCCATGCAATCTTTCCTTGGTTAGATCAATTTTGTAAAGAGATTCGTTCCATATTTTTCACGAATCGTGTCTCCTTTGCAAACCATGATTAAAAAGAATTAAAATTTTAGATGGGGTCAAGATGAACATGAAGCATTCAACCTGATCAAACAAGCTATTATTAATGCTCCATCTTTAGCAACCCCGGATTTTTCAGAGCCTTTTATTTTATACACATTTGCCTCAGATAAATCATATGCTGCAATTCTAACTCAAGCAAATCAAGAAAAAGCGGAAGCTCCAATTTCGTTTTTTAGCTCAAATTTACAAGGTGCTGAACTAAATTATTCAGACGTGGAGAAACAGGCTTATGCTGTTTTCAAAGTAGTCAAATACTTTAGACCTTTCTTACTTAAAACCCATACTAAGATCATAGTACCATTTCCAGCGGTAAGGAATCTTTTAGTACAGAAAGATGTGGGTGAGAAAAGGGCCAATTGGGTTACTGCCTTACAGGAATATGACATTGAGACCAAACCAACAAACATTGTAAGAGGTCAAGGCTTCTGCAAAATGTTGGCTGGAGCATCGCAAATTTCTGAAATTCCATCTGAAGAGGTACAAATGTGTGAGGTAAGCCTAAACGATGCAGAATCATTATATGCCGATATCATTTATTATCTTAAGAACAGGTATGCTCCTTCACACCTTGATCATACTAAGAAAAGAGCTCTAAGGTTGAAAGCTAAACAATATCAGCTCATAAATGATATTCTTTTTAGAAAAAATTATGATTCTATTCTTCTTAGGTGTCTTGAGAAAGCTGAAGCTGAAAAAGTTTTGCAGGAACTCCACGATGGGCCAACAGGCGGACACTACGCTGGAGATGCTACTGCACATAAAATCTTACGCGTAGGATATTACTGGCCCACACTGTTTAAAGACTCGCATAGTTACTTGAGAAGATGTCAAGTCTGCCAAACTACTGCTGGAAGACAAAAGAAGTCATCCCTGCCACTACAGCCGGTAAACATCGAGAAACCTTTCAGTCAGTGGGGCTTGGACATAATAGGTGAGATCGTTCCTCACTCTTCTAAGCAGCATAGATACATCCTCATAGCAACAGATTATTTTACTAAATGGGTAGAAGCAGTTCCACTCAAGACGGCTTATTCTGAAAATATCATTGAGTTCATAGATCAATTTATAATCACCAGGTTTGGATTGCCATCCACTTTAATGTTCGATAATGCATCATACTTTTCTGGAAATGCAATGACTGAATTTGCACTTAAAAGAGGATTCAAACTTAAATATTTGGCCAATTACTACCCGCAAGGTAATGGGTTAGCTGAGTCAACAAATAAAAACCTAATCAGGAGTATTAAAAGAACAGTTGACCAAAATCAAAAGAATTGGCACAAGGCTTTGATATATGCTTTATGGGCAGATCGGATAACGCAAAAAGCTTCTATCAGCACTTCTCCCTTTAATTTAGTTTATGGGAAAGAAGTGGTTCTTCCAACTCACTTAGCCATTCCCTCTTTGTCTTTAGTACAATACATTGATGAAGTACCTGCTTCCTCCTTACAGCTAAGACAAATGGAAATAATTAAATTAGAAGAACAATGTGAACAAGCTAGGAAAACGCATGCTCATCATCAAGCACTAGTAAAATCCTCTTTTGATTCAAACATAATGACCAGAAAAGATTTTCAGATGGGAGAATTATTTTTAAAGTGGGACAAGGCTCATGAAGAAAAGGGCAAACATACAAAATTTCAAAGGATGTGGCTTGGTCCTTTTCAGATTGTAGAAGTCATAGGTCCATCAACGTTTGTGTTATAGGATTTAGCAGGTAAGAGGGATCATTTTCCTATTAATGGACAAATTCTCAAGAAATATTTTCCATAGAAGATTATTCTTCTATTTTTGTAGAATAGTTGTTTTTCTTTTTCATAATAAAACCAGTTGTGAGTGGTTACATTAGGCATTTACGGAAAAAGACACCAATTCTCTTTCATATTTTGAACTTTTTGCTTATATAAATAGCAAATATTTTGGAAAACTGATCTTTATTATTGATAGATACAGTTAAAAACTTTAGCCTAGATATGATAATAGTTTCAACTTCAAAAATTTGATGAAAGCAACCTTTAGTGAAGAAATTGTTTTATCTCAGTACAATGAAAGGTATCAATAACAAAATAAAGATTCTCTGTAGAACAGTTGTTTCCAAAAACTCTATTATTGTCATCCAGAGCTATCTTAAGGAAACAATGACTTCCTCCCTAAGGAAAATTGCAGCTTTCAGAGGAATGATCCAAGGATACACTTTATCTTGAAGAATGAGAGGTCTCATCACGAGCCGACTTATCATTATCACAAATATTATAACTTGCTGACTTTGCCAATACTGTACACCAAACAGGGCAATGACTCAAGATTGGTGCAATCAGAAGACAAGGGGTCTCATCACGAGCCAGCTTGTTCAGCAAAGTTATAAATCAAGTGAATGACTGTGTCATAATTTGGGTACCACACCAAGACATTGTTCTTTAAGAATGAAAAGAAAACCAAAGCAATAAGTGTGGATATGGATTTTTCTTTGAAAGTTGTAGGTCACCTTAAGTAGGATACATGATCATTGCTGGGTAACAGGTAACCCTGTCGAGGCTATAAACGCCTGCTGGCAGCAGAGGCTCTACCTACGACAAATGAGCATATTTAAAACTGGTTGACAGAAGAGACTTTGTTTTATCTTTACAAGACCAAGTAATGGATGATGTAAATACAAGGACTAGCCCGATGGAAGCAAATAATCAAAGTAGAAAAGGTTGAAACAAAATATCATTGACAGTTTAGAGCATAATGTACTCTATCTTTCCATAACAAAGTTTAATTTTCTGAAAAAAAAAATTGTTTTGGAAGTTTGAAAAATTCAATAGAAAAACAGAGATAACTGGTTCTTCCAAGTGAATCGCCAATTGTTGTGGCCACCAACAACCCCCCTCCTTATTTAGTATTATCACTAACACTAGGTAAGTGGAGACCCTTAGTAAAAATTCAAAAAATTCAATTAATACTCATGTATTTTACTCCTTAAGAAAAAATCGCATCGCGCAAAGAATGATAGGATATTTCCTTATGAGTAAAAATGATAAACTGCGAGAGTGCGACGCGAATTCCATCGCATTGCATACATTAAGAAACACTCACATTGGAAAAATTTAAAAAATCGCTGATATCCGATATGCGATATCGCATATCGCAATGTCGCATGAAAAAACACATAACCATTTAACGATTATAGCAATCCGCGATCTTGCGATAGCGCGATACTGCGATCTGCGATCTTGCGATAGCACGATACTGCAATCTGCGAACTTGCAATAAGCACGATCGAGCAACCCTGCGATAACACATCTTAATGAAATGTGCGATAATGCGATACTGCGATGCTGCGATGTGAATCGCAGAAACATTCCATCGCAGATTTTCCCTGGCTCAACATTCAAGAAAAGTTGTCCATAAACCAAAAATTGGATACGCGCTTTAATGATAATTAATGAATGATACGCCAAGTGTTGATGAAAGACGGTTTTGTGTTTTTCGAAGAGTCAGTTCACGTCAGATGGCATGTTTTTGTACATCCGTAGAGCTTAGAGCTTTCTTGTCGATTTTTATTATCATTACTCTCTCCTCATGTGTGAACTGCAGGAACGAAAAACAGAAGTAACATGAAGCAATGTGCAGGAAGCCATGGTGGAAAAGGGTAAAGCTCCAATGCTCAGAGACAGAGAAGAGATGCCCTCATGAACGGATATCACATGCAACAGAGTCACAAATTCACAGAGCGCCGTTGAGCTATCCATTACAGATCTTTCAGTCACAGCCATGGTTGAAAGAGTAGTTGAACAATGCTGATATCAACAGGTGGTTTAATGCTCAAGGTCAGAATCTCACGAAAGCAGTATGTTTACAAAATTTCGAAGCTTATACCCGGTGAAGGAAAAGGCACTAAAGGCAAAAAACGCATCAGAAAGGCCCGGATCAAAGAATGGAGGCAGTTTCCGATGCGTGCATCACTAAGAAAATTGCTCAGAAAGCAAAGCCTCTAACTGCTCAGTCATTTGTAAGCCCAGAAAACGCAAGAAAGAAAAGGCAGAAGCAATTCGAGGATTAACCAAGTGGAACTTGGATTATTACTGGGCATACACAGTAAATCCACATAGCCAGAGGATGACTCTCGAGTATATCATCAATTTTGCTGAAAAAATGGTGCCAGCTCTTACCATTTTTGTTTTCTTAGCTCAACCAAAAGTGGAAGACAGTCAGCCGACTCTACCCAGGCAAATATTGAATGCTCGCAATATTAAGGAGCAAATGCAGAAATAGTTAGATATTAGATTTAATTTTTAGAAATAGTTTTTCTTAGAAAAAGGGCGGTCATTTAAACCGTATCCTGAATCTGTGTAATTAAGTTATTTAGTTAGTAGTATTTAAACCCTTCTCATGCATTTAGAGAAGGGTCCAGAAATTTATCAAAAACTTGTCCTCAGAACATGCACTTTTGCACCCTCAGAGGAGGTTTTGGTGAATGAATGGATCAAGATTTGTTGATGTTTGCATTTGATATCTGCTACAGATGTTGCACTTTTGTACTCTTAGTGGATGTTAGAGCAAGGAGAGATAAATCATTGTTGCTTGAAGCTTATGAGTAGGACTAGTCATAAATGGTACTTTTATCTCTTGACCATTTCTGCTTATATGTTAAAGTGATATACAGTTTTTAGTTGTTTATGTATTATTGCATGAATGCTTGAGTTATCATTTGGCACTTTTGTATGGTGATAGCTATTTATTTATGCCTAATATATAAATAGCTCATTATGCGATATGTTGTTTACAACTGTTTCGTCTAGCTTTTTATGCGAAGTGGTTCATCTTAATTGATTTCCTTTCTTATAATCGCTAAATGATCTTTATTACCAGTTGTTATTTGAAATCTCTTTAGATCGCATAATAGAAGAATTACATCCCGGGTTAACATAGATTTAGATGTGTTGTTTATTAGATTACAATAGCATAGAATTAGATTAAAGTTTAAATTAGAATAGCTTAGATAGGAATTGTTAGATCAACAACATCGAATTCTACACCCACACACATAGATTGGTAAATTGGTCCCATTATCCCTAGTCGGACCCGCTATACCAAACGGATAAGGAGCTGCCAACCAAGGTCCAGACCGGGCGAGTATCCCCATTGTTGTCGACCCAATTTTCGGGGCCTCAACACAACCCTATGACTCATTTACAATATTCGCGCTCTGTACTCACAAAACGCGGAGTCTTTACATCATATTTGATCAAAATCTGGGCTTTAAGCCCCAAAACTTTCCTTGGGGAATCCCGCGCCCAACAACAACATTTTGATACACTGCAAGATCTAGTGACAGATCTCACCTCATAAATTGATGATGCTTACCTTCAACAGTCAATAGAATTAACTGCTTTAAACCTAGCAGCCTCTTCTCTCACATCTCAACCTACACATATTCAGTCACCAAGTCCTACTTCCTCCACAATTCCCACCCCTTCCTTCATTCTGCAACACAAGGTTACTCAAATTCCTTTAATCTCATTCACACCTAGCACGAGTCAAACTTCATCCATTGTTCAACTTACTTCATCCACTATTCAACTTCCTTCAAGTGATCCTCCACCACCACCACCAATCATGGCTACTAGGTATGTTACTTTGGTGTTACCAGCCCCCTTAGCTAATATGCCACAAGGCTATCAATCCAAAATCATGTTATTTAATGGGGCAAGTCCTTTAACAGCCCAACAACATGTGGACAAAATGAATGATTATTTTGACCTACAGGAGGTAGATGACGAAAGTATTAAGCTCAGAATGTTCGCTTAAAGTTTAGGAGGAGAAGTCAGAAAATGGTTTAAGTCTTTTCCTGCAAATAGTATAAATGATCTCCCTGCATTCCACCAAACCTTCCTTAATAGATGGGAAGTCAAGAAGAACCCTTTACAAATTCTATCAGAATACGAAAATATTAAAAGGGAGGTACGTGAAAGTGTGCAGGATTATTGTGCTAGATTCAATAATACCTATAATACAATACCTGTAAATCTTAAACCACCCTAGGATTTAGCCTTGATAAAGTTCCCAGATGGTTTTGATAAAGATATGTCTAACCAACCTAGAAGCAATGCAAAGAGATGTTGTGAGTGTAGAGGCCAATTTACAAGCTAAAAGAGCCAGGATGAGAACTTAAAGACAAGTGACTTTTAGGGAAGAATCTTCAAATTCTGCAGCAAAAGCCAAAATTTATTCCTTAGTAAGGACTATGGAAAGAATGATGGAGATAATAAGTATAAATGATAGAAATTTTCCTAGGGAAAATCCACCTGTCCAATAGAATTGAAATCAAAACCCTAGGAGAAACACTCCACAAATCAGACAAAGAGATCAAAGAGGCCCAGATCAACAAATTAGGTCACCATTTCAAGAAAATTATGCTAATGATACAAGTGTAGTTGAAGAAGTTAAGTAAAATCAGATATTTAATGGGTACAAATGAAGATAATTTTGTTTTTCTTACTCAAGAGGAGCAAGAACTATTTTTATTAACTCAAACAGAACTGGAATCTGAAGAATCTGATGACTATAAACATGGTTTTGAAAATGCTATCTTAGAAGTCCAAAGACAATATAATCTCAAGAGCAAGAAAAACAATGATAACTTAAGCAAAAAGGATTCAAATAATTATGCCAAGAAAACTTTAGAGCCTGATCCTAAGAAAATAGCAGAAAGCTCTAAAAGAAATGACAACAATCAAGAAAGGAAGAATACAAAAAGTGCTGCTAAGAAGACCATTGATGTCTCAACAAAAACTGTCCAAATTGAAGCACCTACTACAAGTAAACAAATGGAGTTCATAACAAAGACCATAGCTGAAAAGACTGATTTCTCAAACCTGCTTAAAAACCAAGCACCCTTCAACATTGAGAATGAAATTGCTAAACTCAAGATCTCTATTCCTCTTACTGAATTGGTAAACAAAAATGTGTATAGGTCCTAGGTTCTAAAAGCACTCAATGTAGGGGAAAACATTGATACAGTGAATTTGAATGATGACCAACTTGAACTGTTGATTGGGCCATAAGTTGATGGTAAGCCTCAAGAAGGGGGTGTTCCTCCATTTTATGTCAGCCTCAATATTCATGACAAGATCCTTCATAATGTTATGTTAGATTCAGGTGCATCACATAATCTCATGCCAAAAATTGTTATGCAAAAACTTGGACTTGAAATCACTAGACCATACAAAGATCTATATTCATTTGATTCTAGCAAGATTAGATGTCTAGGTCTCATTAAGGACCTTTGTGTCACGCTAGCCCAGATACCAGCAAAAATTTTAGTGATGGATATAATAGTAGCTGACATTCCTCCTAAGTATGGTATGTTATTATCAAGATCTTAGGGAGCTAAGTTACAAGGAACATTACAAATGGATATGACATATGCCACAATACCAGTATTTGGCCAACCAAGGAGACTTTATAGAGAAACCTTAATGAAATATATGGTGAGTAGTCAAGAAAATCCTGACAACTACCCCCTCTACTCAGTCCATACTGATCTAGATTCCTTCATACTATATAATGACCATGATGGAGACATAGATACACAGGTCAAACAGGCAGAAAATGAACTTGATGAAGAACAGGACACACAAATACCCATTAAGCAGTAGAACCCTGAAACAGAACCTCTTTGGAATATGACTTTTGATGGCTCATGTGGTAAAACAGGATCAGGAGCAGGAGTCTGGTTATATAATCCAATGACTAATCAAGCTCAAGGTTATTCTTATAAACTGAATTTTCTGTGTACAAACAACATAGTAGAATATGAGGCATTATTATTAGGCTTGAAGTTACTTAAAAAGGTAGGTGCTAAAAGAATTTTTGTCCAAGGAGACTCTGAACTCATTATCAAACAAATCAAAGGACAATATTCTACAAAACATCCAAAATTGAGAGAATACTGAAATGTTGTGATTGATTTTCTTAAAACCTTTGAAGAGTATGACCTTGTTGTGATCCCCAGGCTCCAGAATGCCCTGGCAAATGGATTAGATTTTTCAGCCAGCACTTGCAAATTACCTCATCTAACTGAAAAATACACAGTTCAAGTGAAACACCATCCTATAGTACCTGATAACATGAGATATTGGCAAGTTTTTGGAAGTGATAAACAGATTGAGAGTTTTCTGCAATCAAAGGATGAATTTGAGGATAGCAGCATAGATCTGGAAGATGAACTAGACCTTCAAACTAATGCACATGTTGATATAGAGAAACCTCCTGTTTCTGATGAAAAAATTTCTGTAAATAAGACTGTGCATAAAACTGAAATACATAAAGATCCAGAAAAAGAAGAATTCAAAATACTACAACTCAAAGATAATGTTTTACCTAAAGGGCTTGCCCCTTTGGAAGAGTTGTTTGACTTTAATGATGTTTCTAGAAAACCAAAAATGGAACCAATAGGAACTAACATTGAGGAATGCAACATAGGTAGTGAGAAAAACCCTAAAATTTTAAAAATTTTAAAATCACTACCTCTCATGGCTCAAAGAAAGTATATAGCTCTATTTAAAGAATTCATAGATGTATTTTCCTGGAGCTATGAGGATTTAAAATCCTATGATACTAGCATTATACAACACAAAATTCCAATTAGAGAAGATCAAAAACCATTCAAACAAAAATTGTGTAGGATAAACCTTGTCCTAATGAATCTGGTGGAAAAGGAAATCAAGAAAATGTATTAGGCTAAGATCATAGTCCCTATTAGATATTCTAAATGGGTATCCAATATTGTGCATACAAGAAATAAAAGTGGTGAGATAAGATTGTGCATTGACTTTAGGAATTTAAACAAGGTTTCCCTTAAGGAAAACTATCCCTTACCAAAGATGGATCACATATTACAAAGGGTAGTGGGTTCTAGTAGGATTTCCTTGCTAGATGGTTTTTCAGGCTACAATCAAGTTTTGGTGCACCCTGATGATCAAGATAAAATTGCTTTTACTACTCCTTGGGGAACTTTCATGTATGTTAAAATTCCTTTTGGATTAATGAATGTAGGTGCTACTTTCCAGAGAGAAATGGACATTACTTTTTCAGAAGAGATTGGACATTTCATTGTGATTTACCTCGATGACATCACTGTATTTAAAAAAACTGATGAAGAACACTTAGCACATCTGAGAAAAGTATTTGAAAAATGTAGAAAGTTTGGTATTTCACTCAATCCTAAGAAACCATTTTTTGGTCTTGAAGAAGGAAAGTTATTAGGTTGTATCATCTCCAAAGATGGAATTATAATTGACCCCAGTAGGATTGAAGGCGTCCTGAAAATTAGTCATCCCAGAAACATGAAAGAACTTCAGTGTTTTATTGGAAAGATCAATTTTTAGGAAGATTCATACCAAATCGTGTTGAAGTACTCAAGAATATAACAAATATGATCAAGAAAGACATAGAATTCAAATGGAATATTGAAGCCAAACAATCTTTTGATCTAGTCAAACATGCATTAACAAAAGCACCAATTTTAATCAGCCCAGATTTCACTAAAGACTTCATTATTTTTTCTTTTGCATCTAAACATACTATTGTTTTTGTGTTATTACATAAAAACAATGAAGGACACAAACAACCAATAGCATTCTTTAGCAAATCTGTGAGAGATGCTTCCCTGAAGTACAATATCATGGAAAAACAAGTATTTTCTCTAGTTAAAGGAATAAAAGATTTCATGGTTTACGTTTTACATTCTCATATCATTGCTTATGTGCCTAATATAGTGGTCAAATATATTCTCACTCAAAATGGACCAAATGGGAAGAGAGGCAAATGGATAGCTGTGATATTGGAATATGATATAGAAATCAAGCCCACCAAGTTGATTAAAGGACAGGGATTAGCCAAATTGATGGTTGAATCAAATTTCAATGCATTAGAAATCAACATGGTGTTTTCTTTGGATGATCTTGAGGAACTAGAGACTCCACCAATCGATGAGGCATATCTAAATTCTCCCTGGTATGCAAACCTTTTATATGTTCTTTTCAATTTAAATTCTCCTCCTGGATTATCTAAAACAAAATCTAGATTTCTTAAATTGAAAGAAGTCAAATTTTGTATTGTTGATGGTATATTATATTGGAAAGATGCTAGAGGTGTCTCACTCAGATGTTTGTTAAAGGATGATGCTGACAAAGTTATGCAGGAATTCCATGAAGGTGATTGTGGAGGCCATATTTATTGGAAAACAACTGCTAATAAAATCCTTAGAGCTGGTTATTATTGGCCTACACTATTCCCAGACATCCATAAGATGGTAACTGCTTGCCACAAGTGCCAAATCTTTGAAGGGAAGAGAAAATTATTACCTTTGCCCCTGAAACCCATCTCTGTTGAAAGTCCTTTCCAACAGTGGGGATTGGATTTCATTGGTGAAATTCATCCTCCATCCTCTGCTCAACACAAATGGATCCTAACTGCCACAGACTATTTTACCAAATGGATAGAAGCCACCCCTTCCAGAGCTGCTACTGATTCTATTATAATAAAGTTCCTTGAAACCAATATCCTTTCTAGATTTGGCTATCCTAGGAAATTGATCACTGATAATGCTACAACTTTCAAATCAAAGAAGATGGTGGATTTCTATCATAAATACCATATTTCTTTGGGGCATTCAACATCTTATTACCCTCAAGGTAATGGGTTGGTTGACTCTTCCAACAAAATTTTGGTAAACACCATTAAGAAGATACTGGAGGACAATAAGAAGTCATAGCATAACAAATTGATCTATGCACTATAGGCTGATAGATTGACTACAAAGAAATCCATTGGCATGTCCCCATTTCAACTGGTTTATGGAATAGATGCAATTTTCCCTTATTCCATGGGAGTGTCAGTTATGAAGATTATTTAGGAGGTACAAATTGAACCAAATGATATTCAAAGAAGGATATATCAGACAATCCAATTGCAGTAGTCCAGAGAAGAAGTATACAATAGAACTCAAGTTGTCCAAGAAAATATAAAGAAGATTTTTGACAAAAGAACCAAAGATGATGATTTCAACATGGGAGACAAAGTGTTAAAATGGGACTCAAGAAAAGAAGACAAAGAGAAACATGGTAAATTTGAAAATCTTTTGAAAGGCCCATATATCATTTCTTCTTTTAGAGGAAATAATGCATTTTTTCTCAAGGAGTTAGATGGAACATAATTGTCAGGAGGTCCTGTCAATGGCAGGATGTTGAAACATTACTTTTCATGAGCACACAAATTCCCTCATTCCATTGTAAATATCACAATTTTCATATTTTTAGTTGGTTAGTTCATTAGACAAAAAGAAATAAGATTGAAGACAATGTAGATTGAAGAATTCAAGGCTACTGGTCATGTGTTCTTGACACTTCAAGCTGAGAAGTTCCATCCCCAGATGGAGCCACTATTAGGGTCCTATAATTTATAGGATCTCAAGGTGATTGAGCATTTCACAGTTTGCAAGTTTCAAATTGTTCATAGATTTCAATAGTCAATTGATTTCACAAAAAAAATTAAAAAAAAATGAAAAGAGGGTATATGAAAAAAGAACAAAAGAAAAAACAAAAATAAGAAAAAAGAAAACCCCAAAAAGTTGTTCAAATCATACAGTCTTAGCATGATTGAACAAATTTCAATTGTTGTTGATAGGTTAGAAAATAAAGATATGCCAAACAGTTTAATCTTGGCAAATCAATAGTTAGGTAGAAATAAAATTGGTTCAACTATTTAATCTGGACCAAGGGAGAAATAAGTGATTGAGTAGGTTAGAATTTAGAAGAAATAAAAAGAGATAAAAAGGAAATGGTTTTCTATTCCAAGTACACCATGCACAAGAAAATGAGAAAGAAAATTCTAGATTAGAGAAAAAGGTTGGTAGATTGAAGAAAATTTAAGGAAAGAGAAAAGACATGAAAAAAAAACCTTTTTTAAAAATGTTGAAAGACATATTCCAATGTTGTCCTAAGGTAGGGAGAAAAAAATTAAAATCAAAGGAAATGTCTTATGTTACTTTCCAACATTATTTCTCCAAACGTTAGCTCATACTCTCTTAACCTATAGTCCGCACACCTCATTTATTCCCTACCCCACCACGCACTCACCCATCAAATCATATCTAATCTACCCATCATCTAGCACTCCATCCCCACACACTCCATCTGATCTGACAACCTTCGTCCCTTTTTGCCCCCCCCCCCCCTCACCCCCTGAAAGTTAATCCCGGGGGGGGCTTTGAAGTGAGTAGTTTCCACCCTCTTACGTGCCGCTCTCTCATGATTTCGCACCCCCCCCTCTCATACCACCTACTGTTACACAGCAATTTGTCACCATTTGTCACCGTCCCTTTTACCCCTCACCCATACACTAGAGGACTCAATCTGGGACCTGTGAGAAGTGACATGACCTGAAACCACTTGCATCATATTCCTCTAAGTACGAGCTTCATTTTCCCTGAAGACATCTCCTGCAAAATCTCCATGAAAACAGCTCTTTTTGCATTAGCGCGGGTTCTCAGTTCACTTCCCGTGCCAATGAGGGAAATCCTCTAAAAAGGGCGCGCTATTGGCGCTCTGTCTCAGAGTCGCACTCGCGCCAACCGAATTGAGTAAAGTTTTCAACCACCAAACTCCCGAAGGATCTCTTCAACCCATTCACCAACTGAATCTATGTTGGGCTAGGATGGTTTGGCTTCGAATCTCCATAGAAGGGAAAGTGGTTTGCCACCTTTCATGGAAGTTTCTAAGTGATAAAGCCAATCCCATAAATAATGTGTTTGATCCTATCTCTTTCTTCTCTATCTATAAAATCTTGCCTCTATGCCTTGAGCAAGCTAGTTACAGTAGTTCTGGTCCCAGCATAGTGATAGAGAGTTTGAAGTTGTAAGAGCCTTCTTTGCACCCATAAGGCCAAATCTAAGTAAGGAGATTCTTGTCACCCAAAGAGAGTAAGGCTTGTTCCTCATCCCAACAAGCTTTGTAAGACTTGTGTAGCTGATCACCCAGCCAAAGGAGGATTTGACGTCAGAAAAATGGTTGTATTCTTCTTTGTTACTTATCAATAATAGATGACTACCATTATGGTTCCAATCTCATTGTTTCATGTTTGATGTTGAGTTATATCTTTTCTGACTTATATATAATTGCATCTACTAGATTTTACGCTTGTTTTCGTGATTGTTCTTTGCATGTGCAGGTGTCCAATCGCGGAGATCGTGGGGATCGTGACCGGCCAAGGAAAAGGAACGAGGGCGACATCTCTTCTATGAACACTAGCGTTGGAATCCAAGTAGGTTCTCACCATCTGCTTTGTATTTTCAATTAGGGACTTGCGTGATAGCATTGTGTGATTGTTGCTAGACCCGCTCTAGGCTAGTAGGGATCGTCTCTGTCCGCAGAGAGGATTTACCTCTACAACAATTTGGCGACTCCGCTGGGGAGATCTTGTTGTTTGATTTGTAAACTTTAGACGGAGCCTGAAGTACGGCCAGGTAGCCTTCGAAACGCTATTTATTTGCATTAGCGAAGTAGATCAATGCCACTTCAGTCAATCTCCGGTTTGGTTTACAGACTAAACAACTTGGAGTTTGTCTTGTCTCTTTGGTTTTTCTTGCTTTGATTGCTTAGATAGCTTTCTGGGTTGGATTTCTTGCTGTTTCTTGCTTCCTGGTTTTCCTAGATACTGTCGTCAAGCCGTGAGTCGCTTGCTTTTGTTTTTGACTTAGCCAACTTGATTAGCGCGCTTTTTAGCCTTACAGTCCCGCCAATTGGCACAAGTTGCTCAAAAACAACCCGCGCCAATCCTATAAAAGCACGACTTGTAGCCTGACAGTCGCGCCAGACCTGTCAACTTTTCAGTTTGCTTGTCCTTAAGCCCTCTGAGCTTGGATTTTGTGTCTTGCTGTGTCTTTTTCAATTACTGGAGTGTGTTTGATCCTGGTTTGACTGGTTTTGGACCTTCATCCTTCAGTTGTTTGCCTCTTTCTATCGATTACACTTTTAGCCCTAGGGCATCTAGTGGCTTTGTGCATCGAGCCTTCCGTAGGAGTCTTGGGTTCTTTGATCGTCCAGTCTACTTTGTGATTACTTTTGCGTTTGCTCGGTAGTTGTTAAAGCTTTTTCCAAGTGATTTGTTTCTTTTTCGCTTGGCTTTCACTTGGCTTAGTTTGGGCTTAGATTACATAGCTCATAGAGGTCTTTGTGCTTTCTTCTTGGTTTGAAGGACTGTTTTGGGGTTTTGGGGTTTCGATTGTGTTCTCATTGAGTGAAATTGATCTTTTCTCGGTGTTACTGTCTCTCAAAATTTTTTAGGTGCACTTTGATATTGAAAAGAAAAACGAATAATCTCTTTTGCGTTGCATTAGTTAATTGAACTTAGAAGCTTTTCATTGATTAAGTGATTTAAAACAAAAGAAAAGTTTCGTTTATTTGTCATTAGCTGCATTAGAGTGATTCTTGCTTGTTTGTGGTCATTTTGTTTGAAAAATCCTTAACTCTCTCGTAGTTAGCATTCATCGAACGAAATGATATTCTTTGGCATATAGTTTGCATTTAGGGAAATTGTGAGAGATTACATACGGTAGGACCTGGAAACTGAAACTTAACTAAAGATCAACCATAAAATGAACTGAATAAACTTAAAAATGCATTGGAACATAACGCTCACTAATTAGAGGTCTAGGCTAGAGACGTGCTCCGGCGTCGTTAAACCTAGTCATTGTTGTTTCACACTACGGTTGGGTGATTCCTCCTTTTGTGACTCGATAGTGGTCTAGCACGGATTTGAGCTCCCATGTACCGTCGCGTATATAGGGGAGACCCCACTAGGTTATCATCCTTTATCCACAGGAAGCCGTGTCTGCTACCTTACAAGCCGTAACGCACCGAACACAGCATTCGGGAAGATTGACTGCCGTACGGGAAGTCCTTGGTTTTCATATGACTGTCAAGGTGTATATGCAGTTTTACGGATTTGTTTGGTAAAACCTTTGCCTAGTCTCTCTAGAGTAGTCACTTTTGATCCTTTTCGGACTCCTTAAAAGAAAAGGCTCACTTGAGCAGTTTGTCACTTCGGGCTCACAAAACATTCGAAGGCGACTAGAGTCACCTTTTTGTCCTTTTCTCGACTCTTAAAACATGAAAAGGTCAAGTTGTGTCCTTGCGTCTTAAAATTCATTTGGCCACGATAAACATTACCTGGTTAGATCTTGTGTGCGTTAGTTTGAGTAGGGTCCTTTATCGTTAGACTCCCTTAGGGTTTGTTTGAAGTTTGTCATCCTGGTTGAACCGTCGACTCCCGTTCCAAGTGATCAAGGCTCTCCGTCTTCCGCTGCTCCTGAGGTACCGGTTGTAAGTGATACTCTTCCTGTCATCCCGAGTATCCAACCGATCAACTCTCGCGCCCCGGACGACGAAGGTTACGAAATTCATTGGAACCCCATCTGGGAGCCTGACGAGGATGATATTCCATTTACTCCCCCTGGTGTTTCGTCTCCAATGTCTACCTCTCACATGGATGAGACATCTCCTAGAGTGAGTGAGACACCTGTGTTGTCGAATATCGACACTCCCATCCCAGCTACTTCTCCACTCCCCCCACGCTATCAATCATTGAGGGATAGAGTAAGTGTCAGGATCCCTGCTTCGACCATGTAGGATCCCCATATCACTCCCACCATGGGATCTTTTGTTTCACAAGTCCACTCTACACCTGTTACATCAGTTCTGACAAATCCAACTGTTTGTGTAGCGCATTCAACTCCAGTTGTTAGTGCCGTAACAGCCTCTTCAGCCTTGAACACTAGTGCTGGTCCCCCTCACGGTCAAGTGAGTAATGGCCAGCCGACACTCTCGCCTAGAGTTGTCCACCCTGCACAAAGTGCTCCACCCTCTTCTGGTCCTGTTCCAGGAGGGGGGCCGTATGATGCCTATGGACAAGCTGTTCAGGATCCGAACGCGCAAGGTCCACTCTTTTATTATGATTCTACTGGTCAATACCTTCAACTTTCTCAACCCTTGCCTACTCAACCTTTCGTTGAGGTTTCGGTACCGTTATCCATTGCTTGGGACCCTAGTACTCACTCTTTTCATGGAGGCCAAGCAATGCCTGCACAGCTTCAAGGACCGCCTAACCAAGGCCAGCCATCTTATGTGCAAGCCCCCCAAGGGCAGCAATATTATGGCCAGTCTTACCCAGGACAATCTGGGGGCCCACAAGGACAACCCTATCAGGGACAACCTTCGGCCGCTGGTGGTCCATCGTTTACCTATCTGAGTCAACCTTCTGGTTATCTAGGGCAACCTGGTACCCAGCAAGGTTTCTCGTCTGGACAACCAGGACAACCTTACATCCAACAAGGCCAACCTGGTATCCAGCAAGGTTATCCCTCTGGACAAGCTGGACAAACTTATATTCCACAAGGTCAACCGGCAGTCCAACAGGGGTATCCTTCTGGGCAAGGGGGGCAGCCTTACGTACAGCAGGGCCAACCCACTGCCCAGCTTAGTCATCCTTCTGGACAGGCTGGCCAACCTCAAGGTCAACCGGTCGTCTAGCCCACTCAACCATCTGTTCTGCAAGGACAACCCCTGGTTGCTCAAGGACAACCTGGTACCCAGCAAGCACATCCTTCTGGGCAAACAAGTCCATCCCAAACCCAACCAGGCCAACCTTCTAGCCAGATGGTCCAAGCTCAACCTATTCAAGGACATCCTTTTGGGCCCCAAACTCAAATTGGTTATCAAATGCAAGGTGGGCCACGACCCCAACCTTCTTACCAAGCGCGGCCTTCTTATCAGGTTCAGTATGGAGCTCAGCAAATGTATGGCTACTAGCAACCCCAGGGGAAAACTCAGTTTACCCCTTATCAAAATTATCAACAGATGCAGGTCACTCCTTACCAGAATTATTAGCAGCAGTATGTTGCACCTGCAGGTCAAGTTGCTAATCCATGGGGTGCTGCGAGGTAGACCCAGGGTCAACTGTCTACATATGGACAAAATCCTTATGGACATAATCCATATGGACAAAACCCCTATGGACAAAATCCCTATGGGCAGAACCCTTACGGGCCAGGCCCATCCGGACAAAGTCCATGGGGGCAACCCCCACCTGGTTGGAACCCTGGTACTACCTCTCTTCCACAGCCACAAATGTCCTTTAATCCTTAGTTGCCTTTCTTAGCGACGTTGGAACTTCCAGATGTGTCCAAATTAACAAATGATCCCATCCTTCATAATCCATATTGGCCACCAGTTCCAACTAAGATACCCGGTGATTTCCCGAAATTCGATGACAAAGCTGGTGAGGACCCTCAAGCCCATGTCATGACCTATCACCTTTGGTGCTCATCCAACTCATGGCTTGATGACTCCATCCGGCTCCGCCTCTTCCAAAGGACTCTCACCGGCTCGGCCGCTAAGTGGTATATTGAGTTGAATCGCGTAACATTTCAAGACTTTAACTCGCTGGCTATGGCATTCATAACTCATTTTCAGTTACCCATTCGGTATGAGACAGGGACACATCTCCTTACGTCTCTCAAGAAAGACACGGCCACGCACATATCCGATCATATACATGAATGGAGAAGGCGTCATCGCTTGATCAAACTTTGGATTCCTGATCAGCTCCTGACCGATTGGTTCACGACTTCCTTTGTCCCCGCAATTGCACGAGACATCGCCATGGGAGCTTGTGTAACTGAAGAGCAAGCTATCGCGCGTGCTCAGTACCTTGACTTGGTATATTCTCAGTCAGGTACTTTATATGATTATTTTCCAGACGCCCCGAGACCCGGAACATCTAAAGCTCCGCCAAAACCATCTGTTGGCGGAGTTATCAGCTCTGTAAACGCGTCTTCAAAGAAATCATCCGCAAACCCTGGAAAGCAAAAACAGAATGCTTCTAATGGAAATTCTTCTCAGGGTCAATCAAATTTTGGAAGTACCTCCGAGGTAAACGCCGTTCAGTCCACCACGGCAGATAAATCCTCAACAGGGAAAAAGAAAGGGAAAGCCAATAATAAATCCAAACAGCCCAAACAGGACTCCCCTAAACCTCCACCCGAGGAAGGAGCCAAACGTAAACCTAAGTATCCTTGTCTTATCTGTGATGAGGATCACTACACTAAAGACTGCCCTAGGTGGTCCGATGATCCAGGTGGATGTTGGTGGCCACCCACCAACCCATTTGGACCCCCACAACTGTCTCTTTCAGTCTTTTTAGTTTCCTAAATTGTAGCACAGTTTACTATTTTTAGCAGTTTTTCGGGTCCTGAACTTCCGGAGCCGTTTTGAGGCCCTAAACGACGTTTTTTTGGGATTCTGGGGCAATATGGGTCCATGGGTCCAAAAGTGGTAGTACTCGGATAGATCTTTCTAACGAGCTATCGTACGCGTCAAACAGAAATCGTATGCCAAAGTTACGACCCCGGGAAATTGATGTACCAATTTACCCAAACGGGGCCCACAATTTGGCGTTTCATCTTCTAGGGCTAGGTTTCGGGATGTGAAGGGTTTTCCATTGTTTCTCAACAATAAATAGGCCTTCGAGCCTCATTGTAATACAGTTCGGAACAGTTCAGAGGCATGTAGCCGCCACATCTCTTCTCAGAGATAAGCTACCATCGCCCTAGCTGGTTTCTTTCCATTTATGTTTGTAAGCATATTTCAGTATTTTACAGTAATGAAATGAAGTATTATTTCCGCTGCATCTCTGTATTTATGGTTATCGCATCTCTGTATTTATGGTTATCTCTGTAATCTATTGCGTTCCTGTTTAAATCCGGATCAGTGGTATCAGAGCGGTCTGCTTTTTCTCTGTTTTTCTTTGCATGTCCCCAACAAGGTCGGGATATAAGGAGTTAGGGCTTGAACTGGTCGAACCTTTACAAGACCAGCCTCGCAAATCCCGATGGCCTCCCATGGCGGATGAGAAGAAAGACGAGGGGGCAGGAGATCCTATCAAAATCTTGCTCGAAGAAGCGCTCGAGCGGCAAAGGAACGCGATGATGGATAGCTTTGCGCAGATCCTTCAGCGGCTACCCAGAGGCGACGCATCGGCTTCCAACAGCGACTCTGGAAATGCCACACCATTTAAGGTACAAGTTAATTTTGAAATCCCCATCTTCGAGGGTCAAATAGATGCAGATGCCGTAGATAAATGGTTAAATCTGCTAGATGGGTATTTTTCTGTTCATGAATTTTCAAGTCGGGAAAAGATCGTTTTCGCCCTTCTCAAAGCAGCCCCCCACGTCAAGGACTGGTGGGAAACCTACTGCGAGCAGAAGGATGAAAGTACAGGCTCACTATTTTCAGCCGCACCCACTTGGAATGACTTCCGAGATGCCATCAAGGAGCAATACTACCCTGTCGGAAGCTATGACGACAAATACATCAAATGGACCACACTGCGGCAGGGACGAGACCAAGATGTGTCGGAGTTCACAAACATTTTTCATACCCTTCGCACACAGTTGGGTATCAAAGATTCTGAGCTGCATCTGGTACTCAAATACCGTGGTTGCTTGCACAGATACATCCAGGAAGAGATGGTGTTCTTGAACATCCCCTCACTCGGCACAGCATACCGATACGCTGTCAAAATCGAGCAAAAGTTCAAACAGAAGAAGCGAGACTTTGGATCTGCAAATCCGAAGCCCAAAGGACAAAGCCAAGGCGGGGTGACCCAAGACAACCCGTCGAAGCCGCAAGAAAAGAACAACACCATGAAGTCGAAGAAGGACACAGGAAAGTGGTGTGAGTTCCACAAGAGTCCCACTCATAACACAAGTGAGTGTCGGACCAAGCAGTCGCTGGTGGCCGAGTTGAAGGCTTCCGAATCAGATGCATGTTCCGACCCTGAGCCAGAACCCGACAAGGGGAATGGCAAAGGGAAGCAGATCATTGATGCGGATCCCAGTGCCACTGTTGCCACCGCCAAGATCCAGAAAGATGAGCCCGAAAATCCAGAGGAAGGGGAGCATCTTTTCCACTCACAGATGTGGGTGAAGGGTTCGCCGCTACAATTCATTGTCGACAGTGGCAGCCAAAAGAACCTCGTTTCAGCAGAGGTCGTGAAGCGGTTGGGCCTACCGACTACACCGCACCCGCAGCTGTACAGTATCGGGTGGCTTCATGAAGGACGAGATCTCAAAGTTCGCTAGCAGTGTCGCCTTCCCTACAGCATCAAGCCCTTCACAGACGAGGTATTGTGTGATGTTACACCTCTGGATGTTTGTGATGTACTATTAGGCCAGACATACTTGTGGAGGCGACATGATGTGTATGAGTCAAGGCCTCGTGCTGTCATTATTTCTTTGAATAATTCATTATACAGGATACCAGAGGTAGCCCCACCTACCGCTACATCTTTGATCACTACCAAGAAAGGCAGCAAGCTCATATCACAGACCAGGAAATTCATCTGTCTGGTCCACTCCCAAAGTAAGGGGAAGATTGTTGCTACATCCATGACCCCTGTAAAGGGTTCCTCTACGCAGCAGCAGCGGCAAAGGAATACGGTCATGACAGAGCACAGGAACAACTTCTCACGCAGAGGGGTACCACATAAGCTTCAAGTGGGCGACAAAGTCTGGTTGCATATGCAGAGAGAACACCTTACCAGAACCCATCAGAAGCTCAGACCACTCCAACATGGTCCTTACAGCAGTACCAAGGCTGTGGGGAACAATGCTTTGGAGCACATCATTCCTCCATTCCTTTGCCTGCACCAAGTGTTCAATATGGACCATCGTCGACCATGCTTCCCACCATTACTGGACACATCAGAGATTGCAGGACAAGATCAGCAGATGGAGGAACTCAACGCAATGGGGACCATTGCTTCCTAAGGGGGGAGGAATGATCCAGGTGGATGTTGGTGGCCACCCACCAACCCATTTGGACCCCCACAACTGTCTCTTTCAGTCTTTTTAGTTTCCTAAATTGTAGCACAGTTTACTATTTTTAGCAGTTTTTCGGGTCCTGAACTTCCGGAGCCGTTTTGAGGCCCTAAACGACGTTTTTTTGGGATTCTGGGGCAACATGGGTCCATGGACCCATGTTGCCTCCCAAAGTGGTAGTACTCGGATAGATCTTTCTAACGAGCTATCGTACGCATCAAACGGAGATCGTATGCCAAAGTTACGACCCCGGGAAATTGATGTACAAATTTACCCAAACGGGGCCCACAATTTGGCGTTTCATCTTCTAGGGCTAGGTTTCGGGATGTGAAGGGTTTTCCATTGTTTCGCAACAATAAATAGGCCTTCGAGCCTCATTGTAATACAGTTCGGAACAGTTCAGAGGCATGTAGCCGCCACATCTCTTCTCAGAGATAAGCTACCATCGCCCTAGCTGGTTTCTTTCCATTTATGTTTGTAAGCATATTTCAGTGTTTTACAGTAATGAAATGAAGTATTATTTCCGCTGCATCTCTGTATTTATGGTTATCGCATCTCTGTATTTATGGTTATCTCTGTAATCTATTGCATTCCTGTTTAAATCCGGATCATCCGAAGTTAGTCGATTATTGAAAGGTGCTCCTAGGACTCCTGCCGTGCTTAAAGAACCTTTCCCTTCCCAGCAAACTCAAATGGTGGCAGATCCATCGCAACCCTCTTCTTCATTCAGCTCTCAAGTCTTCATGGCTGGAACCATTCCCATCCATGTCACCACTCGAGCGAAATAATATCCATCTCATGCCGGGAAAGAGCCGGAGGTCCCCTCCAGCGCTCCTCCATCTAGTTCTAGCCCACTCCACATCGAACGACCCAGAACTGAGACGACAATCCGACCCCCTCCAAAAGGTGTACTCCGGAAGTCTTCTTACAACCCGAATGCTCATGCTGCTTAGCACTACAGCATTTTTGAGGACTTAGCCCAGGCTCCCTCTGCTATGTCCACTCTAGAAGTCCTCCAGAGCTGCCCCTCCCAGAGGAAGTCCTTGCTATCGGCCATCGGTGGCATAGACCCGGCTAACTCGGATCTGATTTCTTTTGATCTCGAGGGCTATACACCGAGACTGCCTCACCAAATCGCTTTCCTTATACAGGTCATCATCAATAGTAAAACGATTCATCGTACAGTCATTGATGAAGGTGCCTCAACTTGCATCATGTCTGTTGCTTGTTGGAAAGCTATTGGTTCTCCAACATTGAGCCAGTCTCCTACGACGTTAGAAGCCTTTGATGGAAGAGAGTCCCGTCCTTACAGTATCCTCCAACGCTTTCCCATCTCCTTGGAAGGGAAGACGGTAGAAGTGGAGGTCGAAGTTGTCGACGCTAATCTTACCTACAACCTCCTCCTCGGACGTAGCTAGACATACGCCATGCAAGCCGTGACTTCCTCCCTTTTCCGTGTCATTCGTTTCCCCCATCAAGGGAAGATTGTCACGGTGGACCAGCTATCCTTCTTCGCCTCTTCTTCCAAAGGTAATGTGTCGTTTGTGGAGCATACCTCTAAATCATTCGAGAGTGTGGGAGCTGGGCTCTTTAAAGATCCCGCCCTAATGGGTGTCTTTCCCCTTCCACCTTCGAATCTCGCCCCTATTAACATGATTTCCGTACGTTCTGATCCGTGGGTTCTTCCTCCCGCTAATCAGATAGAATCCTGGGGTGATATGATGCCGTTGAGTCTTACCGAGTTCCACTACGTCGAAATCGTTGCTGCATCGGCCCCCCCTCCCGAACCTGCTCTTCTGAGCGGCGTTCCCGATTCGTATGTTCATTTCCCTTGGCTTGGAGATGATGCTACTTCAGATCCATTAAAGGAAATATTTCCTTCCAATGAAGCCATCATAGAGACCATGTCCCTTGAAGAGCTCCCTTGTTCAGATCATCACCACCGCTCTTCCTTTCTCCCTACCCATCAGGAAATGATCACATGTCTCGAACGATTTGCTCCGTGTATCCCATCCTCGCCCCTTCAAATGCCTATTCAAATTTACCAAATATCTTCTGAGGGCAATATGGGAAACATTATGCAAACCCAACCCATCGACATCTCTGTGAAACCAGGGACTGTCGAGCACATTCATATTGGAGTCACTTGCACTCCAGAGGAAGTTCAACTCTACACTGAACTATTTCGCGAATTTCATGATGTCTTTGCTTGGTCCTATGAAGAGATGCCTGACATCGACCCTAGTATAGTGGTGTACGAGATACCTACATATCCAGGTGCTAAGCCTGTTCGTCAGCGCCTATGCCCTGTGCACCCCCGAAAGGCCGCAACCATCAAAGCAGAAATCGAAAAGCTTCTCAAGGCTGGTTTCATTTACCCCATTCCACTGACGGATTGGGTTTCTAATATAGTCCCTGTGAACAAAAAGCAGGGCACTATTCGAGTCTGTTTTGATTACCGTGATATCAATCGTGCCTGTCCTAATGATAACTTCCCTACACCGTTCATCGATCAGCTTATTGATGAGTGTGCAGGAAGCGGAATTTACTCGTTTATGGACAGTTTCTCTGGATATAACCAGATCAACATTGCACCCGTTGATCAACATAAGACGGCTTTTATCTGTCCTTGGGGCACTTTTGCCTATAAGAAGCTCCCTTTCGGTCTAAAGAATGCCGACGCTACCTTCCAACATGCAATGTCCTATGCCTTTCATGACATTCGTCACATTGTACAACCTTACCTGGATGACCTTCCAGCTCATTCAGTCAAGCGTCAGGACCATCCTTCCCATCTTCGTGAAATCTTTCTCCGCTGTCGACACTACCGTATTCGGCTCAATCCTCATAAATGTGTCTTCTGCGTTGAATCAGGCTGACTACTCGGGTTTATCGTCTCCCGAGAAGGCATCCGTCTGGATCCCCTCAAAGTCGAGGCCATTTTGAATCTTCCTCCCCCTGCTTCTTTGCAGCAGTTGCAGAGCTTGCAGGGTAAAGCAAATTTCCTTAGACGATTCATTTCGAATTATGCCGAGGTGGCTAAGGGTTTCACACGGTTGAAGCGAGACACACCCTTTCATTGGGATGTTATCTCTCAGGAGTCTTTCGAGCGACTCAAGGGCCTCCTTGTCTCTGCTCCATTATTGAGACCTCTGAACTACCATCGTGATTATACTCTCTATCTGGCTGCCGCCGATACCACTATCGGCATGGTTCTAGTGCAGGATGATGATGACGGCAATGAGCACGTTATCTATTACCTCAGCCGCAATCTCCTAGATACGGAAACTCGCTACACTTACGTTGAGAAGTTGGCAGTGGCCGCTGTCTGCGCCGTCCAACGTTTCTGGCATTATATCCTGTTGCGCACCATGACCGTGATTTCTGACTGCAACCCGATGATGTAAATTTTGTCGCGTCAGTTGCTGGGAGGCAAATACTCGAAATGGATCGTAATCCTCCAAGAGTTTGACTTGGAATTTACTACTGCCAAGTCTAAGAAGTCTCTGGTCTTTGCTGAATTACTCTGTTCTTTGCCATCTCCTTCGGCACCCTCTCTTTCAGAGGATCATATCCCGGACGAAACCCTTTTTTTGATCAGCACCCTCGATCCCTGGTACGGGGATATTATTGTTTATTTACAAACGTCCTCTTTCCGCCCCTCTGTCTCCAAAGATGCGCGGCGGCGAATCCGCCATCAATCCCAAACATATCGGATCATAGGGGACACCCTGTACCGTCTCGCCATTGACTCTTTTCTTCGCCAATGTCTTACCCTCGAGGAGGCTGAGAAAGTCCTGAATGACTGCCACTCTAGCTCCTGTGGTGGCCATATGTCCGGATATGCCACAGCTCAAAAAATCCTTCGCACTGGTTATTTCTGGCCCTCCATTTTTAAGGATTGCATTCTTGTTGTCCGCTCATGTCATGCATGCCAAATATACTAGTGGAAGATGCGTGTGCCACCAACCCTGCTGCACCCTGTAGTGACCGTAGGCCCTTTTGCAAAATCGGGCATTGATTATACAACCTGTAAGCCTCGCTCGGCCGGGGGGCATGGGTTTATTATCGTTGTCGTTGATTACTTTACCAAATGGGCCGAGGCGATGCCCACATTAACTGAAGATGGTCATACAGCGGCGCAGTTTTTGTTCAATCATGTTATTACGCGGTTCGGAGTTCCACAGGCCATCGTCACAGATCACGGAAAACATTTCCGTAATCACATGATGACTGAATTGACAACCCAACTAGGCTTACGGCATGATAGTTCGACCCCGTACTATCCTCAGTCTAACGACCAAGTTGAAGCCGTGAACAAGATTTTGGTTACAATGCTTCAACATACTGTTGACATGCATAAGTCTAATTGGCATCTGATGTTGTTTCGCGCCTTATGGGCCTACCGGACCTCTGTGAAGGATGCCACCGGTTTCACTCCATTTCAAGTAGTTTATGGACTAGAGGCTACCCTTCCTATAGAATGTGAAATTCCTTCGTTGAAAATAGTCGTCGAGTTGCTTCCCAACACCACTCCAGTGGAGGAACGGATTCTTTATCTAGAACGGTTAGACGAGACCCGTCGTTTAGCCTCCCTAGCCATCGAAGCTCAAAAGAAGAGAGTCAAAACTCATTTTGACCATACCATTCATCCTCGTTCCTTTGTTGAGGGAGACCTTGTCCTGCTATACGGCCAAGCAAATGACAAGCTGGGGGCAGGAAAACTCGAGCCCATGTGGCTAGGCCCTTACATTGTAAAGAGAGTATTGCAAAAAGGGGCATATGAGCTAGTTGACTACGAAGGTAATCCTCTTGATAAGCCCCGCAATGGGTTGTGCTTGAAAAAGTACTATGCATGATTCATGCGCTTCGATTTGTACATGTGTGTGTGTGTGAGTTTTCATGTTTTCGGTTTGGTGTGAAAGCGTGATTGCCCCTTATTGTGTCTTTTTGCTTCTTGTGCAGATGTCGAGTGCACCTTACATTGGTTTCGCTGATGGTGCCTGCCACAGCACTCGTAATTTGTCCTCTGTGGCGTGGGTGATCTACGATCCTCATGGTGAGTTGATAGATCTTCAAGGTGTCCGTTTAGGATGCACTACAAACAATGTTGCTGAATATAGCGCTGTTATTGAATTATTAGCCGAGGAAATTAATCTCGGTATTCGTACATTGCTTGTTAACCTAGACTCTCAACTTGTCGTCCATCAACTCAATGGGCGATATTTCCTCAGAGACTGTCACATTTTAAGGTTGTATTTACGTGTTAAATTGTTAGAAAGGAATTTTGACTTCATCACATATCAACATATTCCACGACGATTAAACACATTATCTAATGCATTGGCCAATCATGTATTAGATAGACATTTGCATAATCTATAATCAAAACATTATACAAGCAAGCACATAAAAGCACAATAATAAACCATAGGCATATGTATATATATATGTGTTTCATAATGTTTGCACCGCGTGCATTACAAAACTCAAAAAATAATACATGTTCATCCTGATACATCCTCGGACAACATGTCCCTCAAAAAATATGCATGAAAGAAACCTAGGAGTCTACTCGTGGTGGTGCTCATGATAGCACGCCACCGCGCTCACCAAGCGTCTCAACAGACGATGGATGCGGGTCGACACCCCCACCATGTGCCTCTGGGATGTGAACGGCACATCCGCCAATCTAGCATAGCCTGGAATCCCTTGGGTAAGCCCCTCAAGATTCTGCACCAGCTCTTCCCCCACGGCTCCCCTTGCCTGAGGGTCAGTTGCGGGTTGGTCCCTCCGCGCTATAGGAGATAAGCCGGCTGGTCGCTTCGGGCCCACATCTGCATACAATTGTTATTAGAACATTCATGTATTAACAAAAAAAAATGAAATACATAAAACACCAAAAAGAGAAGATCATACCTAGCTCCTCTTCCCACTCCTCCCCCTCTGGCAGTGGGAGGTCTGGGTACCCCATGAAGTTGGTTCCCGCGTATGGCCAATCCTCTACCACGATCAGCTGCCGGCGAAGCCATATAAAGAACTTGGGCCTCCATGACATCTGTTGGCCCCCTCCTCCTCTGGGCATCAATGCTGCCCAGCGAGCCATCCTAGGCTCTCGTGGCAATGGGTCCACCACTACAGCTCCCTGGTACTGAAAACGTGGCAATCATTCCAAGAAGAACGACACCACAATCGAGCCATATCCTAACTGTTTCACTCCCCCGCGCTTACACTTTGTAAGCTACCTTTTGATATTTGTAGTCACCGTTGTAGCCCAGTCAAAAATGGTGGGGCTAAGGCATTCTGTTGCTAGTAACAGATGATTCTTACTTGCCTCATGGGGCGCCTATACCCCGGCTGCACGCGTGATAGTGAACAATATCACTCTAAGAGCCAAGTCATGGATGGTGGAGATATCCACCTTAGCACTGTTTCTCCCAAATTGTGCCTCTCGGCACACACGAGCCTTCACTTCACCCATCTTCTCCCCGGAAGGCCTGCTTTCGGTCAAAATAGGGCTCGCCCCTCTCCGTGACAACCCAGTAATGAAGTACACATCAGATACATCCAGCTCTAAGGTCTGATCCCGTAAGCGAAATATTTGGTCATCAACATCCCAAGCATCCACTATGAACTGTAATAGCTCCGGTTGAGCTCACAGATAAGAGGTGAGGAAGAACTTTTTGAGACCACAGTCTCTCAAAGCATTCATACATCCCTCATCCGCTATGGCTAAGGCATCTACGGCATCATGCTCCCTTTCTTTCCATTCCACCACCATTTTTGCTTGTTTCCTGCACCCACAAGGATGAATACATCATTAATGAAACCCTGGTAGGCTTACAAACCGGAAAAATTTCAAAAATGATGGGCAAATTCACATAAAAAATTAGGTCGCGTGGTTGGCGCGACACCTTTGGGTAAATCACCCCATTAGCGTGGACCCGTGCCGGATACCCGCGCCAATGGGGCGCAACCCTAAATTTGAAAATCCCCCTTGCCGAGGGTCAATTCAGGAACAAAATGCATAAAACAAGTATGGAAATGGAGCTAAAGGAAGCGCCTCTTACCTAGAACTGGCGGAATCTCAGATGGTTGCCCGGATTGGCGGTAATCGCTGCTCGAAGTTTGCACCCCAAATGGACCACTACCACTATGCAAAAGGTAAAAGGTAAAAGTAATTTTGTTTTTTACATTTTCACCATATTTATAGACTTTTTGACTTGTAATTAGGGTTTAAAAGTTTTTTTTTGAATATTTTAATATATTTTTGGTCGAAAATGGATTTTACGCTTGCTATTGGTGCTATGGCAGGTCCTTTTTGCAACTTCGATGGTGAAACGAGTTGTTTTATACTTTTTTGGACTCGGTAAATACACGAAAAGTCACTATGGAGTCATCTTTCAGCTCTTTTTTGACTCGCTAAAAATGAAAAGATTGTTGGGTTTCCCCTCTTGACTCGTTAAACATAAATAAGAGGCGGTCATCTTTAAACCCTTTTCCGACCATGTAAAAACGAAAAGATCGTCGGACCCTTGTCATTTCAGGTTCGTTAATGGTTACAAAACGACGTGATGTTGATCGCTTTTTTACTTTTTCAGATCGATATCACTACTCATGAAAAGTACTCCTCGATCGTAATGGTCGGGCGGTTCTTTCGAGCATTGTTTTATACTTTTTCGGGCTCGGGAGACACAACTTTACGAAAAAGGACCCCCCTGGAGTTTACTTTTCAGCTGTCTTTTCAGACTCTCTAAATAGGAAAAGATGCCGAGTTCTTCCTTTGTCAGACTCTTTAAAACTTAATGACATCGGATTCCGTCATACTGATGCCCACAAGCATATGCTATCCCCGTCAAGCTTGTTAAAAATAACTGGGGTACTCGCTAGAAATGGTGGGGAAAATGGATCCATAATCATTGTCGTGTCGGCAGTATGTCGCTCTTGAACATGGCACTAGTCTGCATTCATGTCTGGGTGGGAACATCTCGTCTTGTTTTACACTAGCCTCCGTGGGTTTGGGTTATCCTATTTGACCTCTCATCTACTCATTGCCTTGTCATCATGACCTCTGCTCATTTGATGTCAAATACTGCCAAGTCCACTATCGTGCCGCCAATATGTTCAAGAGAAGTTGACCTCTGCAGCATTACAACCTCCCTCTGATACCTCACATAATTCTGATTCACCACAACATCTTTCCTCTGTCTCGTATCAATGATGTGGGAAGCATTATGGCCCACCTTTGATCAAGGTCACTTCCTGTCGACTTCAGCTTATTATCCAGGAAGCTGATCTAGAGACTCCCTTCAGTGCCTTGGAGCCTGCATGCCTCAATGGGAGGTTCTTCATGTTCGACGAGAGGTTTTCATCATTGGCCTTCGATCGAATGATTCTACGGGTGTTCGACGCCAGCTCATTGATTCACACGCCGTAGATTGTACCTGTCATACCTTGAGGACCATTGCCATTATTCGTGGTACCTCTCGCGTCTATTAACAGTTTTCATTATTAATCAGATGATGTTCATGCATGTTCGACTTCAACTCATGTATTTGCATGCTTGAACTTGTACTCTCTTTGGGTTGAGATGGAGTGCAAGACCCTGGATTTTGTCTATTGGGATCCAGGTTGCGATTTGTGGCTTATTATGATTATTACATGACTCATTCACTGGATGGCTGTGACCATGCCTGAGTCTATTTATCGATCCTCTCTGGATGGCTGCGTCCATACCTTGGATCTAGATCGTTATGTACTCTATTATGGATGGCTGCGCCCATACCACATACATCATGTACTTGAGATATCAGTTGTACTTCTTTACGCAAGTTCTCGGCGGTCGTGTTTTCAGTCACGCATGTTCTTGTAAAGCATTTTACCCCTCTCTCTCTCTCGGGCCTCATGCTTTAGGGGGCATCTGTTACACAGCAATTTGTCACCATTTGTCACCGTCCCTTTTACCCCTCACCCATACACTGGAGGACTCATTCCAGGACCTGTGAGAAGTGACATGACCTAAAACCACTTGCATCATATTCCTCTAAGTACGAGCTTCATTTGCCCTGAAGACATCTCCTGCAAAATCTCCATGAAAACAGCTCTTTTTGCATTAGCGCGGGTTCTCAGTTCACTGCCCGCGCCAATGAAGGAAATCCTCTAAAAAGGGCGCGCTATTGGCGCTCTGTCTCAAAGTCGCACTCGGGCCAACCAAATTGAGTAAAGTTTTCAACCACCAAACTCCCGAAGGATCTCTTCAACCCATTCACCAACTGAATCTATGTTGGGCTAGGATGGTTTGGCTTCGAATCTCCATAGAAGGGAAAGTGGTTTGCCACCTTTCATGGAAGTTTCTAAGTGATAAAGCCAATCCCATAAATAATGTGGTTGATCCTATCTCTTTCTTCTCTATCTATAAAAGCTTGCCTCTATGCCTTGAGCAAGCTAGTTACAATAGTTCTGGTCCCAGCATAGTGATAGAGAGTTTGAAGCTGCAAGAGCCTTATTTGCACCCATAAGGCCAAATCTAAGTAAGGAGATTCTTGTCACCCAAAGAGAGAGAGGCTTTTTCCTCATCCCAACAAGCTTTGCAAGACTTGTGTAGCTGATCACCCAGCCAAAGGAGGATTTGACATCAGAACAATGGTTGTATTCTTCTTTGTTACTTATCAATAATAGATGACTACCATTATGGTTCCACTCTCATTGTTTCATGTTTGATGTTGCGTTATATCTTTTCTGACTGATATATAATTGCATCTACTAGATTTTACACTTGTTTTCGTGATTGTTCTTTGCATGTGCAGGTGTCCAATCGCGGAGATCGTGGGGATCGTGACTGGCCAAGGCAAAGGAACGAGGGTGACATCTCTTCTACAAACACTAGCGTTGGAATCCAAGTAGGTTCTCACCATCTGCTTTGTATTTGCAATTAGGGACTTGCGTGATAGCATTGTGTGATTGTTGCTAGACCCGGTCTGGGCTAGTAGGGATCGTCTCTCTCCGCAGAGAGGATTTACCTCCACAACACCTACCACTCCCCACGCCCCCCAAAAATATGTTTATGCTAGCTACTCAAACCACTCACCAATATGACAGTTGGATACTTCTGCCACCTCACGACACCAACCCATCCCATCCACCCAATCATCTATGTTCCTGCCATTGAGCAATAAATGGGTTAGACTGTTATCCAACAGGCCCACGCCAATTCAAACCAACCCAATGGCATCATTCCAAAGTCATAAAACCGCCAATTCACACCAATTTCAAATTTTAATTACTATCTTCACTTACAGGCGTCTTCTTATTTAGCCATACACAGAGAGCACGCAGTGTAGATAAAGAACAACAGTACTGTGCAGGATAACTTATTTTCTTGCCATAATCACAATTTACCATTCTTGAATCCCACTTTTGATTAATCCATTTTTCATTCCCCCTCACTGAATTCCCTTTTCTTCTCATCCCCTTTCTGTTTCAAATTCAAGACAGGATCGCTTACAGAGATCAGTTTCAGGGAAGACAACCATGGCACCAAAGAAGAGGGAACAAGAAGTATTTAATCCAATGGTTCACCCACCATTAGATTCAGATCACCTTCCATTGGCTGATAGAGATTTTAAAATACATGAAACACTATTAGAATTTGATTTGTTTGACATATATAGTAGGTGGTAGGACAAATTTGTAGAGGAAATGGATGACATAGGCCTCTCGGACACTAATCTGCCTTTTTATATTTTTGCTAAAACACACAGTTTCCTAGAACTGATCATGAAATGTCATTCATGTTACAACCCATAGCAAAGGGCAGTGATGGCCCCAATAGGACATATTTTGTTTACAATTGATGCCAAGTCCGTCAAGCAGATGATGCAAGACCCGGTTATTGAAGGAAATACTCCCTTTTCTCATGATTTCCTCACTGAAATGTATCAAAAGCTTGATTTTTTTAAGAGAGCCAGAACATTAGAACTTTTCATGACTGGGAACACACCTCTGCCAAGCAAGAATCCTCCTTATTTCTCCTCTGTTTTCCCTGACAGAACTAGACACCTTGTTACTATTCTTTCCTATTTACTTGGCTATTATTTAGATCAATGGCTTGATGAAGCTATCATTACTTTCTTGTCTAGTTCGTCAATAGAATCCAAGCCCTCTATCCTCTTCAATTTCAGCCAATTTTTAGCAGATTCCATCCATGAGAAGCTTGTCAGTTTCTTCACAGATGAAGTGCTTCATTATTCCTCAGTATTGGTATATATGTTTGTGTATTTTTAGGCATACAGGTTTTAGTTTTCAGTGAGAAAAATGAATGAAGAAGGTGAACCCCAATCAGTGATATTCTAGACAACATTAGTGACAAAAGAACCAAAAAATTTCAGCTACAAGACATTTATGGAGATGTTTGTTCACCCAACAATGGGCCTTCTCAATGGAACTACAGAACCTAGGATCATTGAATAAATAAGGAGAATTATGCAGCTGTCAGACCAAGCCAGAACAAGTGATTGGTACTTGTACCCCAATTACACTGAAATGAGAGTGTATGGTTGTGAGTTGGACCCATACAAGCTACCAAAGTTCCTCCACGTGAGGATATTTGCACTGGAATACAGTAGACAAATGATTAATGTAGATGAACTGAATTTTGTATCAGCTAAGAAAAGCTCCCAATTCAGGATGAAATCTCAGATTGGACCCTTTATTTGTAAAAACAAAGAAACAGGGGAGGAGGCAGATAAAAGATTGCAAGAAATGAACTTTACACACATGTTCACATGGTGGTATGATCCATGGGGTATCATTTCAAATAAGAGGGTAGAAAACAATTCAATATCCTATATCCACACTCAAAGGCCTGAGATTGAAAAATACATGAACCAGATTGAGTGGATGCCTGATACATTGCAGGAGGTCGAGGAACAAGTGATCTCTTCTTCCAGCATACAAACTCCAAGAAAACAGGAAAAGCAGACCACAGAAGACAGACAGAAAAAGGAAAAGAACAAGAGCAGGGAATAATAGGGAAAAGGAACAGAGAAGATCAGTCTCCAGAAATTGATACTTATATAAGGGGATTCAAGTTGAAATATAGGAAAAAGTCCAGAAATCACATGGACATAGACAAAGGATCACCACAGAAAATAACAATCAACATAATTGATATTCCAGATTCATCCCCAGCTAGAGGGAAATCTTTTCCTACCACTCCAATTTCAGAACAGTGGCAGTCACTTCAAGTGTCCTCATCTTCAAAGGTGACTGAATAAAAAGAAGAGACAGGCTTTGATACATTCAGAGAGATCAAAATAAGAAATGAAATACTAAAAAAGAACACCTATGCTTAGTTTTGGAAGCAGAGTGCAACTGCACAAGGAAAACTTCTTTCTACCTTTGATTCAGAAAAGGGAAAAATGCATATGGCATTTTTGGAGGCACTGACAACAGAGCCTAAAACTCCGACAGACTACAAGCAAACTTCTTTTGAGTTTGATGCTAGAAATTTCCATCCAATAGATCATCTAGAAATGTACAAACAAACAAGGGAAATGATTTCATCTATTCTAACAAGCACTTCTATGAATTTGTTTAAAATGCAGGTGGCACTATCAAATGCTCAATACAAGTTGAAGATGGAAAGGATTTCATCACAGTCAAAGGACAATAAAATCAAGTCTTTGGAAGACTTAGTAGTGAATATTGGGTATGATCCCTCAGATATAAAAGTAGCCAAAGAAGTAATAGAGAAAAAAGATTTAGACATTGCAGCCCTGAAGAGGCAACTCAAGATGTCTGCTACACATGACCCACTGACCAAGGAAATAGAGGAATCAAATAACTTAAAGGCTAATATGATGAAACTAATAGTGGAGCAATCTATCCAGATCAAATAAATGGAAACAGAGATGGAGAAGATGGTGCATGAGAAATAAAAGGAAACACAGATGGCCAGCACAACAATGGAGGCCCTTCCCATAACTACTCCCTCAAGTACAGTCACAGGAGCAGGAAGCAGTACAGAATAGTTGGCTAGATCAATGGAAGGCATGAATCTGCAAATTGAGGAGATAAAAAGACTAGAAACCTAAGTCAGTGTGCTGCAAGACCAAATCAAAAGAGCTGAAAGCAATCACTTGGTTGAAATGAAAAGGGCAAAGGCATTAATTGAGGCACTACAAAAACCAAAGAAATAATCATCTATAGAAAACACTCTAGGGAGAGTTAAGGAAATTATTTGGCACAATATAATCGATGGTATGAATGAAATTTGGCCTAGCATCCAAATTATCTTTGAGTAGAAAGAATTAGTGGAGAAGGCTAAAGAAGCCATTTCAGCTACTAATGTAGAGTTGGGAGACATGCCAGCAATAGCTAACAGGATAATCAAGTTTTTGAATGCAAGAAACAAGTATGAGCTGGAAGAGTTGGGAGTGGCAGATAGAACAGAGACTATACTACAAGTCAAGAAGGTGTTGACCAAGAAGAGCCTAAATGTGGAGCTAGAAGAAAAATGTCAAGTTCTAGAGCTGACAGTCAATAGGTTCTTTAAAATAATGTAGCCTTTACATTAGAAAGGTCTCCCCTCTCTATTTTTTATAAATGACAAACTCGTGGACAGAGGAGATTATGCCAAGGGACTCCAGGGCATAGCCACGAATGCTACAAATATGCCCAACATCAAAGGCAACATAATAGGAAAGGCATTGCTGGAAGCTA